>CM046659.1:85464081-85888892 GCA_025594165.1 Tamias sibiricus
GTGTGCATATGTGAAATTGAAGTTATTTTTCAAATAGTAACATTTTCATTATACCATTTGCTTGTTCAGATCCTTTTTAGTATTCATCATTGCCTTTAATATACTGCACGAACATCTTAGCATGGATTATAATTTTTCACAAAGTGGTTTCTGCTTATTGTTTTAGTTTTATAGTTACTGTTATCCATCTTGAGTTGTATGCTCCAGCCATTCTGAATTAGTTTAATGTCATTCTCCCAAATTAAATCTTAACTTTGCATCATTGTACATTCTATTTTCCTTTTTCTCTAATACTCTTTCTTTATTATTGGTTAATTCTTATACAGGTCTTAATTTAGACATCATCTCCTTAGGTAGCCTTCCCTTTCATTCTGTTCCAATTAGATGCCTCTGTTAGGTGGTATATTCTACTCTTCTCCTGTGATAGCTTTTATTACACTCTATGTAATACACTCCACAATATTCCATGCTACCTGAAGGCAGAAAGGACGTCTATTTCTTTTTGGTTGTATCTCCTGTGGTCTAGTTCAAAACACATATTAGGCATCAAATAAATAAGCTTATTTATGGAATTTCAAGTAAACCAATTTAGTAACTGCACAAAGATTATGACTTCTCATTTGTAAATGGAGATTATGGCTACTTTGCAGTGGTGACTTGAGAAGTTTATCACAGTCAAATATATATGTGTATATATTTATAAGCATATGTAATCATACATACACACATACACATATGTGATTGAATTATATGCTCAAACTGGAGTTGAATGTTCTGGAAATGTATATCTATTATATTCATATAATTTTATGTATGAATATAGGTACAATTCATAGCATAACCCTGGCTTTTAGTTCTCAAATTTCCCACGCTGTCTTTTGCCTTGTATGTGCTATTCCTACTTTTAAAATAATTTCTTTTACCTCCTTTGTCTTTCAACCTGGTAAACTCCTACTAAATCTCAGGCCTTCAGCACTCAAATCAGACAATCCCTGACTCTCCTTTAAGGCTGAGGTGTGGCTGGGATTCTCTATATTTTTTTATACTTCTCTTTACTTTCCCAAGCTTAGCCTTTGTCTGATCAGCTACCTATATAAGCATAAATTCATTGAGAGAAGATACCATGTAATTTCTCATAGTTTGTTTTTCTCCAGTATGTAACCTGTGTAGAATTTAGAAAGTACTTAATAAATAACTGTTGATTGATTGAATAAAACTTGAGAACATCATTAGCTGGAAATTATTGTCCTTACATTACTGATGAAAAGCCTAATATAAGAAGCCTAGAAATTGACTTACTTGCTCAAAATGACATATCATACTCAAGACTAGATCAATGCTAGAAAAAGTTTCTTTCTTTCTTTCTTTCTTTTTTTTTTTTTTAAATCAATGATGTTTCCCAAACATACTAAATGAGAAGAGAATATAATGGATGACCAAGAATGAAAAAATGTGAAGACTGATTAGTGTGGAGTTTGAACAGAAATAATAGAGATAAAATCATACATAGCATTCCTTTTTCTGGTATAACTGTATAGAGTTTTTGAATTATAGATAAGTTATCAGTATATTCCTTTATTATTGCCTCTCATCATGCATAGACATGAAATAGTATAAGTCTAACAGCAATTAAAATGAAAAATATCCATTGCGACTGGACTTTATAACTGAGTATGAATAATGTGTAAGTCATGTTAAATACATCTGAAAATATGAGAAGCTGATTTGTTGCCTTAGGGTATTAGACATAAGTTTGTTAACAAAATGGATGTATAGTAACCAGGTTGATTATTCATATGAATTTTCATATTTTTAAAAATTGAAATGAAGTGATTCATCAAGGCTGCCTTTCTCTATATCCTGTTAAAAGACAGCAACATCTTTTATACACTCTGCATTTTTGCAGGGGTATTTGGCTGCAACTTTGGATTTGGGCACAGATTCTTGACGCCTTCAATGCATGTGATGTAGATGCAATTAATATCCACAGCAGAATTAAGGAGCTGAATATCTGGACTGAGGACCTGAAATATGCATAGAACCAAATCCATTGTAAGTATGAAGAGTGGTACTTAATATTTTTTCCTCTTTTTATTATTATTAACATGTGTTACAAAAAAGATATCTGAAATTTTTTTCTGACTACACCAATGTAAACAATAAAAATGGGTGGAAGAAATGATACATGTGAGAACTGTGCTCTTTTCCTCCTGGGTATGCCAGGATCAAAGAATCTAATCCATGTCAAATTCATAGCTTCATATTCATGTTCATAAAGATATAATAAAATGAAAGAACTTTAATTAAATCTATAGTTTTTCTATGGTTTTTACATTCCCACAAGGATCCCTGGATGAACCAAGCTAAGCAAAGCTATATATCATTCTTATTCTATTCAGAAATGTGTTCAGCATCTCCTGAAGTCAATGTGTAGATAAAGCCAGAAGTAGTGCAATTTCCAGAGGCGTCCTCATGCTTCCTGAAAGACTTCTTGAATTTTCACATCCACTAATAGTAAATATTTTTAGCTTCAGAAATCAGCCCATGAGGGACAATTTCAACTATATATCTGCATATATGACATATGCAAGTACAACCAGTCTTAGGCTTTCATGGTGCATTAATGATAATTAGGATCTTCTCTGGGTCAGTGATGAAGAAATATGAGTTAAGAATCTTAAGAGTCTTCAGCTACTCAGAAGGGTGTATGCCTTAGTAATGGCTTCTGTTAGGAGGCAGCAGAGTTGGTAGTTGGGAAGTGGATCTTGCAGCCAGGATGTTTAATTATGAACTCTTATTTTCTCACGAAATTAGTAACACTGAGCAAATTCCTGGACTCTCATTGCTTCCTCTTCTAAAATATCATTCTAACAGTTATCTTAAAGAGTTATTGGCACATTAGTTAATGTAATATATAAAAATGGGTGGTATTAGAGAATTCCAATAAAATTTAGACATTATAACAATTTTTTTGGCTAATTTTCCTTCCTTCTTCCACCTTCCTTTTTCCCCTCCTCCTTCTTCTGAGGATTTACCAAGAATTGGAGGCTGGATAATTTGAGGATCACATGCAGTTCTAAGAAACCATACAGAAAGTAAAGGAAATTAAATTAATTTTAATAAAGGAAATTTAAAAAGACACAGACAAATGGCAAGGGATGTCCTGTAATATGGATCAAAAGGCAATGTTTCTATAATGATTATACTACCCAAAGTGATATATAAACTTAATGCAATCCCTATCAAAATCCTAAAGGCATTTTTTATGGAAATAGCAAAAAGTTCTAGAATCATGTAGAACTACAAAAGACCACAATCAACCAAATCAATCTTAAGAAAAAAGAACAAAGTTGGAAATATCACATTTTCTGATTTTGAAATGTACTATTAAATCACAGAAATAAAAAACTGTATGAAGCTGGCACAAAGACAAATACATTGATCAGTGGAAAAGAATATATATAGGCAGAGCCCGAAAACAAATCCACACATTTATGGTCAATTGATTCTCAACAGTGCTGCCAAGAACACATAATGGGGAAAAGACAGTCTTTTCACCTAGTCGTTTTGGGAAAATAGAAATTCATATGCAGAAAAATGAAATTAGACTCTTGTTTCACACCATACACAGAAATCAACTCAAAATGGACTAAAGAATTAATTGTAAGATCTAAAACTGTAAGACTACCAAAAGAAAAGAAGAGCAAACCCCCCAACTGGCATTGAGCTGGGCAAATATATATATATAAAATCGCAGGCAACAAAAGACAAATGGGACTACATCAAACCAAAAAGCTTCTGAGCTGCCAAGGAAGCAATCAACAGATGAGTATTGGCTTCAGCTTAAAGGCAGCAGTTGATTTAACTCCTAATAGGAGGGTCAGCCTGTTTTTTAAAATCACTGAAGCCAGTCATTGAATTCTCTCTAGCTACAAAAGTAGGGCTTTTTATTGGCACATTCCAATACAAGGTTTTGTCTGCTTTGAAAACATGTCACTTGACTTGGTTGCCTTCATCAAATATGTTATCTGGATCCTCTGGAGAACTCACTGTGGCTTCTACACCAGTACTTGCTGCTTTGCCTTGCACTTTTGTTATAGAGATGGCTTCTTCCATTAAAACTCAGAATGAAATTTTCCACCTTTAAATTTTTCTTTTACATCTTTTCCACCCCTTTTCACTTTTCAAAGAATTGAAGAGAGTCCTGGCCTTGCTCTGTATTTGTCTTTGACTTAGGAAATATGGCTGGTTTGATCTTCTATCCAGACTACTAAAACTTTGTCTCTATTGGCTTAATAAGGCTGTTTCATGTTGTCCTTCATATGTTCACAAGAATCACATTTTAAATTTCCTTCAAGAAATGTTCTTTGCATTCACCATTTGTCCATTGTTTGATGCCAGAGACCTAGCTTTCAGCCTGTCTTGGCTTTTAACATGACTTCTTTATGAAGCTTCCTACCACTGAACTACATCCTCAGCCTTTCATTGATTTGAGGTGAGTGATTTGACTCTTTCTTTCACTTGAACGCAAAGGCCACCGGAGAGTTATTAATTGGCCTAATTTTAATGTTGTTGTGTCACAGATAATAGGGAGACCAGAAGAGAAGGACAAGGGAATGGTTGGTTGGTGGATCAGTCAGAATACACACTTATCATTAAGTTTGTTATCTTATATGGGTGCAACTCATGGCATCTCAAAGCAATTACGACAGTAATCTGAAAGATTACTGGTCACAGATTACATAATAGATATAATAATAATGAAAAAGTTAGAAATACTGCTAGAGTTAACAAAATGTGACACAAGGTGAGAACATGCTATTGGAAAAAATGATGACAATATACTTGCTCAATGCTGGGTTGCCACAACTTTCAGTCTATAAAAACTACAGTATCTGCAAAATGCAATAAAATGAAGCAGAACAAAATGATGTATGCCTGTGTTTATCCAAATAATGGAAATCATAATCTCAAAGTGATATGCACACTCCCACACCCATTGCAAAAATAATCACAAAAGCCAAGATGTAGAAGCAACCTAAATGTCTATCAACAGAAGAATGAGTAAAGAAAATGTGGTATGCATATAAAACACGTTATCATTCAGCCTTAAATAATGAAGGAAATTCTATAATATGTTGCCCTTGGTGAAACTCAAATACATTATGCTAAGAGAAATAAGCCAGCCACAGAAACAAAATACTGCAAGATTTCACTTATACAGTCCATCTAAAAGAGTCAAATTAATAAAACCAAAGGGTGGAATGGTGGTTGCTAGGGGTAGGGATGAATGGAAGTGGAGAGTTACTAGTTTATGGACATAAAATTTGGTTAAGATGAGAAAGTTCTAGAGATGTGCTGCACAACATTGTTAATATAGTCAACAAATTTACCCTTAAAATTTAGGGGTGTAGGCCTCATCTTGTGTTCTTATCACAACAAAATTATTTTTTAAAAAACTGATTTAATAAGTAAAAAATCCACCAAATGGTAATTCTACAACTTAAAAGTAAAGTACTGGACTTTTCAGTGAGTAGACTCAGCAAAAGAAAGAATCAATGGTCATGAAAACAGGCAATAGAAGTTATTCAAAATGAAACACAGAAACAAAAGACAGCATTAAGAGTTGTGGAATCCAATAGCCGGGCACATGGCGCACGCCTGTAATCCCAGCACTTTGGGAGGCTGAGGCAGGAGGATCGCGAGTTCAAAGCCAGCCTCAGCAGTGGCAAGGCACTTAGAAACTCAGTCAACTCAGTGAGACCCTGTCTCTAAATAAAATACAAAAAAAAAAAAGGGCCGGGGATGTGGCCCAGTGGTCGAGTGCCCCTGAGTTTAATCCCTGGTACCACAAAAAAAAAAAAAAAAAAAAAAAAAAAAGAGTGTGGAATCCAATCAAGTAAACATGCAATTGAAGTCTCAGGGTAGAGAACAAAGAGAATAAAAAGGCAAGTCTCAGACTGGAGACTATGTATTTTTTTTTTTTTTTAATTTATTTTAAAATTTATTCTACTTAGGTATATATGACAGCAGAATGCATTTTGACTCATTGTACACAATTGCAGCTCAACTTTTCATTTCTCTGGTTGCTCATGATGTAGCTTTGTACCATATGTGCAGTCATACATGTACCTAGGGTAATGATATCCATCTCATTCCACCATCTTTCCTGACCCCATGCTCCCTCCCTCCCCTCCTTCCCCTTTGCCCAAAGTTCCTCCATTTTTGAGATTATGTTCTTGATACATATATTTAAAACATTGCAAAACTTAGCAGGACAAATAACCTAATAAAACTGGACAAAAGAGAAAAATTATGTAGTCAACTACTTTGAAAAAAAAAGTTTCTCCACATCATTATTCATGTAGAAAATACAAGTAACAACATCTCATAAAAAAGGCCAAAATTTAAATGTATAACAATCACAAGCAAGGGTTGCAAGTGGAATACTCAGATGTTGGTGGAGGAATTATGAAATGGTACTTTTGAGTAATATCTGGTAGTGTCTATTTAAGGTAAATATATGCCTGAATGTGGACCCATGGAGTATACTCCTGGGATTATACAAAATGGAAATGAGTGAAGTTCTTACATAGTAGTAAAAAGCTGGAAATAATCTACATTCCCATCAACAAATAAATAAATGACTAAATGGATTTTAGAAGGGTATTTTTCACATAGGATTTAAAAAACACTTTTTGCAGGAGCCCTAATTAAGGAGATAGCTAAGATTGCAGTTAGCTGTGAGCCATAAGCATTACCACCTTCCATGGTCTCGTGGGACTTGGCCCGGGACATTGTGGATCGGGTCGGTGCCATTTGCATGATCTTGCGAGACTTGGCCCGGGGGATTGTGGGTCAGTGCCATTTTGTGGTGGTTGGAGGAGTGTGGATTGCGTGTTGGGGTGTTGTTGGAGCCAGAGAGAGAAGCTGGCAGAATAAAAAGCCTGTTCATTTCCAGTCTGCCTCTGAACTTATTCCCGCGGCTTTGTTGCTCCAAGCGGCAATCGCTTCAGGCAGTGACAGGTGGTGGCCCGTACGGGGACTTCAGAGCGGACAGGTAAGAACTGAAAGGTCTCTAAAGATGGGTTCGAATATAACTAAATCCCAAATGATAGAGGTTATGGAAAGAATCCTTGATATACCTGACTCCGTTGTCAGTGAGGAGGATTTAGAAAAAAGTGAAAGTGATCAAGAAAGTGTAGCTTCCACTGGGTCAACTAAGACCAGAAAAGAGAGTATTAGAAGAGTCCCAAAAATGACAAAAATCCAAGCTGTTAGAGCTATTCGGGAGTTATTGGAGATAGCTGAAGAATACTTGCTCTTCATGGAACCTAGGACTCAGGATATTGCTGTCAGTGAAATTAGCAGTAGTGAGCAATCTAGTAAAAGTGATCCTGAGAAAATGAGGAAAAAGAAACTAAAAAAGACCAAGAAAAAGGACCGTCAAGTAGAGGAACCACTTGTGTCCTCTACTCTCCCATGGGTGGAATCCATTACAGAAACATGGGTGGAATCCATTACAGAAAATATGAAGGGTATTACTAGGCGTTTGCATACCCTAGAAACAGAAATAAAAAGTCTTTCTGAGCGCTTATGCGCTCTTGAGGGTGACAGATACATTGGGAACTGCCAGTATTTGAAAAGAAAAATGGACAGAGGGTCCACCAGTCAGTAGATTTCAAAACAATAAAAAAATCTCAAAGAGGCAGTAATGACATATGGACCCCAAGCTCCTTTCACGTTGAGTATGCTGGAGTCCCTTAACACCTTTAGCTTAACCCCCTCAGACTGGAAAAATCTATGTAAAGCAGCATTAAGCAGGGGGCAATACTTTGTTTGGCAATCGCAATTTTAAGAACTTTGTATAGAAACGGCTAAAAGAAATGCAGCTGCAGGGTTTGGAGACCATAATATAGAAATGCTCACAGGAGAAGGGCAATTTGCAGACTTACAGGCTCAAAAAAATTATGAACCAGGTGTATATGCTTAGATAAATGCAGCTGCCTTAGAGGCATGGAAAACTGTACAAGGACCTGGGGATCTACAAGGTAGCTTGTCAAAAGTGATTCAAGGACCTAATGAGCCATATGCTGACTTTGCTGATCGACTTTTGAGAACTGCAGGTAGAGTGTTTGCAGATGTTGATCAAGCTATGCCATTAGTTGTTCAATTAGCATACGAAAATGCTAATAAATAATGCCAGGAAGCCATCAGGCCATGGAGAAATAAAAAGGATCTTTCCGTATATATACAACTATGTAAAGATATAAATGATGCCTTTGTCACAGGAAATGTGATTGCAGCTGCAATGAGAGGTGCTTCCCCTAAAAATTTCACAAGGGCTCAACCTAGACATTATAATCAATCAGGATATTCCAGGCAAAATTATCATAATCAATCAGGCTATTCTAGGCAAAATCCCCAAAGAGAAATAAGACCAAGTTCATACCGTGCCCCAGGCCGCTGCCCCAGGTATAAAAAGGGAAATCACTGGGCCAATAAATGTCATTCAAAATTTGACATCTATGGAAATCATTTGTCCAGGAATTCAAAAAATGGAGTATGGGACCCAATGCCCTGGGGCCCACAAATGTATGAGGCATTGGAGGAGGAGTATCCTCAAGCATCCACTCAGATGCTTCCCCAACACAATCCCTACTACCCATCCACTCCCTCGCCAGAGGAACAGGAGGAAATGCAGAATTAGTCCTCTGTTCCACCGCCCGAATAGTGTTAACACCTGAAATGGGGTTCAACTGATTCCCACAGGAGTTCAGGGGACCTCTTCCCTCAGGGACTATAGAACTTATTCTCGGGCGAAGTCCTAAAAGCTTATTAGGTTTGCAAGTGACCCCAGGTGTAATAAACTCAGTCTACAAAGGGGAAATAAAAATAATGCTTAGCTCACTCCAAAGTATAAGTTCTATTAATCAAGGAGATAGAATTGCTCAGTTGCTTCTCCTTCCCAATTTACACAATTCATTTAAAATGAATATGCCTCAAAAAAGGAACAATAGAAGATTTTGTTCCACTGACTCGGGGCCTATGGCTTGCTGGGTTCGGGATTGTTCAAGGAGGCCTATGTGTAAAATAAAAATCCAAGGAATAGAAATGGAAGGACTGATAGATACTGGAGCTGACTCTTCCATCATTAATCTATGGCAATGGCCCAAGCACTGGACTCTGCAAAAAGCTTCAACCAGTTTAAGAGGCTTGGGATATAATAACCTCCCAGAGAAAAGTGTGGTAATTTTAAAATGGGAGGATGATGAAGGGCATAAAGGAACATTTCAGCCTTATGTTTTACCTAACCTACCAGTTACTTTATGGGGAAGAGATATTTTGCAACAAATGGGAATACACCTTGCAACCAAGCCTGCAGGTGTTAAATGTGAAAATCTACAGGTAAACTTAACCCTAAAAAAAAATCATTATCAAAAAGTACAGGGTAATCTTAACCCTAAAAGAAATCATTATCAAAAAGTACGGAGTAATCTTAACCCTAAAAGTAATCATTATCATAAAGGAAAAAGATATTTTTTGGGGGGGCCACTGAGAAAATAATTTTGAAAATACCATGGCTTTCTGATAAGCCAGTGTGGGTCCCTCAGTGGCCCCTATCTAAAGAGAAATTACAAGCGGCCCACCTACTAGTTCAGGAACAACTAGAAGCAAGACATATAGAACCTTCCACCTCTCCCTGGAATTCCCCCATATTTGTGATCAAGAAAAAATCAGGAAAATGGTGATTGTTACATGATCTTAGAGAAATTAATAAAACCATGCAAATCATGGGCCCTACTCAACCTGGACTTCCTAGTCCAGTAGCTATTCCAAAAAATTTCCATCTTATTACTCTTGATATAAAGGATTGTTTCTTTTCTATTCCTCTACACCCTCTGGATACCCCCAGGTTTGCTTTTTCAGTTCCTCCTATTAACAATAATGGCCCTGATCAGAGATATCAATGGAAAGTTTTGCCACAGGGAATGGCTAATAGCCCCACTATGTGTCAAATCTATGTAGATAAAGTTATTCAGCCTATCAAAAATAAATACCCAGAGCTTATGTGCCTCCATTATATGGATGATGTTTTGCTTGCTCATCCTAATCAAGAAGTCTTATTCACCATATTTAGTGATATATCAGAAAACTTGAAACAATATGGACTAAACATTGCTAAGGAAAAGGTTCAAATTAGATCTCCAATATTATATCTAGGATTCCGAATTATGGACACTTTTATTAGGCCTCAAAACACATTAATTAATAAGGAGCATTTGGCCACTCTCAATAACTTTCAAAAATTGCTGGGAGATATTAATTGGCTTCGCCCTACACTAAACCTCACTACTGGCCAACTAAAACCTTTATTTGACATCCTTCGCGGGGACCCTGATCCATCTTCACCGTGAACGTTGACTCCTGATGCTAGGAAAGCTTTAAAGTTAGTAGAAAAAGCCATCGAAGGAGCTCATTGTGATAGATTTGATTTAACTCAACCACTGATATTGATTATTATTTCTTCACGATATACACCCACAGGAGTATTTTGGCAACAAGGGCCATTATTATGGATACCTTTGCCTGTCTCTCCTAAAAGTATAATTGAGTCTTATACCTCCATGGTGGCTAAAATTATTCTTCAAGACCTTAAGACTTCTACTAAAATATTTGGCATTCACCCTGCTACTATTATTACTCCCTATTCATTGTCACAGATTGAATATTTATGCTTCAATGATAATGATTGGGCTATAGCTAGATGCTCTACTTCTGTAAATTTTGATAATCATCTTCCTAAGTCTCCTATATTATCTTTTTGTATCAATCATCCTATTATATTTCCACAGGTAATAAAAAATCAACCTATTCCTAAGGCATTAAATGTATTCACAGATGGGTCCTCAAATGGTACTGCTGCAGTAGTCACTAAAAAAGAAAATATGACTTACATAACTGCACACAAATTAGCTCAACTAGTGGAACTGGAAGCTGTGGTAAGTGCTCTGGAAAATTTTAGAGAGCAGCCCATGAACATTTTTTCAGATAGCCACTATATTGTACATGCCGTCCCAAAATTAGAGCTAGCAGGACCAATAGCACCTCATACTCCAGCCTTTAAATTGTTTTATCAAATACAAAAACTTTTGTGGGCAAGAAAAGAACCTCTATTCGTAGGGCATATTAGAGCACATACCAACTTGCCTTGTCCCCTCCATGAAGGTAATCAGAAGGCTGATGAACTTACCCAAACAATCTTTATACTTTCAGTGCTCTAGCAAGCTACTTTATTTCACTCCCAGTTTCACATCAATAGCACCACCTTGCAGCGTAGGTGTAAAATCACAAAGGAGCAAGCCAGAACAACTGTAAAAGATTGTAAATCTTGTATGATACATTTGCCCAATCCTCATTATGGTGTTAACCCTAGAAGATTAGTGCCCAATCATTTGTGGCAGATGGATGTTACTCATGAGCCAAGTTTTGGAAAATTGCGATTTATTCATGTGACCATAGATACATGCTCAGGCATGAGTTTTGCTTCCTTACATTCTGGAGAAAAAGTTAAAGATGTTACATCTCATTGTTTGCAAGCTTTTGCTGCATTGGGCATCCCCAAAATGCTTAAAACAGATAATGGCCCTGCATATACGTCCTCATCTTTCAAACAGTTTTGCGCAAAATTCAATATATCCCATAAAACGCATCCCATACAATCCTCGGGGTCAGGGCATTATTGAAAGAGCAAACCACACACTGAAAATCATGTTATTAAAACAAAAAGAAGGAAATTGGAAAAGTCCTAGGGACAGATTGGCAGTTGCCCTGTTTAGCTTAAATTTTTTAACTTTAGACTCTAATGGTTATTCTGCTGGAGACAGACATTGGAACCCACACCACCAACATAAACCTTTGGTTTACTTAAGGATGTTCTTTTAGGTACATGGAATGGTGCAGATCCAGTATTAATTTGGGGGAGAGGATCTGTTTGTGTTTTTCCAAAGCACGAATCCTCTCCAATATGGATGCCATCTAGATTAATAAAGCAGGTACCATATCAAAAGGATCAAGATGAAGTTGTTGAGGAATCAAGATTAATAAAAAAAAGTACAAAATCAAGAGGACCAAAATGAAGGTATGAAATGATTCCCTTAAAAGAGTCCTTCAAAATATTTCACAACTTAAGTGTCATTCCTCCCAGCTGGGACGAGGAGATCTCTCTTTAGTGTGCACACAATTGTATTTTTTTTCTTTTTATACATGTCTTTATGTCTGTGCATTTGTCTACATTTCATGTTAATGTGACGTCACAAATATATGTTTGTATGTTTGTGCGTCTGTCCAGGGTGACGTCACAAATAACAAAGTGCTTATGAAAATATATATATATATATATATATATATATATATATATATATATGGATCAAATAACTTTAATTCATTTTAGTTTAAGAGTATTCAATTTAGGTAAATAATTTTATAAGTGAAGGTACTTTCAATTTTGATTTATAGGTGTCCCTGGGACTTCTCTTTAGCGAAGAATATGACTAGTGCTGTATAACATGATATTTTGGTGTTTTGACATAGGATTGTTTATTTGTTATTAACTTCATTTGTTTAATAGCTGATTAATTTGAATTATTTCAACAGGTAAAGGATTGCTGTGTATGCAGAGACTCGAGGATTCCAGCTAACAAATTATTTTTCCAAAGTGCCTTTAGCTTTTCTTTAATCTATCTTTAATGCAGTAAATACCCTCAGTCTTTCTTTGTTTTGTTCTGAATATGATATTTTGCTAGCTTATGTTTGTGGGAGCTCAAGCAGCAATGTGTGTGAGCAGAAATCAACTCTAATCTTCTAATCTAATAATTCTGTTTGTTTTAGTTTGACAACTCGTCTCTTGCCTCAGTGCTGGAATAGCACTGCCTTTCCTTTAATAATTGATGCTTGAGTTGCTAGGTAGCAGGGCACTGAAGATTTGCCAGTGGCATTGTCTAGACATAAAAAAAAAAAAAAAAAAAAAGACGGCTGCTGCTACAGCTGCAAGCATCCCTGCTGCTCAAGCATCAAACAACCTCACCAGCAGTGTGGCCTCTGCTCTGCATGCATGGGGCCTTTTAGATCAACGTGTTATAACAAGTGGACATTTTGATTTTTCATTGTTTGGGACTTTACGGAACAATGCCTTGCAGGTATTTGTCTAGAGAACTCAGTGTGTTACTTGATAGAACTCAGGGCAGCTGATTTGTTTAAAGAATTTTATATGCTATGCAACTTGTCTCGTCAGCGGAAGGCTTATCACCTTAAAGCCACAGCATCTCCCCACAATTGGACGGCTGTTAGTCATCATACACAGTCGATCCTGAAGGGCTCCATTGGATGGCTGGTAGCCAATGACGGGTAAGATCCCCAGAGGGGGACAACCTAAGACAGGCACAGTTGCACGGAACAGTCTCATGTGGCCGACATATCAACCTAAGACAGGAGTCAAGGGCACAGCCTTGATTATCCGATGACGGGTAAGAATGTTGGTTGCACATGGACGTCCTAGAGCATTCCCTCTTTTAAAACAAAAAGGGGGGAAATGCAGGAGCCCTAATTAAGGAGATAGCTAAGATTGCGGTTAGTTGTGAGCCATAAGCATTACCACCTTCCATGGTCTCGTGAGACTTGGTCCGGGACATTGTGGATCGGGTTGGCGCCATTTGCATGATCTTGCGAAACTTGGCCCGGGGGATTGTGGATCGGGTTGGTGCCATTTTGTGATGGTTGGAGGAATGTGGATTGTGTGTTGGGGTGTTGTTGGAGCTGGAGAGAGAAGCTGGCAGAATAAAAAGCCTGTTTATTTCCAGTCTGCCTCTGAACTTATTCCCGCGGCTTTGTTGCTCCAAGTGGCAATCGCTTCAGGCAGTGACAACTTTTCTTCTGTTTTCCAGTAAGAATGGCTCCTATCAAAAAGACAAAAGATTAAAAAAAAAAAAAAAAACTGGTGAAGATGCACAGAAAAGAGATCCCTTACACATCATTGGTGGAGATATGTATTAGTACAGCCATTATGGAAACAGGATGGTGGTGCCTCAAAAAAATAAAAATAGAACTACCATATGATCCAGAAATACCACTGCTAGGTCTGTATCCAAAACAAATGACATTTGTGTGTCAAAGAGATATCTTGTTTGGCCCACAGCTCAGCTATGCTAGGACAGCAGAATAGGTTGCTGACAGACTAAAAAAAATACTCAGAGACATTGTGTAAAACATAAGTTTATTAAAAATACTTATGGGAAAGTCCAATGGTCATGGGTTGAATAAATAGCACTGTTGATGTTTATATGTCAGTTAAAAAAACTTTACTGCTATATACAACATTGAAGATGAATCTCATTGATTTAATACTATGTCAAAGAAAGCAGAAACCCACAGCACATACCATATAATCCAATGTGTATGAAATTTAAGGACAGATAAACCTAATCTCTAGTGAGTAAATGAGAAGAGTGGCTACTCCTGGGGAAATGGGGGTAGTAATAAGAAAGGGAAGAGGGAAGCTTCTGTGGGCTGGAAATGTTCTTCACCTATGTGGTGGTCACCCAGGTGTATACCTAGGTAAAATTCATCCAGATGTATCCTTAACACCCATTGACTTTATTCATTGTATGCTGTTAAGAGGAAAGTAAAACACAAAACACAAAAATATATTAAGTAATACCAATTAAAAGAATATTTTTTATAGCAGCAGTAGAACCCATGAAATAAGAAAATGCTATCTTCAAGATTTCAAGTATGAAATCTAGTGAAATTCTCATACCAGAATGAAAGGGAATTCAGAACATTTTCATGCAAAGAGTAAGAAAGGGATTGGTAAAAGAATGGATAAGGTTTCACTTTAAATTGAAAAGGAAGAAATGATGCCCATAAAAATATGATTTGATATACTTTTATCCTGTTAGTGAACTTAAATAAACACATCTTCATTAAATATTAATAATATATTAATAATAATAAAATGTTAATAATAATAAAATTGCCACTAAAATAAATTTTAAATTAATAAACCAGATATGCTTGATGTAATTTTAAGTATAGCATGAGGAAATTGAATTATTGTAAAACCCAAAATAAATAAACTAGAAATATATAAAATAATATGAATAAAATATAATAAATACAATGATAGCATATGTATAATTATGTAAATAAGTAATATGTAACAAAATATGATAAATATTATGTCAGATTATCATATTTCTCCTATATTGTGAACTATGTATGCATTTTACATGTTAGTATATATTATGGAATAGCCATATGTACATATAATCCATATAAGTAGGAATATATTACATAATAGTAAGAATGGGTGGGGGAATTATCAGTCCTATAAAAAACAGAACTGAAAAAAAAATGGAGTGAACAGAAAGCCCAATCAGTTGTAAAAGGAATGAACATATTAGAATTTATTAGTCATAGCAGAGAATGTAAAAATAACAAAATTACCAATTAAAGACACAGATAAAACATAAGAACAAAGAAAGGTTAAGAATCAAAGCAGACACAAAGCAAACAATCATGGTGTAACAGGCAAAATGTAGACAAATAAGTCCTAGCTTAATTTTTCCCACTGTACCACAAAAATGGTCATTAGAACATGCTTCAAATGTAGTATGGAACACTCCTAAACTTAATTATTAGTACTTTCTGTTAATTTTAACTCAGTTTCTAAATTAGAACTAATTGTTACTAGAACTAAATTATTAGCATTTTCTAATTTGCGAGATAATTCTGAAAACATTTCTCATAAGCTTGAAGCAGCCTTATTGCTCAGAATCATTGTAAATCTGAACTAAGGTATGGGGAAGTGTTCTAGTTGAATATAATTTACCCCCAAAGGGTTTTATTACTTAGACTGAGAATCTCGATTTAATACAGTGATTAAATGAATGTTTCCCATGTATTACCCCTTCCTGGATCCATGCCTGTTATAATGGGATTTTGTAGAACCACTCACAAATGAAGCATAGTTTATTTACTGCTTTCTCAATCCTGAGTAAGACTTACTTTGGCCAAGTTGGTATTACAAGTTATGAGGGAAGTAGAGTTGAAAAGTAAATCAAGCTTCAACTCTTGTTCTTACTTCCATGATTGCCATGAGAGTATGCTTGGCCTCCACTGCTGGAGCATGAAGTAGATGGACCAGAGCTGGGTATTTCCGGTTGTCCTAGACTAACTAACAACCAGGTGATCTTCAGACGTGAGTGAGTTCAGCCAAACACAGAAAAACTGCTTAGCGGAGCTCTCTCTAAATTGCCAGTCTGCTCATCTATGAGTTAAGATATATCATTATTATTTTAAACCTCTCAGTTTTGGAGTTATGCACTATAATTATGGCAATAGCCAACTTAACAACAGGAAATATGGATGCTTGATGGAATATCCTATGGTGTGGCTTGGAGAAGATGAGAACACATTGCATTACAGTGGAGTAGGCAGGTCCCCTAAGATGCTCTGTTTTGACTCCCTGGTTAAATATGTCATGGTTGAGAAAAGTTTGAGTAAGGTTCAGGCAGAGAGAAAAAAAAATCAATAACTGTCAGCATTGACCAGACTCAAGTCTCTGTGATGTATCCTTCTTGGCCTAACCCCGATCAAACCCAATTAAACCTTATTTCTCCTAAATAGAACTCTGTGTCCTCCCTTTTTTTAACTTCCTCTGGGACCACTTTGGATTACTGAATGATTTTATACTTTACAAGTTCTTAAAAAAAACTTTGTATTTTTTTAAATGAAGAATTCCCTAATTCCTAATTCTCTAAATTCATTTTCTAATTTGATAATCTGTGATCCATACATACAGGTATACATGCATGTGTATGCACAAGTACTCTTGCTTTTTCAGAGAAGCCATGCTGCCTCATCCTATTTTTTTTTCTTTTTTCTTCTAATAGCTGGGATTTCTTTTTCTTTTCATCTTGAAATTCTACATTAAGGAATTGAGAATAATTCTAGGCATGTAGAAGAAAAATTTTTCATAGAAAGTCAGGTTTACTAATATTCTATTTGTAACATAAGCGAGAAGCATAAAACCAGTGGTCAGTCAATGTTTGAGGTGAAAGTCATCATACTGTCACTTGCTTGTTATCTGGTTCTCACCCATATTTGCCAAAATGGAAAAAAAAAAAAAATCTGAGTGACTAATAGAATTTTCAAAGGCTATACAAATGGAAAGTGAAAGAATGTAAAACATCAAGTTTTTTGTTTTTGTTTTTGTTAGTTAATACATTCATTTCTACCACCGAGCTACATCTGCCCTGGGTTAGATCCCCAGCATTGCAAAAAAGGAAAAAAAGTTCTGCTGTGAAAATGCACACATCTGGAGACTATTGTTATTTTTCATTGTCATAAATTTAATTGAAGTAAATTAAAATATAAACTCATAGAAAACAAAAACAAAAACATTCATTTCACTACCACTCGTAAGTGATCTTGGCCTGATCCTTTACTCCCCGATTTTTTTATCCTAATTCTCAACACCCTATATCCACCTCAGCTGAGAATCATGGTGGCTACAATAACCAGGTCTTTGCATTTGGCAAGTGGCATGACATGCTTATGTTCACTATTCTGATCCACAGAACAAAAACTTACACTGATGTCAAATATGTCAAATAGTCCAATGTCTGCCTGGCAAGAAAGTACACAACAAATGGTTTACTGACAAATACCTACAAGTAACATTTAAATGAAGAAATGAACGAGTGTGACTGATAATGTTAACATCATTAAATGTAGTCACAGTTATCCAGAAGCAATACTCAGTGGTTATTTCATTTATTTTATGCAAAACAAAGGCAGGTGAGTGCCAACACTTTCAAAGATACATAAATATTCACTGGAAGATCTTGCAGTAGGACCTTTGTTTTTCCATTCCAGACATACATTCTTTTCTCCTAGGATGTAGGGGAGACAGTAAATCCTCATCCCAGGATCAAAGGGTCACCAGAGATTTATGCTTTGGCTAAACCAGCAATCTGTCTCTGAAAGTAAATAAAGGAGAGTGATTAGATTGCTTGGCACTCTGAAGCTCAGGGAACTCTCCATATTTGTAAAGCTTGCTATGCATTCATCCCCCAAAAGCTTGCCTCACCTGCTTCAAAACATGCTCTCTCATTGCCAGGAACAACAGAAGCAATATTGTGGGGCTCCTTGTCTGAAACCCCAGAGGTTGGCTTGG
Organism: Tamias sibiricus; assembly: GCA_025594165.1. Taxonomy (NCBI): domain Eukaryota; kingdom Metazoa; phylum Chordata; class Mammalia; order Rodentia; family Sciuridae; genus Tamias; species Tamias sibiricus. The sequence goes on from CM046659.1 coordinate 85,482,320, forward strand.
ACTCCAGCTAAGGTTTGAGTACTGGTTGCAGGTTCCTACCGAGCACTGTGTACTCGCTGCACAGAGGTATGTGGCTGAGTCTTCAGGCTGGGAAGCTGCAATGTGCAGAGATAGGTGTTTGGCACTTTGGTTGAAGAAAACTGTGAATCTTCCATCTTCATTTTTATCATCATCTGAAAGTACAGATATCAGGAACATGGGGCCTTTACTAGGGTACTTTTTGTACCACACAAAATACTCAAACATGTTCTTATTATAGTCACAGTTCAGAATAGAATTTCTTCCTTCTTGGACAGTCAGTGATGGAGGATTTTGCCTAACCTGTGGGTTGCCATTCTTCTGTTGACTCTTTGCCCCTGTTTGGAAAGAAAATAACAAATTTAAAATTTTATTCCTAATGTCCGTAGAGAAGACCAGCAGAAGTCAGAAAACAAAACTTCCCAATTATGTGATTTCCCATCTTGGGAGCATTCCTTCGAGTTTTCTTACTATATTCAAACATCCCATCCCCAACTCACAGTCTGGCTGAAGCCACAGAATCAATAAGAAGGCCCCTAGGAGCCTGGCCATTCCTCCTGTGAAGACTCAGGTTGTTTTGTCTGCTGCCCTGGAAACTGCTGGTCTGACTTCAACTTACTCCAGTGCTTTCATTTCCTTCCACAGACCTATTTCACCTGGGAACAGCCCTGTTTTTATCTGAAGTTATTTCTCTTTATGAAAGGAAGCACTGCCCCCTTTAGTCCAAATGTAAAAACTTCTGAAAATGTATTTCTCTGTTTCCTAGTCAATTTGCAATGTCTTCCCCATAAAACAAGTTAAATAAGAGATTGAAAGAGAAGTTTTTCAGGTATCACATATTTCAGTGTGTGTGTGCGTGTGTGTGATTTGCAGTAGTAGAAAAGGGCAGCTGAGAATATAAAGAATTTTATTAGGTAAAATGATTGGCACGTTGTCAACAGGCAAACCTAGGCAGAAACCTTATTCTAAAATATTAGATAGAATTGGTGGTTACTGGGGCCACATAAGGTTATGATGTTTTATTTAGCCAAATGATGACAAATTTAGAGCACAGAGAAAGTTTGATAGTTTTGTCTTTAATGTAATTGAATTCTAACATGGTCCTTAGATGTGTCAGTATTTTCTCTGGTTAAATAAATGGCCCAAGATAATTAGATTAGATTTAAATTATGAGTGCCTTTTTAAAAACACAAATCAACACAAAAAATTATCCTCTGTATTAGATCAGTTTCCAAACTAGTCCAAGTTGGAACTTGGAAAAGATTTTCAAATGAGAAAAAAAAAATGACATAATCCTAAAAGGTCTATAGACAACATGAGAACTTATTCTTGAAAACTATGATTACAAAGAGGTAAAATATCTGTTTACCTTCACTCTTGGACCACATGTATTTCTCTGTGGTTTAATAATGGAAGAGGCAAGAAAAGTTAATTGTACTTTTAGTGTCAATCAGTGGGACAGCTAAAATACATAATAAAAGAGCATATGATGTATATCTTAGTATGGCAATACATATTTTTGAATTTTTATTTTAATATTAATAAAACAAATATGGAAGTCATAATACCTCCATAAAAATACTTTAAGTCCACACACTAACATATTTAGAACATGGCATGATGCGTGAGAGATTTATTTTTAATATTTATTTATTTTCTTTTAGTTGTACACAATGCTTTTTACATGGTGCTGAGGATGGAACTCGGGCCGTGCACGTGCTAACCACAACCCCAGCCCGTATGAGAGATTTTAATGAGGATATGTAGTAGTGATTGATTTGCTCTGTTGAGGTGGCCAGCAGTGTGGAGTCAGGAATCTCACAAAGGAGGAGAGAGCTCTTTAGTTGGTCCTTATAGATGAAAGAAGATTAACTAGTTGGCTATGAAGGGAAAGGGCATTTCAGGCAAAGTTATACGCAATTTCAATATGTATACAAGTAAATTATAGCCTAGCATATTCAAGAAATGCATGAAATTAGTTGTAGTAGGAGTTTAGTGTCTGTTCTGTGCATGGGAAATTTATGAGCTAATGCTCGACAGGGCAGTCACTTGCAAATCCTGAGGAGCCATGTACCACCATGTCATGTGACGGAATCAGTCAGGGTCACTCCAGGTGAATTTGGGCTGACTAAATAAAGACACAGAAAGTACCTTTTACTTTGGGTTCAGGGATGGCTCCTCAGCCACTGTTCCCACAAGGGGGGCAAGGCAGGCAAGAAAAAGAGAAAGAGCACGTTCTGAACCCTTTTTTATTGAGGGGAAGACATTCAAGAAAGTTCTACTCCAATGAAGCAAGGGGTCAGGTTTCAGGGGGTTTGGTCTACCTTCCAGATGTCTTGTGGTCAGCAGATTGACTGACATCTTGGAAGGTTACGCCCATCTCAGGTGCTGTGTGGGATCAAAAGGCAGAGCGAGAGAACAGGACACATACATGCACAGCCCAGACACAACAGCAACATCAGTCCAGTCTGCTCATAGGCTTAAAATGCTCACAGCTCACACACACAGCCCATGGCTGGCCCGCGACAATGTATGAGGAACAAAGAAGGCTGATTTCACAGATCCAAGGGACCTATGGGATTTAGTTGTGTGGTGGGGGTTTCTTCCTCACCTGGCCATTTCTACAGAATGAAGGACACCTCAACCTGATTCAGATCAGCTTTAAAACCCTTGATGCTCTCATCTGAGGTGTGCCTCAGGTGGAAGTGAAGACCTTGACTAGGATGCTAGGAGGAGTAGGAAAGAACAGGGACCCCATGGTGGGAGCAATGGAGAAGTCTCACCTCATCTTCCCTGCAGCCAATGAAAGGCAGAGACCTGCTCTGCAGGGTAACTCTGCCCCTCCTGGGATGTCCATGCCAGAACTGGAAGAGGTCCTCACACTGTACTTATGTGTCACAACAGTGATGCTAAACCACATCATAGAACAATTGGGATAAAATAGAACTTTTTCCTGCTGAGAGAGAAGATCATTATAAGAACTGATAGTGGCTCAGCCACCAAGGAAGGAGACTCCTTTTTTAAGGTAGAAAGATAGCAAGTAATTTGAACTCTCAGAAGAGCAGAAGATAAGCATGTAGAATTTACTGAATGCTCAGCTTTTAATCAGGGATCTTCTGCATTAATGCCAAGAGTGACTGTTATTGCCCAAAGCAGGCTATGTAGCCGTGCTGGCACTTTTGTTCCTAGGGAAGTAACCATTATCGAGAGCCTGGACCTCAGCCTTGTTCAGGTTTTTTTTTTTTTTTTTTTTTTTTTTTTTTTTCAACTTTAGTGCAGAATCACTGGAGACAGGGTGACACAACTCTCAATGCAGGGCATTGGTTTGGTTGGAGGAGGGCAAGTTGTCAGAGTATATCCACATTCTTATTCACATAAACTCAATAAGCCACTAGATATGTATAAAGAAGTCTCTCTTCCCTAACAAAGACTACCCAATTACCTTACCAAGAATATGTGGGGCTTGGGAGTTTATTTCTTTGATATCTTTATTATAACAACCCAGAATTAGGTTGATATTTAAAAATACTTGCAAAATTATATTTCAAGTAACCTTTTCCTGATGAGAATTTTACTAAAAATGTGTTAATCCTACCTAGATCCCCACATGGTAATAGATCTGTCTCTTTGCACCCATTAGGTCATAGAAATATGGGAAACCATAGACTACATCATTTTTTGTTTCTACAATTTCATGTTGCTAAATGTATTTTTGGAGGGATACTCTTCCTGGTTATTATCAGTTTCTGATTGTTCTTTCATCTAATAGGTACCTGGGCACACATTTCTTGAAGACACACTTCCTTTTCTGTTCATTTGTATCGGCTTAGTGCGTCAGTCAGGGAACAGTCCATGAAGAACAATCTCTATGTGTTCTACAGAATAGGGGCTTCAGTATAGGAATGTGGCCTTATGCAGTTGTGAAAAGAGCTTGGAAAAGGAAGGTTCCAGGGTCACCGGAGGGTCAGAGAAGGAATTCCAAACCAGTCAGTCTGAGAAACCAAGCATTTCCAGCTGCTGAAGTGTGATTTGAAGGGAAAGTTCATGGTAAAATCTTAAGAAACTGTTGCCTTTGTGCAGCCACCATCTCTGTGTGTCCACTTAGGCATGTGAAGGGGGTTGGTCAACAGGGTGAGCAACTGGAAGAAGAGCTAGACATGGAGTGCCAGTAGGAATATCCTGGACACTTCTGAATGTGTTTGCACATCTCACTGTGATAACCTCCAGAAAGCAATGGCTACTATTTTAATTTGGCTTTCCTCATCTCACACAAATTCTATTTGACCAATTTTATCCTGGTACTATACAAAGAAAGAAACTCTGGGAAACTTTGTTTCTGATTTAATGCAGTGTAACCTGCCATTATCTTCCTCCCTTGTATACTTTGCATCGAGTTATATCTCATTTAATTGTATTTAACCTTCGTATAAGGTAATACAAAATCATGCTTCTGTTTAACATGATGCAGCTATCCTTCAATACAGTTTAAAATATAGTCATTCTTTCCCAAAAAAAGTACAAAGCCCCATCTGTCACTTTATACATCTTCGGGTGAAGTTCATTCTATTTTAATTGGGTTACACTTCTCCTTCAATATCTTGTAACTTTTACATTGAGATATAAGACTAACAAATAAAAACACACCAATGCAGAGAGTAGAAGAATAAGAGAGGGGATAAAAATAAAGAAAAATAATTGTCTATTACACACCCACCCACATGCATGGAAGAAATACTTGTAATTATTTGAGTTTTTCTTTCTGCAACTGGTCATGACGTTGTAATGGTATGTGTAATTTCTCTCTTCCATTACCTGTTAACTATTCTTTCATTTTATTTTCTTTCAATAAGCAAGCTCCCTCAGCTAGTGGGGTGATAATCCAAGGATCTGTGTCTTTAGCAGTCCTACTTATATTAGGTTCCATTAAGTTTTATAATTCATAGTAGTGATACCTTGTTGTATTGTAGAAATCATTTCTCTGCGAAAGGCAGCATCAATCACTTCCACCATCAATCTCTTCTTTGCTGACAGTTGACTGGCAGGGGTGGTCCATTCCATTCTTGTATGTTTTGCATATCATGGTCTCCCAGCTTGGCCACGTAGGCATCTCCATGTGGAGCAAGTGCACAGTGATTCTCAAGTTGTCTCCAAACTTGTAGCTGGGCCACATGTGCTTCCTGGATCAAATAGAGTTTGGGACATTTGCTGAGCTCATTTATATATGATTTAAAAACACTTGAAATAAATGTACTTAACTGACTCTTTGTGAAAACAAAAGAGAAGCCTATTTTAAAGGGTTTCTCTTTCCCCTTGGTTTTTAGCAGTTTTTCATGATATGTTTACCGATGCTTTTCTTTTTTCAGTTTGTGTTTCTTTTGTATTTGTTTTGGATTGACCCTGTTTGGAGTTTGCTAAGTTTCTTGAATCAGTGAAGACTTTCATCAACTTAGGAAATTCCTATTTATAATTGAAGGGCAAAAACCCACACTGGGACTGCTGTGTAGAAAAAGAGGGTTTATTAACCAGCCTCTATGACTGGAAGAGACACCAAAGGGAAGTATGAAGAGAGGGGAACTGGCAGGAGGAGACGAGCATGGATGAGGCGAAGAAGGAAAAAAAAGGGACGAGTTCCTACCTGGTGAGGGTTTAAATAGCAACTTGGATGGGCCAAAGGACCCTTGACTCCATAGGCTGCCAGGGGCTGGAAGTGAGGACTGTATGCTAGGGATTGACTTAGAAGGGGAGAACCCGCCCCATGGTGAATTCCTGCGAGGGGTGGGCACTTCCTGGAAGGCAAAGCTCAGACTTACAGGATAACCTAATACACCTGGGGCGTGGCTAATTTAGAACACCTGGGGGTATGGCCTGTCAGTCCGATTTTATCTAACAATAGTTATTTCAAGTATTGTTTCAGTACCATTTTTTTTTCTCTCCTCTCCATAGTTTCAGTTCCACAGATTTCAGGCCATTTGAATTGTCTCACATAATTTGTATGCTCCGGTGTTTTATAATATTTTCTTCTTTTCTTAAGACATTTTACGTTGACCTGTCTTCAGATTTACTAATTCTGTGTCTTCACTCCACTTAAACCTAGGCAATAGTTTCTTAAGTTCAGATACTGTGTTTTGGAATTTTAAGGTGTCCACGTAGCTCTTAAAATGTATGTTAAAATTCTATTGCAATACTGTTGAAATATGCTATTGAAATAATTTTCTGTTGAAAACTGATCCATTTATTCATTTTCTCTTAATTTTCTTCAACATTAATTAGTTATTTTAAATTTTTTTTTTTTTTTTTTTTTTTTTTTTGTGGTACCGGGGATTGAACTCAGGGGCATTAGACCACTGGGTCATATCCCCAGCCCTTTTTTTTTTGTATTTTATTTAGAGACAGGGTCTCACTGAGTTGCTAAGTGCCTCGCCATTGCTGAGGCTGGCTTTGAACTCGCGATCCTCCTGCCTCAGCCTCCCAAAGTGCTGGGATTACAGGCGTGCGCCACCGCGCCCGGCTTATTTTAAAAATTTTATGTGTTTGAATTTTTTTTTGGTACCGGGGATTGAACTCAGAGGCTCTTGACCACTGGGCCACATCCCCAGCCCTTTTTTTGTATTTTATTTAGAGACAGGGTCTCACTGAGTTGCTAAGTGCCTCGCCATTGCTGAGGCTGGCTTTGAACTCATGATCCTCCTGCCTCAGCCTCCCAAGTGCTGGGATTACAGGTGTGCGCCACCGCACCTGGCTTTGAATTATTTTTTGATAGGTAGATATTCATTACTTTATTTCTTACTTATTGGTCCTTGTTCCTCCTTCATCACATTTTTAGTAATTTTTATATGCTTACAAAATCTGGGTAATAATATATAGAATCTCCAGATTATTTTCTCTTTCTTTAAAAAATTAACCTTGTTAATTTTTACCTTGTTAATAATTACCAGATAACTTGGATTCTGTTGAAGCTTACTTTATTCTCTGGAAGGGCAGATTATTTTTTTTCTTTTCTTTTTTGGTTGTTTTATTATTCTTTTTGTCCTAGACACAGCCCTTACTCCTAGCATGTGGTCCTTATTCTGGAGACTCAGTTGAAAGCTCAAGGTATTTAGCAACAATTCTTCACTGCCAGAGCTCTAATGACTTCTTTCTTGCACAGTGCATCCTCTGAAATCTCTCTGGAGCTTTTAGACCCCTAGAAGCTGTTCCTGCTAGGCTTCTGATGTTTTCCAGCCCAACAGGTGCAGCAGTGTAGGCTCAGCAAACACCCTACACAAATTACGTGGCCCTCTTATATGAGGCTCACTTCTTTCCAGTACTCATTTCTCAAAATCCCAATTTCATTCACAGCCCTAATCCTGTTTTTTTTTTTTTTTTTTTTCTGGTTTCTGCTGGGACTTCAAGTTCTTGTGCCTAAGTTTAGAAAATACCTCCCAGGTAGACATGCTGAGTGAACTGTGAACTTGGGGATTACTTTTCAGACTTTTTTTTTCTACCATGAATTATAAACTTCCCCTATCTACTCTCCTTGAAAATAGTCATTTTGTGTGTGTTTACAATTTTAAAATGTATTATCAGTTTACATTGCAAGGACCAGAAAACGTTTTTTTTTTTTTTTTTTTTTTTTTTTTTTTTTTTTTTTTTGTCTTAAGATACCATTTCTTTCTTCTAGAGGCAATTGTCAACTTTGTTCAATGGTCAAAAAGCTATCATATGTATTCATAAACATGTACTGTATCTCTTATATCTTGTGAAGAGTATTCAGGAATGCTTTCCACACTTAACAAGGAATTGTGGTCTCCAGAGAACTAATATTTTCTTATCTTTAATTAGTTGCATGATTCTTTTCATTGTTCCTCAGTGTAGTTATCCTTATCTGCATTCTCTGAGTTTATAGATTAGTCATTTTCATCCTTTGTATATTTTGCCTTGGCATGTTACAATAGACAGAGTTCATTTCAAGAATCTTGCTTATTTTAAGTGTGTTATAAAACAAAAGATACCTATGCATAGTATTTTATCACTTGTGAATTGCATTTTAGGTCTCATCTTTATTATGATTTGCCTCTTTCCTGGTCTATATATGTATGTGTTCCTTTCCCCTCACCCTCTTTAATCTTTCAGCCTGATTCACTCCTGTTAAATTGCCCTATTTTAGGCTGAGGCATCACATACTCCAAAAAACACACTCTGCGTAATATCTACTTTTACAAATAATATCCTTCTGCTCTACTAATTTAGTTCTTCCCTATTTTATAGTAACTGTTTGGTAACAAAAATGTGTTCCCCACTAGAAGATGTATTCAACAAGAGAAGGAACTCTTAATTTATTCAAAGCTCCCCACACAGCACTAACAAGTATTCAATAAATGTTTGTTGAATGAGTGAACTTATGGAAATTGTAATTGTAGGAGGGAAATAGTCTCATATTATAGACGAGGATTTCTAAGATGAGGTGCAAAGAAAATGATTCCCTTGTGAAGATGATATGCACGCTCATGGTGGGAAATTAGCTTTTTTCCAATGACTTCTTCAAGACACAAAAGAGGCAAATGATACAAATGGATATTATTGAACATAAACAAAATGAACAATTAAGTGGAACGTAAGAAATTGGAACACTCTTCAAGTCCCAGCTGCTCAGGAGGATTAAGCAGGAGGATCACTTGAGCCCAAGAGGGTCTCTTGAGCCAGCCTGCGAAACATAGCTAGAACTCCATCTAAAAGAAAAGAAATTGGAACAGAAAAACAAATGGAGCATTATAGAGCATAGTATTGACTTTTTTTGTTGTTGTTGTTGTCACTTTAAGGTTTATCTTCCTATGATTTTTCTCCACATATGAACATAATATAAGGTAAGACTAAACCTTATATTAATATAATAGACCTTATAATAAGGTAAGAATAAATAGTATCCATGTTCAAAATATCCATTTTAACACAGACCCTTATCATAGGACTTTGGGATCCTCTAACTGGAATTACTGACTTCCTGATTCCCTGACTTAGGGTTAGGACCTTAGGAATGATTCTGTTGGGGATAGACTAGTTACTACACATAACAAAAGCAGGTGGCAGAGTTTCTGGTCTGTAATGCAGAAAGTTCTTTCCATCTTTCATGCTAACAATGCCACTTTATTTTTCCTCTTCTGTTTCTTTCCTGTTTATGTATATTGGAAAATTTTGGCATTTTCGCCAGGGATCTGTTTGTGCTAAAGTAAGCCATAAAAAGATGTAAAAAAAAGAAAGTATAGGTGAGATTGGTGCTTTCTGTTCTTGGATATTAAAAAAAAATTGAGGACTCTGCTGTACATTGAGTTGGCTTCTCTCTCTTGTCTAGAAAGATAGAATCAGATATGACAGAGTGGATCAATCTAGAGATCTCACCTAGAAACATTATTCCAACAGACCTCCAGATAAGCTGTGTATGTGCCTGCATTCCAGTGTGAGGTGTAGCTCATTTAGAAATGCTTTCTGCAGGCATCAGGAGATGCAAAGCAGTAGGAATGCAGTTCTCATCACAAAGGGCTCCTATGACCCCTGCAGGGCTGGGTTAGGTCTTCAGTTATCATTCATGTGCAGGCTGCAGGTGCCTGGAGAGCACTGTGCCTCCACAGCGCAGAAGTAAGAGGCAGAGTCCTCAGGCTGGGAGTCTCTGATGAATAGTTGGCTGTAACTTTCCTTAGAATTGACTGTGGATTTCATTCTTCCATTTTGCTGCACTCCTGAAGCTATATAAAACAAAGATATAAGCTGTCCTCCAGGATTTTGCTGGAACCACTGTATACTGGTCATGGAGAGAGAATAATTGCACATGAGGAAGGAACTCCTCCCCTCTTGGAGGTTCAGGACCTGGGGACTCTGCTCCACTGTCATCTGTGCTCTTCTTACCCCTATTGAAAAGGAGAAAAATATAAAAAGTTGAGGGTCATTGCCAAATCACTGCAGCCATTTCCAAGTGTAGGAAATTTCTATTTTTCTCTCTGACAGTAGAAGACTAGGTAACAGAGACTTGTGTTTTCTCCCTTCATCCATTTCTTGCATTCCTCCCTTTGTCCTTTCTAAATTTACTTGCCAAATCACTGCAGCCATTTCCAAGTGTAGGAAATTTCTATTTTTCTCTCTGACAGTAGAAGACTAGGTAACAGAGACTTGTGTTCTCTCCCTTCATCCATTTCTTGCATTCCTCCCTTTGTCCTTTCTAAATTTACTTGTGATGGCCTTTTCGATTCCTCTGGGCTGTTCTTAACTTACAACAAATCTGCATCCACAGTAGGCCCAGCAAGACTCCTATTTGTGTCTCCATGATTCTTTGATGTAGGAACACACCTTGATATCAAATGCCTTCAATATTTGTCTGTGTCATATCTTGAATTTAGAGCTAATTTTGCTCCTGTAGCAGATCAGTTTCATGAGTGAGATTCAGCAGCAGCTGCTGAATGGCTCCACCTACTTCCTGGTGGCTCCACCTACTTATGGGTTACCTTTTCCTCCCTGTGGAGTGTGTGAGAGAGGAACAGAGAGGGCAGGGAGGTGGTAGAAGAAAGACAGAGTAAGTGGGAGAGAGAGAGAGAAAGGAAGTTGGAGGTAATGAACTCCCTATCAGTTTAAGGATTAAGTCTCCCCCCCCCCCCCCAATAAATTTAGTGCATAAGTAGAATAATTTATGTAAAGAATGGGGACAGTATCCTAGAGAGAGAATAGTGAAACAGTATGTATCTATGAGAAGCCATAGAGAGACATTGACCAAGTTAAATCTGGGATATGATCAGATTGAGAAACTTTTCTAAGTTGTGAATAGGTTATTATAAGAATTACAATCAATTTCCATCTTTACATTCCATTTATCTTACTTATTGAATTTATGAAGTCAAATGATTAAAACACAACCCAGAACATGTGACCTATAACACATATATTGATCATAAAATGTTTTCTCTGATATCAATTCAATATTGAACATATAGACAGACCATTGGTGTTTTTTTTGTTTGTTTGTTTTTTAACCAGGGCTTCCCAGGGGCATTTAGCAGTGTTTGGAGGCATTTGCATTTGTCCTGATTGAAGGCATGCTAGTGGCATTGGGTGAGTAGAGGCCAGGATGTTGCTAAATAACTTAGAGCACACAGAAAAGCCCCTGCCCCAAATGGTAAAATAATGCTGTTGCTGAGGAACTCATATAGACAAGCTTTGCAGTTCAAACCATTCTCTGTCATTTTCTTTTTGCCTTCATTCTTCCAGCCTCTTCTCCCCAACCATACCTCACTTTTACCTCTTTCTTTCGTTTTATTTTTCCTGTCCTTGAGTTTCTGATCTTATATGAAGTATAGTCACAGTTTAGGAAGAAACTGTAATTTCTGGAAAAAGATAAAAGCTCATACTTGTCCTTAATATTAAGAAACTTGGATTCATGAATCAAAATTAAATAATGTGAAAAAATTGTTTTGTTTTAATCTTAAACTTTGTTTTGAATCTTGAAGACAATAAAATAGAATTGGCGATGAGAATGTAGGAGCATCTAAGTAATTAAGCATTTTCTGGACTACATTTTCTCTTGCTATCCCCTCTCCAATCTAAATTATTACCCTTCTTCCTATTTCAGATATTTCCATTCTCCTGAAAGCCTGAAGAGACTTTTCTCTGATCAGAGTGCCCCTCGTGGATTAAAACCTACAGCTGAAGCCACTTCCTGAAGTCACATAGCTGCCCCACCTGAGACTCTGGCATCAGCTGTGTATTTTCAGGAAGGTACAGAGTGGCTCAGAAGTATGGAAAGTGTCCAACTGGTCTTGGAAATTGTTGCTCTGACTGGAGGTTGTAGGTCAGAGGATTCTCAAATTATGCCTCTGGAGAATGATGGCTATGGAAACTAGTTCATGGTTCTCTGTCACCATGAGTGAGTTCCTTGGAAGAAGGAACTGTGTCACTTGAATATTTATTGTGCAGAATACCTAGAAGGACACAAATGAAATGCTGAGTGTACCTTATGGAAGCTGTGATGCCCACTTTCAATTTTAAATGTTTTAAACCCTGTTAGAAAATTCAGGAGGATTCCAAGATGGCGGACAGGAGAGAGGTGCTCTCTGGACATAGTCACTAAAAAAGGCTTAGTGTGAAGTTTGAACACATTACTAGCAATTCTCCTGCAACTGAGAGGGAGCTGGGACATTCTTGTACCTCTGGACGGTGAAATACAATGAACTCCAGACCGCCGAGGGACGGGGGCCCAGTTCCAGCGGTCCACAGACCGAAACAGCGCTATCAGCGCAGGCAGCGTGGTAGCATTGTGGTAAGGGAAAGATCTTGACAACGCCTTTAAAAGAAGGATAAAAGGGAAGCTAGACGTGAGCAGTATCCACATAGAGTTCTTTCACGCAACTTGCCAAGCCAAACTTGCATGCTCGGGAGTGACACAAAGGTCTGAGGAACTCCTGTTGAGCCCTAGGAGAGCACCGCCATCTTTGAGGAAAGCTGCATTTGGCCAGGACAAAGAAACAAGGAAGAAAGGAAAAGCAGCTGCAGGCATCCAGGGATCCAGCCAGTGCTCTGAGAACAGCACACACCTGGGTGAGACGTGGGCAGCCAGCAGGGGAGGGTGTGTCTGAGGCCAGCACGGCAGCCCCAAGACACTACAACTGTGGGTGGGCGTGGGGAATGGGCGCCTGCTGGATGGACCCTTTCCTGGTGCCACTCATCTGTTGACACAAACTCCCCCTGAGCCACTCCTCTGCTGTGCCATTCTGCCGCTGGCCAAAGGTGCAGACTTGACTCCACTAACAGGTTCTCTGTGACTGTCTGGATGTGATCTGAGACAACTGGCTTAAACTGGAAGGGAAAAAGGAAGGGCTTCCCAGGGTCCATTTTGTTTGAGACTTGTTCCTGGGTTTGACTTTGTTTTTTTAAATTTGTTATTATTATTTTTTGTTTTGTTTTTGTTTTGTTTTGCTGTGTTTTTGTTTTGTTTGATAGTGTGTTTGCTTCTGTTCCTCTTTTCATTTTTTCCTTCTCACTTTTGTCTCTTTTCTTCTTCCTTCATCTTTCCTATTTACACCCTGCCATTGCATACTCAACAGAGGCAAAAACAAGTTATATGCAGAAATTGGGATTTTTAGAACTGGGGTAATTGAACTATACAGAAAAGCGGTGTTATATATAGTTTATTCTCTATTTTCTTGGCTCACTTTTTCTCTCCTCTCTCTTACACTAATTCCTACTCCTTTGTCACTTTTTTTTTCTCTTTTCTATCTTTCTTTATTTCTTCTCTCAACAGCTGCATAAGTTAGGTTTATATATAAATCAGTCTTTCCACTAAATCATTCACTCCATTCTCTTTCCTCTCTCATCTGCTGATATTAAACCACTTCCATAGAATTATCTTTTCATACTTCCTAAGAATGAACAATTCAATACCCTCACTTCCTTCTTCCTAAACATATCACCTCTGTGTCCAATACTTGAAACTATAAAACACCATCAGATGCGTACAGAGTAAATTGGAAACAATATCTGAGTTAACTAAATCTGTACATTGTGATCAAACTTGGATTTTCTGAATAGAAAGTGTTAGATTTTAAAGTGTAAAGTATTTATAAGGGGATCTGATAGCATTGCACTACAGGAGCAACATAAGGCTTTAAAGTAAAATTGAAATAGTCAAGGTCCCACACTGCAAGAAGAAAAGACACACAGCAATATGAAGAAACAAGGGAAGAAAGTGACTCAAACAAATCAACATACTTCCTCAGCAGATTCTATGGCAAGCACAGTTGGTCAAATGCCAGAGATGGAATTTAGAAATTACATATTCCAAATGTTTATGGAACTTAAGAATGAAATAAAAAATGAGATGAGAGAGCAAATACAGGTGGTAAAAGATCATTTTGACAAAGAACCCCCAAAACAAATACAGGAAGCAAAAGATTACTTCAATAGGGAGATGGAGGTTCCAAAGAGAACCCAAACAGAACTTATGGAAATGAAAGAGCAATAAACCAAACTACAAGTTCAGTTGAAAGCATCACCAACAGATTAGACCACTTGGAAGAAAGGACCTCAGACAATTAAGACAAAATACATATATTGGAGAAAAATGTAGATTCCACAGCAAAAATGGTAAGAAATCAAGAATAGAACATTCAAGAAATATGTGACAACAACAACAAAAAAACACCAAACTTAAGAGTGTTTGGGGTAGAGGAAGGTGCAGAGTTCCAAGCCAAAAGAATGAGTAATTTATTCAATGAAATAATAGCAGAAAAATTTCCAAACTTGAGGAATGAATGGGAAAACCAAGATCAAGAAGCTTACCGAACACCAAATGTACAAAATCACAACAGATCCACACCAAGGCACATTATAATGAAAATGCCTAATATACTGGGCAAGGAGAGAATATTAAAAGCCATGAGAGAAAGGAAGCAGATTACATATAGGGGGAACCCAATTAGACTATGTTCAGATTTTTCAACTCAGACCTTAAAAGCTAGAAGATCCTAGAATAGCATATTTCAAGTTCTGAAAGAAAAAGGATGTCAACCAAGAATCTTATATCCAGCAAAATTGAGCTTTAGATTCAAAGATGAAATAAAAACCTCTACGACAAACAAAAGTTAAAAGATTTCACAACTTGAAAGCCAGCACTTATGAACATCCTGGGCAAAATTTTCCACGAAGAAGAAGAGAAAAATAACAATGAAAATCAACAAAGGGAAATATTAAACGAAAGGAAATACCAACCAGAGGAGAAACCAAATCAAGCTAAATACCATAATAAAAATAAAAATGGATGGGAATACGAATAACATCTCAATAACCCTGAATGTTAATGGCCTAAACTCACCATTCAAAAGACACAGATTGTCAGAATGGATTAAAATAAATGACCCAACAATTTGCTGTCTCCAAGAAACACACCTCATAGAAAAAGACATCAATAGAATCAATAAAAAGACATCAATAGAAGGTGAAAGAAAGGCTGGGAAAAGTCTTATCACTCACATGGGCTGCAAAAGCAAGCAGGGGTTTCCATTCTCATATCAAATAAGGTAGACTTCAAACCAAAGCTAATCAAAAGGGAAAAAGATGGATATTTCTTACTACTTAAGGGAACCATTCATCAACAGAATAAAACAATTATAAATCTTTATGCCCCAAATAATGGAGCACCTACATTCATCAAACAAATCCTTCTCAAGTTCAAAAGTAAAATAGACCACAACACAGTTATTCTAGGGGACTTCAACCCACCTCTCTTCACCAATGGATGGATCATCCAAACAAAAGCTAAATAAAGAAAATTTAGGCCTCATTAAAACAATTAATAACTTGGACCTAACAGACATATATAGAATATTTCATCCCTCAGTAAGCAAATATACTTTCTTCTCAGCAGCACATGGGTCCTTCTCCAAAATAGACCATATATTATGTCACAAGGTAACTCTCAGCAAACATAAAAAAATAGAGATACTACCCTGCATTCTATCAGGCCATAATGGGATGAAATTGGAAATCAATGATAAAACAAGTAATTAAAAAAAAAACTACTCCAACAACTGGAAGCTAAACAACATGCTACTGAATGAACAAGGGGTTGAAGAAGACATCAAAGAGGAGATTAAAAAATTCCTAGAGGTAAATGAGAACACAGATACATTGTATAGAAATCTCTGGGAAACTATGAAGGCAGTAGTAAGAGGAAAATTCATTGCACTGAGTTAATTCCTTAAAACAAAACAAAACAAAACAAATCCCAACAAATAAATGACTTAACATCACAACTCAAAGCACTATAAAAAGAAGAACAGATCAACACTAAGAGCAGTAGAAGACAGGAAATAATTAAAATCAGAGCTGAAATTAATGAAATTGAGACTAAGGAAACCATTCAAAGAATTGACAAAACTTAAAGTTGGTTCTTTGAAAAAATAAATAAAATTGACAGACCCTTAGTGATGCTAATGAAAAGAAGAAGAGGAAAAACTCAAATACTAACATCCGTGATGAAAAAGGGAATATCACAACAAACACCTCAGATATACAGAAGATAATTAGAAATTGCTTTGAAAACTTGTACTCTAATAAAATAGAAACTATGGAAAGCATTGACAGATTTCTAGAGTCGTATAAATTGCCCAAACTGGAACTGGAGTTTATACACAATTTAAACAGATCAATTTCAAGCGAAGAAATAGAAGATGTCATCAAAAAGCTACCAACAAGAAAAAGTCCAGGACCTGATGGGTTTACAGCCGAGTTCTAGAAGGTCTAATACCAATGCTGTTTAATTTATTTCAAGAAATAAAAAGAGAGGGAGCTCTTCCAGACTCTTTCTATGAGGCCAATATTACATTAATTCCAAAGCCAGGCAAAGACACATCCAAAAAAGAAAACTTCAGGCTAATATCTTTAATGAACATAGATGCAAAAATCCTCAACAACATCCTGGCAAATTGGATACAAAAACATATCAAAAAGATAGTGCACCATGGTCAAGTGGGGTTTATCCCAGAGATGCAAGTTTGGTTCAACATTTGGATATCAATAAACATAATACATCACATCAATAGACTTAAAGATAAAAACCATATGATCATCTAAATCTATGCAAAAAAAAAAGCATTTGACAAAATACAACACCCCTTTATGTTCAAAACACTAGAAAAAGAAGGAATATCAGGAACATATCTCAACATTATAAAAGCTATTTATGCAAAGCCCCAAGCTAACATTATCTTAAATGGAGAAAAAATTGAAAGCATTCCCTCTAAAAACTGGAACAAGACAGGGATGCCCCCTTTCACCACTGCTATTTAACATAGTCCTTGAAACTCTGGCCAGAGCAATTAGACAGATGAAAGAAATTAAAGGGATCCAGATAGGAAAAGAAGAGTTCAAATTAGCACTATTTGCTGATGATATGATAATATACCTAGAAGACACAAAAAACTCTATCAGAAAACTTTAACAACTAGTAAATGAATTCAGTAAAGTAGCAGGATACAAAATCAATACCCATAAGTCAAAGGCATTTTTGTACATTCGTGACAAAGCCTCTGAAAGGGAAATGATGAAAACTACCCCATTTACAATAGCATAAAAAAAAAAAAAAAAAAACCTGGGAATCAACTTAACAAAAGAGGTGAAAGACCTCTATAACGAAAACCATAGAACACTAAAGAAAGAAATTATAGAAGACCTCAGAAGATGGAAAGACCTACCTTGCTCTTGGATAGGCAGAATTAATATTGTCAAAATGTCCACACTACCAAAAGCATTATACAGATTTAATGCAATTCCAATCAAAATCCCAATGACATTCCTCAAAGAAATAGAAAAAGCAGTCATGAAATTCATCTGGAAAAATAAAGAGACCCAGAATAGCCAAAGCAATCCTGGGCAAGAAAAGTGAAGCAGGGGGCATCACCATACCAGACTTTAAATTATACTATAGAGCAATAGTAACAAAAACAGCATGGTATTGGCACCAAAACAGACTGGTAGACCAATGGTACAGAATCAAGGACACAGAGACTAATACATATAATTTTAGCTATCTTACATTAGACAAAGGCGCCAAAAATGTACAGTGGAGAAAGGATAGCTTCTTCAACAAATGGTTCTGGGAAAAGTGGAAATCCATATGCAACAAAATTAAATTAAACCCTTACCTCTCACTATGCACAAAATTCAATTCAAAGTGGATCAAGGACTTAGACACAATATGCCTAATAGAAGAAAAAGTAAGCTCCAATTTCCAACATGTCGGATAAAGCCCCAAGTTCCTTAATAAGAATCCTGTAGTACAAGAATTAATATCAAGAATTAATGAATGGGATAGATTTAAACTAAAAAGCTTCTTCTCAGCAAAAGAAACAATCAGTGAGGTTAATAGAGAGCCAACTAATTGGGAAAAATATTTAATACATGCACATCAGATACAG
The DNA here is from genome assembly GCA_025594165.1 of Tamias sibiricus. NCBI lineage: Eukaryota > Metazoa > Chordata > Mammalia > Rodentia > Sciuridae > Tamias > Tamias sibiricus. Next base: position 85,500,268 of record CM046659.1, read on the forward strand.
CACTAATTTCTAGAATATATAAAGAACTCAAAAAACTTAACGCCAAAAAAAACCCAAACAACTCAATCAATAAATGGGCTAAGGAATTGAAAAGACACTTCTCAGAAGAAGATACACAATTAATCAACAAATACATGAAAAAATGCTCGACATCGCTGGCAATTAGAGAAATGCAAATTAAAACTACTCTAGGATTTCATTTCACTCCAGTCAGAATGGCAGCTATCAAGAACACAAACAACAATAAATGTTGGAGAGGATGTGGGGAAAAAGGCACACTCATACATTGCTGTTGGGAATGCGAAATGGTGCAACCGTTATGGAAAGCAGTATGGAGATTTCTCGGAAAACTGGGAATGGAACCACCCTATGACTCAGCCATCCCCCTCCTGGGTCTATTCCCAAAGGACTTAAAAACAGCATATTACAGTGACACAGCCACTTCAATGTTTATAGCAGCACAATTCACAATAGCTAGGTTGTGGAACCAACCTAGATGTCCCTCAGTAGATGAGTGGATAAAGAAAATGTGGCATGTATACACAATGGAATTTTACTCAGCAATAAATGAGATTAAAATCATGGCATTTACAGGTAAATGGATGAAGTTGGAGAATATAATGCTAAGTGAAATTAGTCAATATCAAAAATCCAAATACCGAATGTTTTCTCTGATATAAGGAGGCTGGTTCACAGTGTTGTTGGATGGGGGTACATAGGAGGATTAGAGGAACACTAGAATGGTCAAAGGGAAGGGAGGGGAAGGAGGGAGCAAGGGGGGATCTAGGGGAGGAAAAAAAGAAAAAGTTGTTGAATAAGATGGATATCATTATCCTAAATGCATGATTGAAGACATGAATGGTACAAATATACTTTGTATACAAACTGTTGTATGTAAAAAGATGCTCTATATGTGCACTATGAATTGTAATACATACTACTATTATAAATACAAAAAATAAAAAAAGAAAATTCAGCTGATCTTCACAATAACACAGAGAAATAGGTACTTATAGTTACTTTCTACAGTTCTTATGAGGAAATCCATGCTTATAAAGGAAATATAAAATCCCCAAAGTTACACATCCAGTAAATGGCAGATGCCCCTCACTTCACAGTGTCTGTCACTTTTCAAGGAGAGAAACTTGTAAGCAGAGTGGTTATGAAAAGACACTGGCACTGTTTTTGAAAAATGGAAACAAAATCTCTTGTCAACCCAGAGCACTTCTTAACAAGGTAGAAGGGAAAGAATATTGTTTTATTATTGAATAAACATTAAGCCAGAATATACTGCACATCATAGCAAATCCCCTAAATATATGGCAAAAATGGAAAAGAAACCTTATCCTTTTATATAGCTATGCAGATCTACCAAATTGCATAGGGCTCCTAAGATAAACAATAATTGAATCCTCAAGTAGGAGGACTTGACAGCACATTGCCACACACAGTTCATCCTCAGTCCATCGGGTGATTGAGGTAGCCAGGTGTTTCTAATTATCTTTTTTCCCAAAGGAAAAATATCTCCTATTTTTATGACAGCAGGTAGGTCTTCAGCTTGGAGACAGCAGGAGTAAGGTTAGGCACTTCCCCTCCCACAGGAGCCTAGAGGTGGTACACTGTATCCCTTCATGATTACATTTCAAAGACAAGGTTCCCAGGTCCTTGAGAAAGAGTCCTGGGTTATAAAACTGGCAAGAGCCTTATGCTTTTATAAAGATTTATATAAGTCTCAAAGGGACAGAGAAATAATTTACAATTACAAGTTTTCTAAAGTAAGTGCTCAAAGAAAAGGAAAAGGAAGATAGCTGCCATCCCTTTTTGCACCAGGGAGAATTAAAATTGTTTTCTTATCTTTAATCTGTATTTGCCCTTCAAGCCTTTATGAGAGAGTGCCATATGATAAAACTCCCAGGAGTTGCTTTTGGAGCAGGTTATTAGGTCGCATGAAGTTAAACACACACACACACACACACACACACACACACACACACACACGGAAATAATCTTTGGAATCTAAACCCATGAAAATGCAAGACTATGGTTATTAATTCTTTGCATGGAAATTGGTATTGCCTGAGAGACTTAGGATGAAAAGATGGATTCCATAGTCTTCCATAAGTGTAAGAAACTGATATAAGAATTTAAAAATGAGGCCCCTCTAAATGGAAGATTTCCCCTTCATAAAAAATTATAGGAAGACTAATACTTTAAGAAATACATAGCAATATAAATGAAGGTCTCTTCTTCATAAAAGCACAACAATTTTTTCATCTCTTTTCCTGAACTTATACATGGGAAGTCACAAAGCCATTTTCAGCTAGTCCTACCACAGTTATGAATATGTATAGCAACAGTAACAAAAAACTCAATGAACTAATAATTCACTAACATGCTCACACAAAAATATATCTGGGGTGAGATTTGGGCTTGCATCTAAAGAACTATAGCATCATATTGGGGACAGGGGTCATGATTTTTTTCATTTGTGGTAAACTTTGTTGCTGCCTGAAGCGCTTGAAGCAACGGAGCCGCGGGAAGAACTTCAGAAGCAAACTGGAGACAAACAGCTTTTTATTCTGATAACTTTTCTCTCTGGTTCTAATAACGACTAACACACGCCAAAAACACACCCTAAAATGGCGCTGACTCGATCAGCAATTTCGGCCAAGTCACTCGAGATCACGCAACAATCCCGTGAGACTACGGGTGGCGACAAAGGCCAAATCTCCACGGCTCATAGTCAACCGCAATTCAAGCCAATCCCCAAACAGGGCTCCTGCATTTCCCCCTTTTTGTTTTAAAAGAGGTAATGCTCTAGGACGTCTATGTGCAACCAACATTCTTACCCGTCATCGGATAATCAAGGCTGTGCCCTTGACTCCTGTCTTAGGTTGATATGTCGGCCACATGAGACTGTCCCGTGCGACTGTGCCTGTCTTAGGTTGTCCCCCTCTGGGGATCTTACCCGTCATTGGCTAACCAGCCATCCAATGGAGCCCTTTAGGATCGACTATATATGATGACTAACAGCCGTCCAAATTGTGAGGAGATGTTGCGGCTTTAAGGCAACAAGCCTTTTGGTGATGAGCCAAATTGCATAGCATATCAAATTGTTTAAACAAATCAGCTGCCCTAAGTTCCCTGTAAATACATTAAATGCCTTAGGAATAGGTTGATTTTTTATTACCTGTGGAAATATAATAGGATGATTAATACAAAAAGATAATATAGGGGACTTAGGAAGATGATTATCAAAATTTGCAGAAGTAGAGCATTTAGCTATAGCCCAATCATTATCATTGAAGCATAAGTATTCAATCTGTGATGATGAATAGGGAGTAATAATAGTAGCAGGGTGAATGCCAAATATTTTAGTAGAAGTCTTAAGTCCTTGAAGAATAAGTTTAGCCACCATGGAGGTATAAGATTCAATTATACTTTTAGGAGAGACGGGCAAATGTATCCATAATAAAGGCCCTTGTTGCCAAAATACTCCTGTGGGTGTATATTGTGAAGAAATAATAATCAACATCAGCGGTTGAGTTAAATCAAATCTATCACAATGAGCTCCTTCGATGGCTTTTTCTACTAATTTTAAAGCTTTCCTAGCATCAGGAGTCAATGTTCGTGGTGAAGATGGATCAGGATCTCCACGAAGGATGTCAAATAAAGGTTTTAGTTGGCCAGTAGTGAGATTTAGTGTAGGGCGAAGCCAATTAATGTCTCCCAGTAGTTTTTGGAAATCATTGAGGGTGGTCAGATGTTCTTTATTTATTAAAATTTTTTGGGGTCTAACAAAAGTATCCATGATTTTAAATCCTAAATATAATATGGGAGATCTGGTTTGAACTTTTTCTTCTGCTATATATAATCCATATTTTTTTAAATTTTCTACCACATCACTGAATATATTAAATAAGATTTTTTGATTAGGGTGGGCCAATAAAATATCATCCATGTAATGTAGACACATGAGATTTGGATATTTATTTTTAATGGGTTGGATAGCCTTGTCCACATATATTTGGCATATGGTGGGGCTATTAGCCATTCCCTGTGGTAAAACCTTCCATTGATATCTCTGATCAGGGCCATTATTGTTCATAGAAGGAACGGAAAAAGCAAACCTGGGGGCATCCAGAGGATGTAGGGGAATAGAAAAGAAGCAATCCTTTATATCAAGAGTAATAAGATGGAAATTTTTTGGAATAGCTACGGGACTAGGAAGTCCAGGTTGAGTAGGCCCCATAACTTGCATGGTTTTATTGATTTGTCTAAGATCATGTAACAATCGCCATTTTCCTGACTTTTTCTTGATCACAAATATGGGGGAATTCCAGGGAGAGGTGGAAGGTTCTATATGACCTGCTTCTAATTGTTCCTGAACTAATTGGTGGGCCGCTTGTAATTTCTCTTTAGATAGGGGCCACTGAGGGACCCACACTGGCTTATCAGAAAGCCATGGTATTTTCAAAATTATTTTCTCAGTGGCCCCGAAAAAAAATATCTTTTTCCTTTATGACAATGATTACTTTTAGGGTTGAGATTACTCTGTACTTTTTGATAATGAGTTCTTTTATGGTTAAGATTACCTGTAGGTTTTCACATTTAACATCTGCAGGCTTGGTTGCAAGGTGTACTCCCATTTGTTGCAAAATATCTCTTCCCCATAAAGTAACCGGTAGATTAGGTAAAACATAAGGCTGAAATGTTCCTTTATGGCCTTCATCATCCTCCCATTTTAAAATTACTGCACTTTTATCTGGGAGGTTATTATATCCCAAGCCTCTTAAACTGGTTGAAGCTTTTTGCAGAGGCCAGTGCTTGGGCCATTGGCGTAAATTCATAATGGAAGAGTCAGCTCCAGTATCTATTAATCCCTCCATTTCTATTCCTTGGATTTTTATTTTACACATAGGCCTCCTTGAACAGTCTCGAACCCAGCAAGCCATGGGACTTGAGTCAGTGGAACAAAATCCTCTATTGTTCCCTTCTTGAGGCATACCCATTTTAAATGAATTATGTAAATTGGGAAGGAGAAGCAACTGAGCAATTCTATCTCCTTGATTAACAGAACTTACACTTTGGGGTGAGCTAAGCATTATTTTTATTTCCCCTTTGTAGTCTGAGTTTATTACACCTGGGGTCACTTGCAAACCTAATAAGCTTTTAGGACTACGCCCGATAATAAGTCCTACAGTCCCTGAGGGAAGAGGTCCCCTGACTCCTGTGGGAATCAGTTGAACCCCCATTTCAGGTGTTAACACTATTCGGGCGGTGGAACAGAGGTCTAATTCCTGCATTTCCTCTTGTTCCTCTGGCGAGGGAGTGGATGGGTAGTAGGGATTGTGTCGGGGAAGCATCTGAGTGGATGCTTGAGGATACTCCTTCTGCAATGCCCCGTACATTTGTGGGCCCCGGGGTACTGGGCCCGTGCCCCGTTTTTTGAATTCCTGAACAAAGGATTTCCATGGATGTCAAATTTTGAATAGCATTTATTGGCCCAATGATTTCCCTTTTTTACACCTGGGGCAGCGGCCTGGGGCACGGTATGAGCTTGATCTTATTTCTCTTTTGGGATTTTGCCTAGAATTGCCTGATTGATTATGATAATTTTGCCTGGAATATCCTGATTGATTATAATGTCTACGTTTAGCCTTTGTGAAATTTCGAGAGGAAGCACCTCTCATTGAGGCTGCAATCACATTTCCTGTGACAAAGGCGCCATTTATATCTTTACATAGTTGTATATATACGGAAAGATCCTTTTTAGTTCTCCATGGCCTGATGGCTGCTTGGCACCATTTATTTGCATTTTCATAAGCTAATTGAACAACTAAAGGCATAGCTTGGTCAACATCTGCAAACACACTACCTGCAGTTCTCAAAAGTCGATCAGCAAAGTCGGCATACGGCTCATTAGGTCCTTGAATCACTTTTGACAAGCTACCTTGTAGATCCCCAGGTCCTTGTACAGTTTTCCATGCCTCTAAGGCAGCTGCATTTATCTGAGCATATATATCTGAGTCATAATCTGTTTGAGCCTGTAAGTCTGCGAATTGCCCTTCTCCTGTGAGCATGTCTATATTATAGTTTTCAAACCCTGCAGCCGCGTTTCTTTTAGCCGTTTCTATACAAAGTTCTTGGAATTGCGATCGCCAAACCAAGAATTGCCCCCCACTTAATGTTGCTTTACATAGACTTTTCCAGTCTGAGGGGGTTAAGCTAAAGGTGTTAAGGGACTCCAGCATACTCAACGTGAAAGGAGCTTGGGGCCCATAAGTCATTACTGCCTCTTTGAGATTTTTTATAGTTTTGAAATCTACTGACTGATGGACACTCTGTCCATTTTTCTTTTCAAATGCTGGCGGTTCCCAATGTATCTGTGAGTTGTCCTCGAGGGCGCATAAGCGATCAGAAAGACTTTTTATTTCTGTTTCTAAGGTATGCAAATGCCTAGTAATACCCTTCATATTTTCTGTAATGGATTCCACCCATGGGGGAGTAGTCACTTCCACAAGTGACTCCTCTGCCTGACGGACCTTTTTCTCGGTCTTTTTAAATTTCTTTTTCCTCATTTTCTCAGGATCACTTTTACTAGATTCCTCACCACTGCTAATTTCACTGACAGCAATATCCTGAGGCCAGGTTCCAGTGAGAGCAAGTATCCTTCAGCTTTCGCCAATAACTTCCGAATAGCTTTAATAGCTTGGATTTTTGTCATTTTTGGGTCTCTTCTAATACTCTCTTTACTGGTCTCAGTTGGCCCAGTGGAATCTACACTTTTTTGATCACTTTCACTTTTGTCTATATACTCCTCACTGAGAACAGAGTCAGGTATATCAAGGAGTCTTTGCATAGCCTCTATCATTGGGATTCAGTTATATTCGAACCCATCTTTAGAGACCTTTCAGTTCTTACCTGTCCGCTCCGAAGTTCCCCGTACGGGCCGCCACCTGTTGCTGCCTGAAGTGCTTGAAGCAACGGAGCCGCGGGAAGAACTTCAGAAGCAAACTGGAGACAAACAGCTTTTTATTCTGATAACTTTTCTCTCTGGTTCTAATAACGACTAACACACGCCAAAAACACACCCTAAAATGGCGCTGACTCGATCAGCAATTTCGGCCAAGTCACTCGAGATCACGCAACAATCCCGTGAGACTACGGGTGGCGACAAAGGCCAAATCTCCACGGCTCATAGTCAACCGCAATTCAAGCCAATCCCCAAACAGGGCTCCTGCATTTCCCCCTTTTTGTTTTAAAAGAGGTAATGCTCTAGGACGTCTATGTGCAACCAACATTCTTACCCGTCATCGGATAATCAAGGCTGTGCCCTTGACTCCTGTCTTAGGTTGATATGTCGGCCACATGAGACTGTCCCGTGCGACTGTGCCTGTCTTAGGTTGTCCCCCTCTGGGGATCTTACCCGTCATTGGCTAACCAGCCATCCAATGGAGCCCTTTAGGATCGACTATATATGATGACTAACAGCCGTCCAAATTGTGAGGAGATGTTGCGGCTTTAAGGCAACAAGCCTTTTGGTGATGAGCCAAATTGCATAGCATATCAAATTGTTTAAACAAATCAGCTGCCCTAAGTTCCCTGTAAATACATTAAATGCCTTAGGAATAGGTTGATTTTTTATTACCTGTGGAAATATAATAGGATGATTAATACAAAAAGATAATATAGGGGACTTAGGAAGATGATTATCAAAATTTGCAGAAGTAGAGCATTTAGCTATAGCCCAATCATTATCATTGAAGCATAAGTATTCAATCTGTGATGATGAATAGGGAGTAATAATAGTAGCAGGGTGAATGCCAAATATTTTAGTAGAAGTCTTAAGTCCTTGAAGAATAAGTTTAGCCACCATGGAGGTATAAGATTCAATTATACTTTTAGGAGAGACGGGCAAATGTATCCATAATAAAGGCCCTTGTTGCCAAAATACTCCTGTGGGTGTATATTGTGAAGAAATAATAATCAACATCAGCGGTTGAGTTAAATCAAATCTATCACAATGAGCTCCTTCGATGGCTTTTTCTACTAATTTTAAAGCTTTCCTAGCATCAGGAGTCAATGTTCGTGGTGAAGATGGATCAGGATCTCCACGAAGGATGTCAAATAAAGGTTTTAGTTGGCCAGTAGTGAGATTTAGTGTAGGGCGAAGCCAATTAATGTCTCCCAGTAGTTTTTGGAAATCATTGAGGGTGGTCAGATGTTCTTTATTTATTAAAATTTTTTGGGGTCTAACAAAAGTATCCATGATTTTAAATCCTAAATATAATATGGGAGATCTGGTTTGAACTTTTTCTTCTGCTATATATAATCCATATTTTTTTAAATTTTCTACCACATCACTGAATATATTAAATAAGATTTTTTGATTAGGGTGGGCCAATAAAATATCATCCATGTAATGTAGACACATGAGATTTGGATATTTATTTTTAATGGGTTGGATAGCCTTGTCCACATATATTTGGCATATGGTGGGGCTATTAGCCATTCCCTGTGGTAAAACCTTCCATTGATATCTCTGATCAGGGCCATTATTGTTCATAGAAGGAACGGAAAAAGCAAACCTGGGGGCATCCAGAGGATGTAGGGGAATAGAAAAGAAGCAATCCTTTATATCAAGAGTAATAAGATGGAAATTTTTTGGAATAGCTACGGGACTAGGAAGTCCAGGTTGAGTAGGCCCCATAACTTGCATGGTTTTATTGATTTGTCTAAGATCATGTAACAATCGCCATTTTCCTGACTTTTTCTTGATCACAAATATGGGGGAATTCCAGGGAGAGGTGGAAGGTTCTATATGACCTGCTTCTAATTGTTCCTGAACTAATTGGTGGGCCGCTTGTAATTTCTCTTTAGATAGGGGCCACTGAGGGACCCACACTGGCTTATCAGAAAGCCATGGTATTTTCAAAATTATTTTCTCAGTGGCCCCGAAAAAAAATATCTTTTTCCTTTATGACAATGATTACTTTTAGGGTTGAGATTACTCTGTACTTTTTGATAATGAGTTCTTTTATGGTTAAGATTACCCTGTAGGTTTTCACATTTAACATCTGCAGGCTTGGTTGCAAGGTGTACTCCCATTTGTTGCAAAATATCTCTTCCCCATAAAGTAACCGGTAGATTAGGTAAAACATAAGGCTGAAATGTTCCTTTATGGCCTTCATCATCCTCCCATTTTAAAATTACTGCACTTTTATCTGGGAGGTTATTATATCCCAAGCCTCTTAAACTGGTTGAAGCTTTTTGCAGAGGCCAGTGCTTGGGCCATTGGCGTAAATTAATAATGGAAGAGTCAGCTCCAGTATCTATCAATCCCTCCATTTCTATTCCTTGGATTTTTATTTTACACATAGGCCTCCTTGAACAGTCTCGAACCCAGCAAGCCATGGGACTTGAGTCAGTGGAACAAAATCCTCTATTGTTCCCTTCTTGAGGCATACCCATTTTAAATGAATTATGTAAATTGGGAAGGAGAAGCAACTGAGCAATTCTATCTCCTTGATTAACAGAACTTACACTTTGGGGTGAGCTAAGCATTATTTTTATTTCCCCTTTGTAGTCTGAGTTTATTACACCTGGGGTCACTTGCAAACCTAATAAGCTTTTAGGACTACGCCCGATAATAAGTCCTACAGTCCCTGAGGGAAGAGGTCCCCTGACTCCTGTGGGAATCAGTTGAACCCCCATTTCAGGTGTTAACACTATTCGGGCGGTGGAACAGAGGTCTAATTCTGCATTTCCTCTTGTTCCTCTGGCGAGGGAGTGGATGGGTAGTAGGGATTGTGTCGGGGAAGCATCTGAGTGGATGCTTGAGGATACTCCTTCTGCAATGCCCCGTACATTTGTGGGCCCCGGGGTACTGGGCCCCGTGCCCCGTTTTTTGAATTCCTGAACAAAGGATTTCCATGGATGTCAAATTTTGAATAGCATTTATTGGCCCAATGATTTCCCTTTTTACACCTGGGGCAGCGGCCTGGGGCACGGTATGAGCTTGATCTTATTTCTCTTTTGGGATTTTGCCTAGAATTGCCTGATTGATTATGATAATTTTGCCTGGAATATCCTGATTGATTATAATGTCTACGTTTAGCCTTTGTGAAATTTCGAGAGGAAGCACCTCTCATTGAGGCTGCAATCACATTTCCTGTGACAAAGGCGCCATTTATATCTTTACATAGTTGTATATATACGGAAAGATCCTTTTTAGTTCTCCATGGCCTGATGGCTGCTTGGCACCATTTATTTGCATTTTCATAAGCTAATTGAACAACTAAAGGCATAGCTTGGTCAACATCTGCAAACACACTACCTGCAGTTCTCAAAAGTCGATCAGCAAAGTCGGCATACGGCTCATTAGGTCCTTGAATCACTTTTGACAAGCTACCTTGTAGATCCCCAGGTCCTTGTACAGTTTTCCATGCCTCTAAGGCAGCTGCATTTATCTGAGCATATATATCTGAGTCATAATCTGTTTGAGCCTGTAAGTCTGCGAATTGCCCTTCTCCTGTGAGCATGTCTATATTATAGTTTTCAAACCCTGCAGCCGCGTTTCTTTTAGCCGTTTCTATACAAAGTTCTTGGAATTGCGATCGCCAAACCAAGAATTGCCCCCCGCTTAATGTTGCTTTACATAGACTTTTCCAGTCTGAGGGGGTTAAGCTAAAGGTGTTAAGGGACTCCAGCATACTCAACGTGAAAGGAGCTTGGGGCCCATAAGTCATTACTGCCTCTTTGAGATTTTTTATAGTTTTGAAATCTACTGACTGATGGACACTCTGTCCATTTTTCTTTTCAAATGCTGGCGGTTCCCAATGTATCTGTGAGTTGTCCTCGAGGGCGCATAAGCGATCAGAAAGACTTTTTATTTCTGTTTCTAAGGTATGCAAATGCCTAGTAATACCCTTCATATTTTCTGTAATGGATTCCACCCATGGGGGAGTAGTCACTTCCACAAGTGACTCCTCTGCCTGACGGACCTTTTTCTCGGTCTTTTTAAATTTCTTTTTCCTCATTTTCTCAGGATCACTTTTACTAGATTCCTCACCACTGCTAATTTCACTGACAGCAATATCCTGAGGCCCAGGTTCCAGTGAGAGCAAGTATCCTTCAGCTTTCGCCAATAACTTCCGAATAGCTTTAATAGCTTGGATTTTTGTCATTTTTGGGTCTCTTCTAATACTCTCTTTACTGGTCTCAGTTGGCCCAGTGGAATCTACACTTTTTTGATCACTTTCACTTTTGTCTATATACTCCTCACTGAGAACAGAGTCAGGTATATCAAGGAGTCTTTGCATAGCCTCTATCACTTGGGATTCAGTTATATTCGAACCCATCTTTAGAGACCTTTCAGTTCTTACCTGTCCGCTCCGAAGTTCCCTGTACGGGCCGCCACCTGTTGCTGCCTGAAGTGCTTGAAGCAACGGAGCCGCGGGAAGAACTTCAGAAGCAAACTGGAGACAAACAGCTTTTTATTCTGATAACTTTTCTCTCTGGTTCTAATAACGACTAACACACGCCAAAAACACACCCTAAAATGGCGCTGACTCGATCAGCAATTTCGGCCAAGTCACTCGAGATCACGCAACAATCCCGTGAGACTACGGGTGGCGACAAAGGCCAAATCTCCACGGCTCATAGTCAACCGCAATTCAAGCCAATCCCCAAACAGGGCTCCTGCAAAACTTGTCACTTCCATGTTTTAGGAAGAAAAGAGGACAGGGGACAGGATGATGTGGTGATTGTACCAAGAAAGCAAAAGCCTTACAGGAAACACCTAGCAGAGTTTTTAGCCACATCTCATTGGACAGAACTGCTCTATCTAGAAATTTCTAACTGTAAGAAAGGGTGTGAAGTGAGGATGTTGAAGTTTTAAAAAAATCTGGGCATATAGTTGTTCATAACAAAATGAAAGGTTTTGTTAAGAAGGGAATGAGAATGGCAAAGTAGGTGGGAAACTTCCAGTGCCTGCTTTCCTGCTCTTTTGCAGACTTAGGATATTAAACAGAAAGAGAATTCTTGAGTAATCAGTGAAGACTTCAGTAGGGATCACATTTATCTAGGGACATGAATAATAGCATTATTGGGACATTTGTTAATTACATAGGTTGTGTCTGGGACATCACATAATTTTAAATATTTTATCTCATTTAATGTGTAGCAACATGGCAAGATAGGTGTTCTTATTAACATTTATTTAAAAGCAAATTTAGATAAAGATAAATAATTGCCCAAGGACATGAAGTTGGAAAATCACAAAGTCAACTTTGAATTTGACTTTTATTATTCCAAAACCCTTGTGCTTTACTGTATATCATCTTGCCTTACAGAATAAATGGGAATTCTTCAAGTATAAAAATAGGTTAGTGGGAAGCTTGACAGGAGGAGGAATAAGCAAACTTCAATCTTTTTTAACCTTGGAAACTTGAAATTATTGATAGCTGCCATTCAAAGTCTAATCCCCAATCAAGTCCTCTGCAAACACAGGACATTGCAGCCAATGTTTAGGCTGTCTCACAACCACCAATTGGGGATATTGCTTTGGAATCACAGTTTGGTGTTACTGAGGTACACTTTGATGTAACTTTGTTGTAATTATTCCTTATTACACTTAATGATTTTTACTCCAGCTTAATAGACTGGGAACTGCAGTTTCACCATCTTCAGTACTAAAATAAATCCCTTCTGTGAAATCATCCCTTCCTATTCCCTTGTACTAACCATTCCTGGCTGTGGTCTTTAACGGAATGACCAATCAGAAGCATGATGTTTCTGTCTGATATCTTCCATGCGTTCCCTACATATTGACTCCCTTTTTCTCCCTACCACCAACCCCCGGGGAGCTATATGCCCATATTATTGCTGATTTTAACAGCATGCCAGATCTCCAGACAATTTTCTTATAGTAGAGGGGTCTTGTTTTCTAGTATGTGGGAAATGTTTTCTGGAAAGGCAATAAAAATGGGGCAGCACTCATCATCACTGTTCATGCCAAGAGGTACATGAAGAGGAACCATAGGCATGTAGCAGACTGGAGCCTGCAGTGGGTTTAGGTGCAGGCAGCAGGTGTCCCTGGAGCACTGTGCCCTGCACAGATGTAGATTCCTGCGTCCCCGGGTTGGGCTGTGGCAATATGCAGGGAGCTGCCCTTTCTTGCTTCACCAAACTGAGCAGTTAGTCTCTTCTGTTTCTTCACTTCTCCACCTTTGACTAATGTCAGCAAATGGACGGGACCTTCTCCAGGCTCCTGTCTGTACCACTGAAAGCTGTTGAAAACACTTGAGGAGTTGCAGCGCATAGTGAGATTGTTTCCCTCCTGGATGTTGAGAAATCGAGGGCTCTGTTCCAGCTGCTGAGTGCTCACCCCTGTTTAAAAACAAAGCAGAATGCAACACGAAGAGAATTAGGGACTCTTTCCCAACTTAAAATGATTTTTCCCCACTTCCCTCCTTCTTCCTCTGTGGCCCTCTCTTGTTCCTCTTTTTATACTTTGCCATAAAATAACTTGCCCCCAGCGATTGTCCATATCTTTAGGACTGTCTGCTAATTTAATTGGGAATCAATTGAACTCACATGCCAATTGAATCCAAAGGATCAACATAGAGAATTTCAGGAACATTGTTTCTACTTATCACACAGTGGCGAAGGTCACTGTATTGAGCTGCTCCAGAAAGAGGCTTTTCTGGTCTAGAACACCTGAGGCCAATCACTAGGATTTCAGTGTAGAGGCGGAAGGTCTACATGCAGCCTATTGACTCACTCACCCACCGCCCTGCCTAACTCTAACCCCTGACTCTGCTTTGACTCTGGGAAGGAGTTTGCCTTTTGAAATACTACCCTCTTGTGGACAGACAGACAAGTGATTGACCTTGAATAATGCTAGTTTCTCCCAATTTCATTTGGTATGCCTAAGAATCAAGATTTAAGTAGAAAGAGTCTTTCCATCTTCAGAAATGGAAAATATATAACTTTTCCTTTTGAAAAGTTATCTTAAAACCAGAATAATAGAAGATACTGGAGTTATCATCTTATCAGTTCTAGTATTCTCAACAAGTATGTTGAGCTCTGTAAAGTATGTAAATGCCTGTGGGAGCATATGTGTGTCTGGTGTATGAAACTGCATTATATTTTCAGGGTCATGTGGCATGGGTGGATATCCTTGTCATAGGCCTATTTTTTAGCAAGTTAAAAATGGGTATACCTGTTATATATTATTTAATTTAAAAGACTTTTCTGGTATCATACTGCATAGCTCTATCATTAAGTCCCTGGTTCATGTCGAGCAAAGCCTTCTCCACACTGCATTGTAATAACACTTGTTGGACACACCCAAGAAATTCCTTAAGGGAAAGATTTCTTTTTTTTTTTTTTTCTCATAGAGGCTACTAGGTAGAGAAACTTTAGTATATAGTTGATAAATGTTGAACTCATGTGTCACGCATGTGTGTGTGCATTGATATAGTGATTCAAATGTATGGATACTGTGTTGTGGGTGTAGTATGTATTCAAATATCACAAAATCTGTGTAAAGGAGAGTGCTGACATAGCTAATGCAAAGGAAGAGAAGTTCATCATAGTCTACATTATTTATGAATCATATTTTTAAAATGTTATATATTTACATTTATGGTTCATTTTTTCACAGTATTAGAAATAGTTGATTCACTGAGTTTACCCTTTACAAAACACCTGTTGAACACAAGTGTACTATCTTGACACTGGGTGCTGTAACCTCAACAACAACAGAATCGGGTAGGCCACAGGTGCCAAAAGAACATAAAGCACAGAGAGAGGTAGTTGAGGCTCAGACTGAGAGGCTGAAATTTGGAGAAAGCTCTGCCTCTTCATTTGTAAGGACAGCTTTTAATTTTCTCTCTTCCTCTTTACTCCAACTTAAATCCATTGTAAACACAACATTGGCAGTCCCTCCTGGCATTCTGCTTTTGTAACCACTAAAGCATAAAACATTGGGAATAGAACATCGATCTGTCTCCTCCCTTTGGGATGCAGACAGCAAGAACTTTGCTCCCAGTAAATGGGCAAGACAGCGTAAGACAAAAACCTGGGATTATTACAGAATGTACATGCTTTTTATACCTTTCTCACAGGGACCACTGGATACCCCCAAATGAGCACGACTATGTGCCATGTCCCTTGGCTGTTTGGAAAGGTCTTTGTCAGCCTCTGAGCACCCACCCAATGTGAGGCCTCAGATCCAAGCTGATGACCAAAGGTCTTCTGTGTTTGTTCTGACCAAGTATCCAAATGTAGGATGTTCCAAGATCCAGAACTATTGAGATCTTATGCTTCCAGAAACAAAATTATGTCATTGTAAAGACAATCTGACAAAAGTGCCACTTTTTTCCCAATAATCACTTACACAAGCCAATTAAACTATGGTGTCATTAAGGTGTGTGAGTGGAAATACAAACATGACCCTCTTCAGGGTAGCCATATGTGTTTAAAATATTATCCAGTGTGCTGTAACCTACTTCTGTTTGTGTTGCTGCCTGCAGCAATTGCTGCTTGCAGCAACGATACCGTGGGAGAAAACTCGGAGGCAGACTGGAAATGAAAAAGTTCTTTTATTCTTCTTTCTTCTAACTTTCTCTCTCCGGCTCCAACAACCTCTCCAACTCCAACCACCTCTAACTAACCTCACCTGGTTAAATACATTTTGCCTTAACAAGGACAAGTGCTAACAGCTTGAGCTTACAGGTGCGTCACACAGTGTTCACGGGCATAAAAAGATTCTTAGATAAATGCATGAATATCAGGTGAAAATACTTGAACACTTTTATGGTTCTCAGCTAACCGCCATCTTAGCTATCCTCAATTAGGGCTCTTACATGTTTGGTGTATATTCCAAGTAGAAAAATTCTTTTTTTCAGGTTTATGGGGCCTCAATAGTCTTTTGCAAGGCTGGGAACCCTTCCTAACCTTAAAACAGCCATCCCACTCCTGAGTCTTAGCAATTCTTAAGAGAGTTGTTGAGAAACAATTGCTTGATCCTTGATCCTTGCTGTACTGGGACCAACAGAGTCATTTCTTTTCTCCTGGCAAAGCTGCTTTCTTTGTCATTTTTCTTTTACCACCAACCTATTTCATCTCTTATTTATGTAAACACTGTACATTCCTGATTGAAATTAGGTTTTGCAAAATAAGCCAGAATACCCTGTAAACAGTCTTCCATCTTTTATTTATTTATTTATTTGCAGTGCTGGAAGTTGAACCCAGGGTCTTGTGTGAGTTAGCCAAGTGATATACCACTGAGCTACCACCCAGCTCAGCAGTTTTCTGTCTTGCCAGACATTGTCATTTACATGTTAAAGCACAGACACATCCCTGGTTACTAAGAGGTGAGAAAGGAAGAGAAACACAAAGAGAAATAAAATGTAAATTAATGCAGCAAAATAAGAAAATTATATTTATGTATAGATATGTATAATATATACATACACATATACTTTTCTGTTATATCAAGTTTGAAAGTCTTTAACATGCAAGAATGTCCAAGTGATATTTTATGTAAAATTTTCTTTTCGTTCATATTTTTCATTTTCATTTTAAATTACGTTAAGTGTGTTTTGATTAATTACTTCAATGAGAGAGTCATTTGTTTAATTTTTTTCATGAACCAACTTTTTAAAGAGTAATGATTCTATTTCTTGTTTTTATCATTATTGTTATGCTTTCACATCTATCAATACCATTTTCATGCTTCCTTGGATTTGTTTTGGTTTTCTTCTAATTTCTTCAATGGCATGCTTGCTTAACACTTTTTTTTCTTTACTGGTAATTAAAGTGATAGTCAATAGCAGATTTTAATATCATAATTGGTATCATAATTAGCTGGTCACTGGACCAAAGAAACCCATCCCAGATGGGCTCGTCAGAGACAGTAAGCACTGGGGCCTTGGGGATGTATTTTAGTGTGTATTTTCTTCCTCTGTCTTCCCAGGATGTCATCTATTTTTGTTAGGGGGTATTACACAGAAGTGGTCTCATCTGTCACTCTTAGTGCCTCTCAAAGTATGTACAGCTGTGTCTCTGGCTCTCCCTGGGAAGGCTTAAGCTGCTGGACTTTCTGTCCGGAACAGTTGACAAACTGTTCATGTCATTTGTCACAGGATTCTTATATCCTTAAATCAAAAGATCTCCTCTTTGGAGGGGAAGCTTTCAGTCCCAGAGTATGTTTTTGTTAGCTGCTCAGCTGTGGCTGTAAGATCCAGGGTGGCTGCTGTGAACCACAGTGATGGATCTGAGTGCTGACTCGGGAAGACAGGTGTGGCATAGTAATGGCAGAGCTACATTCATCCCCCGGAGAGGAGCACAGTGACGGCCTGTCACGGGGATACTGGGAGTTGTCCTCATGGAGATATATGATCCTGGATGACCCATACCCTAATGTTAGGGGAAGGATAAGATGAGAAGGACTTTAAGGAATTCTACATTCAAACCAGAAGTGCATCAGGGAGTCACCTACTGAGGAAGGGACATTTGGAAGAAACAGGAAGCTCCCATGACACCCAGGGTCTCAACAACCCAACAACCCATAACTCTTTCCTTAGGACCTCACATGTTCTGAACAGTCACAGAGCCCCTACAAAGAAATACAGCATTTAGGGGCATTCAGCTTCCCTTTTCTTGCCTGGTACCTTCTAGTGCAGCTGTATATCTCATTCTGACTTTTGCTTCTATCATTGAGTTTTTCCACAGAATTCTTCCTGTCCTGACCCCATCAATCTGTCTGTGGTGATGTGTGGTATGCATAAATCCCTTCCTAATTCCCATATCAAGATCTGCCAGGAAAAGTATACTGCTATAGAAGGTAACA
This sequence comes from Tamias sibiricus, assembly GCA_025594165.1. NCBI lineage: Eukaryota > Metazoa > Chordata > Mammalia > Rodentia > Sciuridae > Tamias > Tamias sibiricus. Next base: position 85,518,131 of record CM046659.1, read on the forward strand.
GTTGGAGAGAAAAGAGCAATAATAAATTGTTACAGACTGAGTTTTAATGAAAGAAAGCTCATATAGTATAGCTGCCCATGTCACCTTCACTAGTCTCACCTGCTGACTAATGGAAAGATTAAGCTAACTATCCTCCTCTCCTCTCCGATCAACTGGCTTAAATAACAGCCTTGAGAATGAAGTGAAAGCTTTCCACAAAGTTGGGGTAGCAGTAGAAGGAAAGAGGCTGTGACCACAGTTCATAATCATGGCTGTGTCAGGACAGAAGAGAAATGATTTTCTATCTCATCAGAACAAGGAGAAGTAGCTGTAAAGAACATGACATTTATAACCCTGCAGAGAGATGTGGACCAGATCTAGGACAACAAATCAATCAAAGGTTAGAGAATGTCCTGCCAGGCTGTGTTCCATCAGGTCTGTAGCCTCAGTTTCAGCAGACATCAGGGAGCAGCATATCAGTCTGTGTGATGGACAGTCTAAAGAGATAATATATGTCCTGTGGTTTCGAAAGTATTCCCTTGTTCTCTCTTTCCTGCTATCTTTCTTCTATCCAGTCCATCCTTTACTCCCAATGTGCATATACAAGAGAATACATCAGTCATGTCATAAATTTGAAAATACGGGGCTTAAATTTCATAGCCATAGATGCAAAACTCAGATTTTATTTTTTTTCCTATCATGTACTGGAGATGTGATCATGGGCAAAATTATCTGTTTTCTGGGCTTCGTTTTAAAAATATTTTTTTAGTTGCAGTTGGACACAATATCTTTATTTTATTTATTCATTTTTATGTGGTGCTGAGGATTGAACCCAGGGCCTCGTATGTGATAGGTGAGTGCTCTACCTCTGAGCCACAACCCCAGCCCTTCTGGGTCTCTTTCTCTTTATTTGTAAGAATTTATTGTATGTTGACCCTGTGCTAGGTGGACTCTGGAAAGAAACTTTCTTATCTAACCTTCTGATGGGAAGACTATGTTGATGATCCTCAATATACAGATGATAAAACTGAGGTTTAAAATATTGATTAACTTTTCTATTATAATTCAATTGATAAAGAGTTGAGAGTTGGATACTTGTCTATATAATGCATAAACCTACTCTCTTGGATGACTTATATTGTATAATAGGAATTATTTCTATTTTCAGTTATTATATAAATAACCTATATAAAAAAATCTTGTGTCATACATGCTGCATAGTAAATGTATAATCAGAGAAATATCCACACAAAAATGCTGAAGAAGGTAGGAAAGCGAGACATGCTCTGAACTGATTGAAGTTAATATGTTCTATAAGAGCATATAAAATTCATTTTCCTTTTTTGGATTACTTATTAAAAAAGTCAATGGGCTATTTTTAGAGCAGATTTAGATTTACAGAAAATTGAGTAGAAAATGTAGAATATTCTGATACACACCATCTATACCCGCCCATAGGAAAAAAATGAGTTTTACATTATCACAGATCAAATAGAGTACAGAAAAGCTGATATTTTTCAGTTATTGTGTTCTATAATGCGTCTGACAGTTAAATGAGATGTCCATGTGTTATTATGTTGGGATGCACTCAGCACAATTTTAGAAAAATGGGCACATTGCAATGGGGAAGGTTTATACATTCTTCACATCCATTGCATTCTGCATTATGAGCTATTCAAATGTTGGTCCCAGCTAATCCATGGCCTGACATGAGTCATGGTTCACTAGCCTGCCCATTGGTTCTTAGGTATGACCTACTATGTGACTTGTATTGTCTTGTCCTTGTGTTTTCAAAGGCTAAGGGAAAGCATAGCAACATAGTTCCATTTAACAATTAGTGAGGTTCCACCTGGTGCAAGAACATGTAGATATATTGTAAGGTACCTTGTAATGAATTGTGTAATTCATCATGTATACGAAAGCATTAATTTTGTGGCATAAATTCACAAATAATCCCCATCACTGGTAATTTCTTTTTTTAACAGAAGATGAGAGAGCAAAACCCTTCAGTACCCTCTCTGAGATCACTACCACATAGAAAGGCTCACAGCTTGCTGCAGAATTGTGTGTTTGATAATAGAATGGTCTCAATGTAATCTTTGAGCAGAGGAGAGCAATCTAAGCTGCCAGAGGCATAACATTTTTTAACTGGGTACTTGGTGCAGTAACAGCATAAAATGCTTCTGCTTGCCTAAACTCAACATAGAGGAGAGGTTATTGAATTGCTGTTTTCTTTTCTGTGTAGAACATCATCACTGGACACACATCCAAGGAGGGAATGAGGTCATGGATTTGAAAAAATGTTTTTCTAATGTAAACATTTACTTATCAAGTTTCTTCTAAACATTGATTTATGTGTTTTCTGTTGTTGTTGAGTGGAGTGTTCCATTCATACCAATGACAACAGATTGGTTGACAATATTGAACAGGTCTGCTGGAACTTTGTTGATTTTCTGATGTTATCTTCTATTATTTACTAAGAACAAAAGGTTAAAGTCTCCAAGCATAATTGTGGTTTAGTCTATTTTCCCTTTAGTTTTAACAGTTTTAAGTATTTTGAAACTCTGTTTTTAGGTAGATAACCCTTTTAAAAGTATGCAATATTTATCTTTATTTCTGTAATATTTCTTTTTCTGAAGTCTAATATTGGACATTGATATAGACCTAGAGTTTTTTTTTTTTTTTCTTTTGCACTAGTAGGAATTAGTTCAAGACCTCGTGTGTGCTAGGCAAATAAGTGCTCTACCACTGAGCTATACCCCAAACTTTTATACTTTTTAACACAGAATTTCACCAAGTTGCCCATTCTAGCCTCAAACTTGTAATCCTCCTGCTTCAGATTCCTGAATACCTGGGATTACAGGTATGGGCCACCATTCCTGGCCAGATTTTTTGATTAGTGTCTCCATTAATACCTTTTTCTAGTTTCTAAACTTTATGTCTATCTATGCCATGACATTTAAAGTGGGATTCATGTTGACAATAGATAGTTTAATAAAAACATACTGACAATCCTGTCTTTATATTTGTGTATTGAGGTGATTTATCTTTACACTAGTTTTGAAATGATTATATTTAGGTCTCCCATTTTATTGTTTAGTTTCTGTTTGTGTCCTCTTTTTTGTTCCTCAATATTATATTAAAATTTGCCTACTTGCTCTTTTTTATTATTTTTTCCTCTTAAAAGTGTACTCATGGACTGAATTTTAGATGATTATTCAATATAGTCCCTTAAAATAACAAATTTAAAAATCAATAAAAATAATCTTGTTTTCAGTGCAAGTAATTTGGTAATTTTATTATACAAATATAATATGTTATTTTCCTTTTTAAGATACTGGTGCAGAAATCAATGAAAGCTACAAGTTTTCTTTCTTTTCCAAAGACTATTGCCTTTGGTTATATTAAAATTATCAGTATCACCACATTGATGAGTTTGTGATAGTTTTTCATTAATTTATATGGAAGTAGTGTTGATAGTGTGCTTTTTTTCCAACCTAAAATGTAAAACGTCTACTTCATAAACATGTAAATAATAATTGTCAGAGGTTTAAATATATGATGGTAACAATGGCAAGAAGTGCTTTCTTTTTAAAGTTATTTTTATTAATAATATATTTTTAATTGGCACATAGTAATTGTATATACCTATGGGGTACAGTGTGGCATTTCAATACACGTATGTAGTACATAATCATCAGAGCAGGATAATGGCATATATGTCACCTCAGGCATACATAATTTCTTTGTGTTGGGAACAAAGTTCTATAGCTTTTTTGAAATATTTCAGTCATTGTCAACCATAGTCATCCTGCAATGCCATAGACTAATAGAGGATCTTCCTTCTTTCCAACTATATTCTGTACGTGTTAACCATCCTCTTCTCCCTCCCTACCTCACACCTTCCTCAGGCTCTGGGAATCACTATTCTCCACTTCTTTGAGATCAGCTTCAGCTATTTAGCTATTTATCTATCTGAAAAATTTATCTATTTGATTTTTAACTATTTCTTTTCATATTACGTTTTTAGTGGTTTCTTTAAGGATTACATTATTCCTACTATTGAACCTTTCATCCTCTAGTTACTGGTATTGCACCACTTCAAGAAAAATACATAAACCCTCCCACCATATAGTTTACTTTATCCTCCCCATTATGTCACACTGGTCAGATGTCTTCCATTTTCAGACTTTGAAAACCTGAACAAGCAATGTTACGACAATTGATTTCAACATCATAAACATTTTAAATAAATCAGGAAGAAAAAGTTGTGAATAATGCTACAGTGAATCATAGGAGTACAGACATCTACTAGAGATTCTGATTTCAATCTTTTTGGATATATACTCCAAGGTTATATACCTGGATCATATGGTAGTTCTATTTTTAATTTTTTGAGGACTCTCCATAATGTTTTCTGTAGCAACTGCACCATTTTACATTCTCAGGAACAAAGTGCAAGGGTTATGATTTCACCACAGTCTAATCCATGCTTATCTTTTTTTTCCCCACATGACAGCTTTTATAACATGAGGTATTACCTCATTGTAGTTTTGGTTTGCATTTTCCTGATGATTAGTGATATCAGATAGCATTTGATACACCAGCTGGCTGTTTGTATGTCTTCTTTGGAGAAATGTCTATCCAGGTCTTTTGGCCATTTTAAAATCAGATAGCTTTTTTGTTATAGTGTTATAGATGTTTCTTATTTATTTTGAATATTAGCACCTTGCAGTTTGCAAATACTTTTATTCATCACATAAGTTGCTTTTTGGCTACACAGAGGCTTTTAGTTTGATGCAATTTCACTTGTCTATTTTTGCTTTCATTGCTTGTACATTTAGAGTAATATCCAAAAACTAGTAGTTTTGCAATTTCAAGACTTAAGTCTTTAATCCATTTTGAGTTGTTTGTTGCAGATGGTCTATTTAATTTTACTGTACATGGTATTCTAAAGAGTCAAGATATAGAAATAACCTTAAAGTCCATTTTTCTGAATAAAAAATGTAGTATGTTGTTATAATGGAGTATTATTCAGCCTTGAAAAAAGGACATTTCTGCTATTTGCAACAACACAGATGAACCTGGAGGACATGATATTAAGTGAAATCAGCCAGTCACAGAAGGATAAGCACTGTATGATTCTACTTGATAAAACTTGATAAAAACAGAGAATACAATGGTGGTTTCCAGGGATGGAATGTGGAAGGACAAATGGAAAACTAGTGTTCAACGAGTATAAAAATTTTAGTTATACCAGAGTGAGTTCTAGAAATCTGCTGCATATCACCATTCCCAAAGTATTTTTTTTTTTTCAGGATGATATACAAAATTTATTTTTTTCCTCTTTTTTAAAAAATTATTTATTTTTTATTCTAAGTTGTTATAAATGACAGCAGAATGCATTACATTTCATATTATACTTATAGAAAACATTTTAACATATCTCTGGTTGTTTGCAAAGTATATTCACACCATTCGTGACTTCATATATGCACTTAGGGTAATGATATCCATCTCATACTACCATCTTTTTTTTTCTTCACCCTTTTGCCTCTACTTCTCCTCCCTACCCTTTGGTCATTCTAGTGTTCCTCTAATCCTCCTATGCTCTCCATCCCAACTCCACTGTGAATCGGCCTCCTTGTATCAGAGAAAACATTCGGCATTTGGCTTTTTGGGATTGGCTAACTTCACTTAGCATTCTCCAAATTCATTCATTTACCTGTGAATGCCATGATTTTATTCTCTTTTATTGCTGAGTAATACTCCATTATGTATATAAACATTTCCTTTATCCATTCATCTACTGAAGGGCATCTAGGTTGGTTTCACAGTTTTAGCTATTGTGAATTGTGCTGCTATAAACATTGATGTGGCTGTGCCCCTGTAGTATGCAGTTTTTAAGTCCTTTGGGTATAGACCAAGGAGTGGGATAGCTGGGTCATAAGGTGGTTCCATTCCCAGTTTTCCAAGGAATCTCCATATTGCTTTCCATATTGGCTGCACCATTTTGCAGTCCCACTAGCAATGTATGAATGTGCCCTTTTCCCCACATCCTCTCCAATATTTAGTGTTCTTTGTGTTCTTAATAGCTGCCATTCTGACTGGTGTGAGATGAAATCTTAGAGTGGTTTTGATTTGCATTTCTCTAATTGCCAGAGATGTTGAACATTTTTTCATGTACTTGTTGATTGATTGTATATCTTCTTCTGAGAAGTGTCTGTTCAGTTCTTTGGCCCATTTATTGATTGAGTTATTTGTTTTTTTGGTGTTAAGATTTTGAGTTCTTTATATATTCTAGAGATTAGTGCTCTATCTGATGTGCATGTGGCAAAAATTTGTCCCAATTAGTAGGATCTCTATTCACCTCACTGATTGTTTCTTTTGCTGAGAAGAAGCCTTTTAGTTTGAATCTATCCCATTTATTGATTCTTGATATTAACTCTTGCGCTGCAGGAGTCTTATTAAGGAACATGGGGCCTGATTCAACATGTTGGAGATTAAAGCTTACTTTTTCTTCTATTAGGTGTAGTGTCCTGGGTCTAATTCCTAGATCCTTGATCCACTTTGAGTTGAGTTTTGTTTTGAGCATGGTGAGAGATAGAGGTTTAATTTCATTTTGTTGCACGTGGATTTCCAGTTTTCACAGCACCATTTGTTCAAGAGGGTATCTTTTCTCCAGTGTACGTTTTTGGTGTCTTTGACTAACATAAGATAACTGAAATTATGTGTGTTAGTCTCTGTGTCCTCTATTCTGTACCATTGGTCTACCAGTCTATTTTGGTGCCAACACCATGCTGTTTTTGTTACTGTTGCTCTGTAGTATAATTTAAGGTCTGGCATAGTGATGCCACCTGCTTCACTCTTCTTGCTAAGGATAGCTTTAGCTATTCTGGGTCTCTTATTTTTCCAGATGAATTTCATGACTGTTTTTTCTATTTCTGTGAGGAATGTCATTGGGATTTTGATTGGAATTGCATTAAATCTGTATAGCACTTTTGGTAGTATGATCATTTTGACAATATTAGTTCTGCTTATCCAAAAGCAAGGTAGATCTTTCCATCTTCCAAGGTCTTCCATAATTTTTTTCTTTGGTGATCTGTAGTTTTCAATATAGAGGTCTTTCACGTCTTTGGTTAAGTTGATTCCTAAGTATTTTATTTTTTTTTGATGCTATTGTAAATGGGGTAGTTTTTCTCATTTCTCTTTTAGAGGATTTGTCACTGACATATAGGGGTGTTGATTTTGTATCCTGCTACTTTGCTGAATTGATTTTTGAATTCTAGACGTTTTCCTGGTGGATTTTTTTGGATCTTCTAGGTATAAAATCATATCGTCAGCGCATATTGATAACTTAAGTTCTACTTTACATATCTGTATCCTTTTAATTTCTTTTGTCTGTCTTATTGCTCTGGCCAGCATTTCAATTACTATGTTAAATAGAAGTAGTGAAAGAGGGCATCCCTTTCTTGTTCCAGTTTTTAAAGGGAATGCTTTAAATTTTTTTCCGTTTAGAATGATGCTGGCCTGGGCTTAGCATAGATAGCTTTTATGACGTTGAGATATGTTCCTGTTATCCCTAGTTTTTCTAGTGTTTTAAACATGAAAGTGTGCTGTATTTTGTTGAATGCTTTTTCTGCATTTATTGAGATTATAATATGGTTCTTATCTTTAAGTCTATTGATGTAATGAATTACATTTATTGATTTCCATATGTTGAACCATCTTTGCATTCCTGGAATGAACCCCATGATCATGGTGTACTATATTTTTGATATGTTTTTGTATCCGTTTTGCCAGAATTTTATTGATAATTTTTGCATCTATGTTCATTAGAGATATTGGACTGAAGTTTTCTTTTTTTGATGTGTCTTTGCCTGGTTTTGGGATCAGGGTGATATTGGCCTCATAAAATGAGTTTGGAAGTGCTCTGGTATCAGTTCTTCTTTAAAGGTCTTGTAGAACCCATCTGTGTATCCATCTGGTCCTGGGCTTTTCTTGGTTGGTAGGCTTCTGATGGCATCTTCTATTTCATTGCTTGAAATTGGTCTGTTTAAATTGTGTATGTCATCCTGCTTTAATTTGGGCAGATCATACTCTAGAAATTTGTCAATGCCTTCAGTGTTTTGTGTTTTGTTGGAGTACAAGTTTTCAAAATAATTTCTAATTATCTTCTGTATTACTGTAGTGTCTGTTGTGATATTTCCTTTTTCATCGCATATGTTAGTAATTTGAGTTTTTTCTCTCCTTGTCTTTGTTAGCCTGGCTAAGGGTCTGTCAATTTTATTTATTTTTTCAAAGAACCAACTTTTTGTTTTGTCAGTTTTTTTCAATTGTTTGTTTCAATATCATTGATTTCAGCTTTGATTTTAATTATTTCCTATCTTCTACCGCTTTTGGTGTTGGATTGTTCTTCTTTTTCTAGAGCTTTGAGACATAATGGTAAGTCATTTATTTGTTGACTTTTTCTTCTTTTGAGGAATGAACTCAATGCAATGAACTTTCATCTTAGAACTGCCTTCATAGTGTCCTAGAGATTTTGATATGTTTTGTCTGTGTTCTCATTCACCTCTAAGAATTTTTTTATCCCCTTTTTGATGTCATCTTCAACCCATTGTTCATTCAGTAACATATTATTTAATCTCCAGGTGTTGGAGTAGCTTTTATTTCTTATTTTATCATTGATTTCTAATTTCATTCCATTATGGTCTGCTAGAATGCAGGGTAGTATCACTATTTTTTAAATTTGCTAAGAGTTGTTTTGTGGCATAGTATAGGGTCTGTTTTTGAGAAGGATCCATATGCTGCTGAGAAGAAAGTGTATTAGCTTGTTTAAGGATGAAACATTCTACATAAGTCAGTTAAGTCTAAGTTGCTTATTGTGTTTTTGAGTTCTATAATTTCTTTGTTCAGCTTTTGTTTGGAAGATCTATCCAGTGGTGAAAAGTCTCAAAGTGTTAAAGTCTCAAAGAATTATTGTGTTGTGGTCAATTTGACTCTTGAACTTGAGAAGAGTTTGTTTGGTGAAACATGGATGCTCCATTGTTTGGGGCATATATATTTATAATGTTAAGTCTTGTTGGTGTATGGTTCCCTTGAGCAGTATGTGGTGTCCTACTTCATCCCTTTTGATTAACTCTAGCTTGAAGTCTACTTTATTTGATATAAGGATGGAAACCCCTGCTTGTTTCCTCAGTCCATGTGAGTGGTAGGATTTCTCCCAACCTTTCACCCTCAGCCTGTGGATGTCTTTTCCTGTGAGATGAGTCGCTTTGAGGCAGCATATCGTTAGGTCTGTTTTTTGATCCAATCTGCTAGTCTATGTCTTTTGAGTGGCGAGTTTAGGCCATTAACATTCAGAGTTATTATTGAGACATGATTTGTATTCCAAGCCATTTTTGTTTATTTTTGGTATCTAACTTGACATGGTTTCTCCTCTGATTGGTTTTCCCTTTAGTGTAATACCTCCCTCTGCTGATTTTCATCATTGTTTTTTATTTCCTCTTCATGAAATATTTTACCGAGGATGTTTCTCTAGTGCTGGCTTTCTAGTTGTAAATTCGTTTAACTTTTGTTTATCATGGAAGGTTTTTATTTTGTCCTCAAATCTAAAGCTTAATTTTTCTGGGTATATGTTTCTTGGTTGGCACCCCTTTTCTTTCAGAGCTTGGTATATATTGTTCCATGATCTCTTAGCTTTGAGTGTCTGAGCTGAAAAATCTGCTGTGATATGAATTGGTCTCCCCCTATATGTGATCTGATTCCTCTTTCTAGTGGCCTTTAAAATTCTATCCTTATTCTGTATGCTAGGCATTTTCATTATAATGTGTGTTGGTGTAGATCTGTTGTAATTTTGTACATTTGGTGTCCTATAAGCCTCTTGTATTTGGTTTTCCAACTCATTCTTCATGCTTGGGAAAATTTTTAATATTATCTCATTGAAGAGATTGTGCATTCCTTTGGTTTGAAACTCTATGCCTTCCTCTATCCCAAGTATTCTTAGATTTGGTCTCTTGCTGCTGTCCCATAATTCTTGGATGTTCTGTTCATGGTTTCTTACTATCTTCACTGTGTGGTCAACTTTATTTTCAAGATCATATACTTTGTCTTTATTGTCTGAAGTTCTTTCTTCCAGTTGATCTAGTCTGTTGGTGATGCCTTCTATTGTGCTTTTTATTTGGTTAATTGTTTCCTTCATTTCAAGGATTCCTGATTTTTTTTTTTCCAGAGTTTCTGTCTCTTTTTTGAAGTAATCCTTTGCTACCTGTATTTGCTCTCTTATATCTTTGTTTCAGTGATCAATTTTTGCCTGTATTTGCTCATTTAGGTCATTCTTTAATTCACAGGTCATTTTAATTATGAACCTTCTGAACTCCTTCTCTGACATTTCATTAACTTTGCTGAGCATGGGTTCTGTTATTGTAGTATCCTGGTTTGTTTGGGGATACTTTCCTACCTTGTTTTTTCATGTTGTCTATTTGCCTTCCTTTCTTACAGTGTAGATCTGAGATATTACAGTTTCTACCCTATATTCTTGTAATATCCATGCAGGTTGTCTGTGCCTCCCCTTAATGTTGGGCTTTCAGAACCTGCTGGTGTCCCTCGATGTATGCTACCTGGTTGAATTTGAGCTCCTGCGGTGGTCTGCTGGTTGGAAGAGGCGGTCCTCTGAGCAGAGGTCAGTGAAGCTGTCCTAGGCTTGCCTGAGTTCCACTTGTGTGGGCTGGGCTGACCTTGGCCCGCCTGCCCTCGGGCGGAATTTGGCAGAACTGCCCTGAGCCTGGCCACACTCAAGCAGATGTCAGAGGGACTGACCTGGGCCGGGCCGCACTCCAATGTAGGTCCCAAGAACTGTCCTTGGCTCTCCCACACTCAAGCAGAATTGGGCGGGGCTGTCCTTGCATCTCCTGTGCTGGGGCTGAGGTCAGTGGGACTGACTGGAGCCTGGTTGCACTCAAGAGGAGGTCAGTGGGACTCCATTCCCAAAGTTAACAATACAGTTTTGTATACTTAGAATTTTGTTAAGAGGATAGATTTCTTATTAAATGTTCTTGCAACATCATCAACCTCAACAAGGAAAAAACAAAGATGTACAAGAAGATTTTCAGAGGTGATGGATATGCCTATTATTTTTATTGTAATGATGTTTTCAATGGTGTGTACATATGTTTAAATTCATCGAATTGTACATGTAAATATGTCTAGTTTAGGAATTTCAATTCTACATCAATAATGGAATAAAACAGACATTATTACTGTATGTATATAGGTGACTACATAACCAATATGATTCTGCAACATGTACACTTTGAAAAATGAGAAATTATATCCCATCTATGTATGATATATCATAGTGCATAAATGCATTCTACTGTCATGTATAACTAATTAAAACAAATAAAAAAATAAAAAAAATAGAATTTAAAAAGTTGCTTATATTTTACGACATATTTTTTACTTCTGTTATTCTTCCTTCATTCTTGAAGTTCTACACAATATTCTGGTACCATTTCCCTTCAGCCTGAAGAACTTTCTTCAGAATATTTATAGAGCAAATCTACTCATAAAGAATTCTCTTTTCCTTTATTTGAAAATATCTTTATTTTATTATAATATCTATAGGATATTTTCACTGACTACAGAATTCATGATTGACAGAATTTTTTTCTGTTAGCTTATAGAAATGTAATAGTAGACAGATCATGTCTTATAGGCCATTGTGAGAACTTTGATTTTACTGTCAGATAAATAGGAAGCTATTACAATGATTTGAGTCTGGGGGTGACATGATCAATGTTTGAAAGGACCTCACTGGCTGCTGTATTGAGCTTGGACTGTCGGAGGACAAGCAGGGAGACTAGTTAGAGTGCTCTTACAGCTTGACCAGAGAGGTAGGGTCTGGACTGTGGGTCAATTTTTAAGGGGGGACCAATTGGATTTCTTGATGAATTAGATGTGAGAAATGAGAGGAAAAAAAATAACAATCAATTCTGAAGTTGTAGCCAGAGATACTAAATGAACAGGATTGCTATCTGATGGAGAACAAAAGTGGTAGAAGCAGCATTTTGGAGTGAGTGGAGGAAGGATCAAATGCTCAGTACTGGCTACAGAAAATTAGAATCCTGACCCTCTAGAAAGCAATATCTCCATGCAGAAGGAGAACATCCACAGAAGTCTCTCTGTGCTGTCTTGCCGATGTGACTGAGGGGTAAAACAGGGAACATGCTGAAGTCCCTGTTTCTTTACAGGAGGCAGGAATTCCCCAGGTCTCTGCTCCTCCACCCTGCTCACTTTCATCACATGAAAGACTTTGCTAAAATCAGGTCAGGCTGTGCTCTGGAGTCACAGAGCCTCCTGTCTCAGGAGGTTTGTGCTCAGCTCCCCCTGTAGCCCTAGGTACTGTGCCACCACAACACAGAAGTACTTGGCTGAGTCGCTCCAGTGGGCTGAGGGCTTCCTCAAGTTGAATGATGATTCACTCTTCTTAAACTCAGCCTCAAAACCTTTGATGCCTTTAACCAGGGTGTCCCTTGCCAAGTATCTGAGGACAAGTTCAAGGTGTTGGTCCGGGTATTGGATGTACCAGAAGACATAAGGTGTTGCAGCATAGGAATAATTGCACCTCAGCTCCAGATGGGACCCTTCAGAGACAGTGACATGGAGGTCTGGCTGGTTCACAGACTGGGCTCTGCTTCCCCCTGCAACATCAACATTGTGTCAGTGAGACCAGAACAAACCTACCTGTAACGAGATGGTATCTCTATTCAAGTTCTGGTTGGGAAAATGTTCCTTCTGTGGTGACAAAAGCAGGGAATATCATATTACTTACTTAGTGTGAAGGGCAGTCCAAACAGTAGAATGGTCACCAAGGCCATGGCTAGAGAGAGAGGAGGCTGAGAGACTCTGGAATAGCTTCCCTGCTTAGATGAAGTCTAGAGTCTGTTACCAAGAGACACTTCCTTGACATCGATTGCTCTGGTGTTGATCCTACTCAGAATGTGCACCTCAATGAGCTGTGAGGTACAGAAGTTTGTAGGAGTGACATAGAACTTGTTTGCAGAGACATCTTCAATCTATGCAACATTGCCCTCTGGAGGTCAAACACAGAAATAGCATCTTAATAGTGTTTGCTCCATCTATTCTCTTAGCTGTATAGTCAGCAGAGAGTGTTTTCAGGAGTTCGTTTATTGAAAGGTTATTTTAATCTTATAAAATAGATAGCATTGATTAATTTTATAAATTAAAGGATACCACCTTCATATATAAAATGAAGAATGGAGGAAAAGATGCAGTTTGTCCAAGATAACAGTAGTTGACAACTGGAGTTTATCTCATTCTTATTATTAACCACTGATAACTACTGCACATTGCTCACTGCAGCCCTTTCGAGATTTTTGTTCTTGCTTAGTGGATGGAAAACCAGGTCTTTATAAAGTTAGATAATCTTCCTGAATACACACAACGAGTAGCACCTTACTCTTGCCCCTCCACGTTTAGTACCTCACCCATTATGCTGTGTTGACAGGGCGTTACTGCAAAATAATGGATGCAATTTCACCAAGACAATTGCTCAGAGCCAAATTCAAAATAGAAAATCCTTGAAGGACTCCAACACTGAAGGGTGAGTAGTGGAAGAAGTACCAAAAAGACCTCGAAGGATACTCCAGAGAGTGAAGTAGAAAATCAGCAAACGCTGGCATTCTTGGATGGGAGAGAGAGCTTTAAGAAGAAATAAGTGGTCAACAGAGAAAATGCTAAAGAAACGTCTAATAAGAAAATAACTTTTCAGTGTTTATTGATTTTTTTAAAAGCACTAAGTTCATGATTTGAGTCTTTTCAGCAGAAGATGAACTGCAGTGGATTGAGGCAAGGGAATGAGACAAGGTAGAAAAGTTTGAATACAGAAACCTCTTTCTTGAGATTTCTGGATCATTTGAAGGGCAGGAAAAAGACATGGTGTTAACTGGATGAGAATTCTAAAGTGGTAATGGCAAGGTTTTAAGAATTTGGCATATTATCTAAATGCTTTTGAAAGCATATGATCTATAAGCACTGAATCAAAGTTCTGAGGAGACTGGTAGGATGAGAACATGAATCACAGGCCAAAAGAGCAACATTTGGCAGGAGGAGGAACAGTTATTTCTAATTTTATTGCAGTGAAAGAGAAAAAGACTGGTTTAGATTTTGGGTGCAAAAGCAGAAGTTTGAAATATCTATTTTCAGTAGAAGGTTTTTTTTTCTTATAAACAGAAATTAAGTGTTTCCCAAGGGAGTGAATGGAGATGTTTATGGATTATGAATTCTGAGGTAAATGAGAAGTGTTGAAGTAGCCCCCGCAGGAAATGGCAGTGAGAGACAGTTATGGAGAAAATGAATCCTTTCCTGGCAACACTGTGGGCCTACTTGGTGTTGACAATAATATGTTTCAATGACACCAGTCTGCATACCTGTGTGATTACCTTGAGTACTTTTTATCAGACAAGGTATGCATTATAAGGAAGATATTAATCCAAAGTGTTGGGGTTGGGTTGTGGAGTTAAGTCATAGATAAGAGAATAAAAGAAGACTCTGGTGAATAAGATGACAATAAAGGAACTAAATGACATATATAGTCAAATGCAAGTGCAGGGAGAGGGCTCTGTGTGAATCTCAGGATCAGTGGTTTAAGACCAGATGAAAGATTTCAGGAGAGGCAACATCTGACTGGAGAATTATTATAAGATCTTCCCATGAGGACATTTAAATCATGTAGTAGTATTTAGGTCACAGTGGAAACTTCTAAGCTGTGTCATACTCTTCAATTTGAGAGGAGTATATACTGTTGATGAAGACGATAGTAATGAAAGTAAAGCCAAGACAAAGGCCTTGAAGACACAGAGATAAAGCTCAGACTGTACTGGGAACAAAGAGAACACAGTTGCTACCTCTAAATCTGGGGTGTTTTATCTGAGAGAGAATGAGGCACATGAAAGAAAATGTAAGCAGAGAGTTGGGTCTCAGTTAAGGCATGTAAAATAGCTATAAAATGTTATTTCATTCACAGGAGCTATAAATATGTTTTATTTTATTTTTGCAATGCTGGGGGTGGAATCCAGGGCCTCCCACAGCTAGGCAAAGCACTTTTCACTGAGCTACATCCCCAACCCAAAATGTTTATTTTTGATGGAGGGGGGATTAAAAGGCCCATGGGAAACATTTTCATGGGAAGATAAGAGACAGGTCAGTATAGAAAATGAAAGAAGACAGTCAAATCCCTTGATGAATGATTCACCTCTGGAAGGAATCAATCACATTGGACTGAAGGTGTTTCTCAGAGGTCCTGGAACACAGGAGCATGGCTGCAATAATGTTACAGGTGCTCAGGGCTCGACGTGCTGCAAATATCAGTAAATTATGGGCTACACAGAAGGACTCAGCTTTCATCCAGTATGTAAGAAAGTCTGCAAGTGTTTTAATTTGCTGATGAAGCTCTAAAGGAAGAGCTCCCCACCTCATGTTGAAACCCACTGGCAGAGGCCACATCTGGAACACGATCTGGAAACCTGGCAATCACTGCACTTATTGTCTTAGAAATTATTTCCTGAGTCTCTGCAATGAAGGCTGTGATGTGTTGCCATCTTTGGGGTGTTTTATTTAGGCGGACTGCAATTCTTCTTCCTTGCTTTCTAGTGTATTGATAATTTAGGAATTGATCCTTCCACCTTATTTTTCTGTACATCAGCTCTCTTTTGTACATATCAAATATGATCTCCAAAACAATCATTGTAAAACTGTTTTTATAAATGCCACAAATACACATATATCTTTTTTTCTTCCATTTCACTAGCCTGTCAAATCCAAAGACTGTATGAATCATCTCCCTTACCTATTATTTGCCAAACTGGAAGCATTCCCTAGGTTCTGGGGTTATATCAATAATTGCAAAGATGTTGGCTTACAAAGTTTATTGACATAATGTGTCTTAATGATGTGGGAGTTCTTTAATATTTTAGGCTATGACAGATACTGCTTCTTATTTACAAATGGAGTTTCTTCTTCTTCCTAACTAATACAATCTCCATGTTCTTTTAGTTAGTAGTATTACTGGATAAAAATACATACCTACTTCAGACTTTCACAGCTTGGGGTTGCCGTGCACTCTGTTGTGAACCATAGATAAGAGCATCATGAGCTATTTCTCATGAAGCCTTATTTAATAGACTTTTAAACTTTTCTAAAAATCCAAAACATTCATAGCTAGAGTCATTTTGTACATATCAAGTGTCAAAAATCCTATTGTATCCCAAGTGTAGGAAAACAGACTGTTGTCCTATTTCTCATGTATGGTTTTCTAATACAGGACCAGAGCTTAAAATCTGAAGTCGTGTTTCATAGCTGTGTTCTCACCAAAATAGTTGAGATGCAAGACAGAACTAGCATGAAAACACCTGAAATTTTAGTTTTAGTTCACAGATCACTTTGTAATGAATATGGAATCATTGTATTATTTTAAAAGTTTTTATTTCAGCATAGTAATATGCAGAAGAAAATAAAAAGAGATGAGTATACAGCTTGATAATTGGTCACAAAATTTAACACACCCTTTCAGCTAGCATCCAGTTCAAGAAATAGAACACTAGTTAAAATTCAGAGCCCCGACACGAAACTCTCCCAGTTATCCTGTAGCATGGGCAAATTTTGACTTATAACATTAGTAGTATCTCTTTTTGTATTTTATGAAATTGATGCATTTATTCTTCATTTGGATATCTTCTCTTGAGAAGAAACTGTAAGATGTTTCCCCTTTTATGAGTTTGCTTATTTTCTTCTTGGTTTGAAGAAGATCTTCTTCTTCTTCTTCTTTTTTTTAAATCAAAACGGACCCTTTGAAAATGATGTGTGCTGCACATATTCTCGGTTCACTGGCTATCCTTTTAACTGTATGCACCTAATTTTCAGGTAGTTCAATATTGATGCTTTGATGTTTTTGTATCCTGTTTAAGAAATGTTTATCAAACACAAGTAATGAAAACTTTATTTTCTTCTAAAAGATTTATACTTTATTGTTATGTTCAGATCTTCACTCTAACTGAACTGCTACTTGCATGTGATGTGAGATAAAGTCCAAGAAACGTGTTTTTCCATATAGCAATTTATTGAATGCCATTCATTATTTCTCTTTGAAAATGCTGTGCATGTTTTCCAATTTGAACTTCAATAATTTTATAAACAAAATGTTATCACTTATCAAGAAAGAAAAAAAGAATTAATGAGAACATGAACATATTGTGGAATATATTCCTGCTTACACTATGCTATTCATGGGACATCCTTGGGTTCTTTATTTTCATAAAGCTCTAACCCATGCCCTTGTATTGTTTTTTTTTTTTTTTTTTTTTTTTTTTTTGGTCCTTAGTATTTACCAGTAAAATTTTCAGTTATGAATATCTTTCTGTTCATTGAAGATTTTGTTGAGTGCTTACCATTTGCTAGGCACTGTTCTAGACAAATAGAACACTTCACTGAGCAAAGAAAACAAAATCATAGGTTTTTGTATGTTCAAATACAGGAAAGTACAGATGGTGCTCAATGAAAGGAAAGTGAGATCAAGGGCTGACTGAAAGAGGGAATGAGTGTGAGAAAAGTAATGTCAGGAACTTGGAAAGGATCACCATCAGCAAGTATTTCATTAAATATTTAGGGGCCTAAAATGCTAGCTACCTGGTCAAGGACCACTGATTTTCTCAACTCATAACTCACAATTACTGTGAAATACTCCTGACATGTTGCTGTAACACCTGTATTGGGATAGGCACCATGAACTGTTCCGCTGATGTCTCATTTGATTCATTATTTTCAGGTTATCTTACTATTTCTTGCAGTCAGGCAAAGTTGAACAATGTATGTTCAGATTTTAGTGCTTGATAATTTCGGGTTTAAAAATGCATTAAAAATTTCATGCTTATTTTTTTTCTTTTTAAAATTTGTTTTAATTAGTTACACATGACAGTTGAATGCATTTATGCACTGTGATATATCATACATAGATGGGATATAATTTCTCATTTTTCTAAGTGTACATGTTGCAGAATCATATTGGTCATGTAGTCACATATATACATACAGTAATAATGTCTGTTTCATTCCACTATCTTTCCCATCCCCACATCCCCTTCATGCTAACTTATTAAGACTGAAAATTAGCGAGGTTTAAGTCTCTTTGAGACTCAGTTTCCTAATCTGTAATATACTTTTAGAATAATTTATACTTTACCAAATTATAATGAAGATTAAAAAACACATTTATGGATTTTCTAAAAGATGTTGACCTTTGAAGCCAAAAAGGAAATAAATACTTCATAGATCTGACTACGTAGAAATTAAAAACAACCACATTAAAACTAAAGATGTTATGTTTGAGTAAAATGTTGAAGCAAATATAAAAGTTAAGCATTATCTACGTTTTAGAAATAATTTGTACAAAGAAAAAGGAAAATAACTTAAGAGAAAAAAATGTCCAAATATAGGAATAAATAATGAAGAAAATTAAATGACAAAGTGCTGCTACATAAAAAAATGTTGCTCAAAATTTCTAGGAATAATGTGCACTAATTGTAAATATTTATGGGATACAGTATGATAGTTCCAAACATGTATATAACATGTACTGCTCAAATCAGGATAATTAACATTTCCATCTCCTTAACATTACTTTGTGTTTGGAATCCTTGGTGCTCATTTCTTCTGGTTATTCACAAAATATATAATAGTTTACTATGAACTGTAGTCAGCCATTGTACTGTGGAGTACTGGAACTTATTCTTTTAACTGTTTTTTTTTTTTTTTAATTTTTTGAGATGTTAAGTACCCTGACTCAAACATGACACACAATATTCATGTATAGAATTCTCACACTGTATACCATAATATGTGCAATTAAAGTAATAAAAAATAGTAAAAATGAAAAAGCAGTAGGAATCAGGAAAACAGTTTCAAGAAATTCTTTGGATTGTTAAAAAATATTGGTAGTCTCAATTTCTACAAGAATGTACAATGGGTCCTTTTACTCACTGTTGGTGGGTGTATAATTATTTGTACCATTTGGAGAGCAAATTATTACTTTTTTTTTACAATTTTAACTATTCCTTTCCTTTTGAAGTCAGAATTAGACAGGCAGATAGACAAGGGTCAGATCCAGAGAATGGAGGGATTGAAATATTAATTTCTTCAGAGCCCTTTGTCCACCCTTATCAAGAACCTGCCCGTGCTCCAACCTGTTGCTAAGATAACCTGTCCCAGGAATTGCCCCTTCCTACTGGGAGTTGAAAAAGTTGTTAATTAATGTGTCCTGGGCTGCTCCATCCAGCCCTTCCCCTGTCCATCTGCTTCTCACCTTTTGGCCATCCCACTGAACATCTCTTGGGCCTAGTCCAGTATGCAGGAAGGAGAGAGATAAGGGGAAGAGAGCAGGAGAGCAAAGGAGGCCCAGATTATGTGTAAAAGGCAGAACTGCCTCACTTCTTGAGATACCAGGATACCAGCTATGGCCCCCTTCTCCCTCCTGGGGGTGGGGGGAGTCTATCTTATCCCTTTTTAAATAAACACTGCATTGTATGCTTGCATCGGCGTGCTTCTCTAATGTTATACTTCAACATGTGAGGGAGCTGAACTTGTCACTGGTAACTGGTGGTATCACTTTGATATAGCAATCTCAATTTCAGAAATCTCATTAAAATAAACACTTTCATACACATACAAAGGAAATTAATTCCAAAAAGAAATAGAACACAATATATTTTAGGACAGGAAAAAATTAATTAAATGATGGCATATTTCAAGTATTAAATATGCTTTTAAAAAGAATGAAGTAAACATCTCTATTGATATAGAAAGATCTCCAGAACAGTTTATAAAATGAAACACAAAAGGCATGTTACAAAAAAAGGCGTGTGGCAAGAAAAAAAAAAAAAAATCAAACAAATCAAATTTCCACAACAAACTTATGTGTATATAGTTGTATAAGATTATATGCACATGTATAATATAAAGTTTATGTATGTATATGTATACATATATACATACACAAAATTAAAAGGGAAAAATATTCTGGCATCATTTAGCTTAAACTGACAAAACTGATGCTATCTGAGAAGGGTGGTGGAAGCTGGGGTGGAATGAAGGAAATTTAGACAGGGGCTTGCTTTCACTTTTGTTCTGCTTGAGTCTTTTGTGATGAGGTGGATAGATGTGTTGCTTAGGAATATTCAAAAAACTGATAAAAACTCTGTTTGTAGAGTCATGATTTAAGACAAATATAAGATAAATTAATACTCATTTAACTTTTATTTATTTCCAAAAATCTTTTCCTCATGCATGCTCTATTCTGGCAACAAAACCATTTCAGATTTTTCCAACAGAAAGATCAATTTCTGGCAACTGGAACAACTAAAACAGCATGTGTTTCAGAGCTGTGACTTCCCTCTGAATCAAAATGAAAGAATCCTTTGGAACAAGCAGAATTATTTTGCTTTTCCTCATTTTGCCATTGAGACTGACATACTGAAGATAACATTCTATTGGTTTCATGAGGAAGAGTCATGACAAATTATTAATCCTCTTCATTTTATGACCATGTTAAATTACAGGTATTCCTGTTCCCCTGCTGGACTAGTATCAGAAAAAGCCAGCTGAAGTGGAAGTTTTCAGTAAGGTCCAAAAGGGTTTCCAACAGAATACTTCAATGTTGATATTTCAATGAATAATCATTCCTCATACTCCGAACTAAGGAGATCTCAAACTGAATCTTAAAAAGACAATCATATATCCCAACATGAAGATGGCAGAGTGGTGGACTTATCTGATGAAGATAGTAAAATAGCCATGATAAATATGTTACAAATACTCTTGAGACAAATAAGAAAAAATAGAAATAAAGTTCAACAAAGAGATGAAATAAAAAAGAGCCAAGAGAAAATTTTAGAACTTAAAAAAGGCAATAACTGGAATAAAAAAGCCACCAGATGAATTTAGAATGGAGAGGACAGAGAAAAGCATCACAAACTAGGATATAGAACAAAAGAAATTACTCAGTTTGAATAAAGAGAATATAGAGTAGAAAAAATGAACAGAGCCTCAGGGAACTGTAGAACTACAATGAAAAAACTAACATTCCCAGAAGGAGAGGGGAAAGAGGGAGTGCTAAAAGGTGCTGAAATAAGCAAAGAGCAGAAAACTTCTCAAATTTGGAAAGATATAAAAAATAGAAGTATGATGAGAGAAAAAAGTCAATTCCACAAGATGTACCTACTCTATGGTTCCTTTTGTGTAACATTCTTGAAATGAAAAAAATTATAGAAGTGGAGAACAGATTGATCATTCCTGGGATTTGGAGGGAATGGGGCAGGAAGGCAGAGGCTGTGGCTAGGAGGGATAGCAGGGAGCATCTTTGTGGTGATGCTGTGCTCTGTATCTTGACTGTGCCAAAGTGCTGGTTGTGATATTGTGCTGTAGTTTTGCAAGATGTTTTCATTGGAATAAACTGAGTGAAGGACATATAGGATCAGGAATATTTCTTAAAATAATATGCAAATCTACAATTATCTCAAAACAAAACTGAGTAATTAAAAATTCAATTCATGTTATTAAGTATTAGCAAGGTTATAGAGCAACTGGACTTTTAATACCTTGCTCGTGAATGTATAAAATGATATAATGTCTGTAAAACTGCCTGGGAGTTTGTAATAAAATTAAAGATATTTTTATTCTATGACCTAACAATTCATTCTAACAATAAAACTTTTCAAGAATGTTTGACAATTCTGTATGCCCAGAAAAATACTTATATAAGAATGTTCATAGAAGTTTTATTCATAATAGCCCCCAAATGAAAATAATACCGATTTCTATTATCAGAAGAATTAGATAAAAGTGGTATATTCATACAATGGGATATTATTGAACATAAAAAACTTAAAATATTTATCTCATGACTCCATTTATGTGAAATTCAAGGAAAAACAAAACTGATTTGTGGTGATATAAATCAAAACAGTGTTTATTAGCATAGGTGCCTTCCAACAGATGAATGAGTAAAGAAAATATGACATTTATGCACAATGGATATTGTTCAGTCATAAAAAGAATGGAATTCTGTTATTTTCAGCAAAATGGATGGAATTAGAGGTTATTATTTTAAGTGAATTAAACCAGACATAGAAAGACAAGTATTATATGCTGTCTCTCACATGTGGAATCTAAAAGACATTGATCTGAGAGTAGAATAGTGATTAATAGAGATTGGGAAAGGTGTGTGTGTGTGTGTGTGTGTGTGTTGGTGTGGGAAGGTGGAAAAAAAGGGTGATTAAATTTGATCAAGGTACACCATATGCAGATGTAGAAATGTCACACTAATCCCATTAATATGTAAAATCAACATTTAATAAAATATTTAAATAGTGATTATTTCTAGAGATGAATATTGATTGAGAAATGAAAGAACTTCTGTTTTGGTGGAAACAGTCTTGATTGTGGAGGATTATTACACAGGTATGTGGATAATAAACATTCATCAAACTGTACTCTCAAGGTTTGTGCATTAACTATACATAAATTATACCTCAATACAAAAAGCCAAAGGAGGTAGAATTGATCAACACTAAATGTGACAACACAAAGGAAATATCATCTTTCCTAACACCAGGACCACGTAGGTTTTCCAATAATTTCTTATCGATTTTACCAAAGTTCTGGCAGGTGTTAGAAGCAATTCATATAAAGGAACCAGAGGTTAGTTCTCTGCTTTGACCATTAGAAATCACTTGATCTCCTAATAATTTTATTGTTTGAATCAATACATTTGTGTATATTTTATAAAAACATGACTTTGTACTGAAACTTCAGATTTCAATTCTGCTCCACTGGGTCAGTCTAGTCTTTCCCACTTCACTATTTGTCACTGCTTCTTCCAAAAATATGTTTACATATATTTGTTAAATCCCAATATACACATAATTAGAATAACTCATGCTACCTAAGGAATAAAGTTATTATCTAGAAGACAATATCTGTTTACATTTCTTTTGCCTTTAGCCTTACAGCATCCACTCAAAATAGTATTTTCAAAAGTTAAGTTTAGTTACTTTCTTCCACACTGAAAAAACAAACAAAACTTTGGTGTAGTTGTATTATTCATTGTAAAAAACCAAACTAATTTGTTATAGTTCCTATTTTGTTTGGAGTTAAGTAATATTTTTGTTACTTAAAAAATTTGTGCAAAGTGAAATTTAGTCTTTGTGGTATATAGTTGTGGGGTATGGCTCATCAACCCCAGGTAACCCTTGGTATGTTTCCCATCTTTTAGTTTTGCCTTTGCCTGAGGTTGTGTTCATGGAATCATATGATATGTAGTCTTTTGAACCTAGTTTCCTTAGATTATCAACTTGCACTGAAGATTAATTCATGTTTTTGTGTGAATCAATAATCTGTACTTTTTTGTTGTTGTTCTGAGTGCTGCTTAACCATATGGATGTACCACAATTAGCTTACCCATTCTTCAGCCCAAGGACATCTGGGATGTTACAGGTTTTAGTGATTATGCATTAAGCTTCCATAAACATTCTCACAGAATTTTCTGTGTAAATATAACTTTATTTCTCTTCACTAAAAACCTAGAAGAGGAATTGCTGAATCACATTGTAAGTGAATGTTTAACTTTATAAGGACTTCCAAATTTTTATAACGTGTGATCCACTTTTCTTTCTACCTGCAGCATCTGAGAGTTCCTGTTTATCTACATCCTCACCCATACTTGATGTTGTCCAATTTTTGGATTTTAGTCATTTTTTAAAAATATTTATTTATTTACTTTAGTTGTACACAATGCAATACATTTATGTTTACGTGGTGCTGAGGATCGAACCCAGGCCACGCACGTGCGAGGCAAGTGCTCTGCCGCTGAGCCACAACACCAGCCCCTTTAGTCATTTTTTAAAATAAGTAAATCTGCATAATCACTTGAAGCTTCAATTTCTTCCCTCATGAGCTGGAAATTATAATATCAGCTTAAAGTGATAGTATTATTATTTACTTTAATTATTTCTCTTATAAGTGAAGGAGAAAGGAAGAGATGTGAACTAATGGACCCAGTTTTGGTAAAAGAGTGGCAGAAAAATCACTTATACAGAGTAGTGATACAGACTAGTGTGACAAGGAAAAGAAGAATGACTATTGCATTCTAAAGGAGGCTTTCAAACAAATTATATTGATATGCTTTTCTAACATAGATGAACATGACAGTCATAGGGAGTATCTTCAAATAATCTTGTAAAAAAAGAAGATGCTTTGGAAGAGAAAGCCAATAAACTCCAACACTACAGTCAAACAGTATCATCAGTCAAACCCTTGTTTCTGTATATGGAGTTTATTAGGGAGAAAATAATGGGCAAAAGATGAGAGCCCCTCA
This sequence comes from Tamias sibiricus, assembly GCA_025594165.1. Taxonomy (NCBI): domain Eukaryota; kingdom Metazoa; phylum Chordata; class Mammalia; order Rodentia; family Sciuridae; genus Tamias; species Tamias sibiricus. Next base: position 85,542,552 of record CM046659.1, read on the forward strand.
CATATGCTTAATAAGGGAAGCTACACTGATCTTTCATTCAGGAAATAATGAATAAGAAAAGAAACAATCCATGAAGGGAACCATAAAATATCAGACTAAGCTACACTGAAATTTGATAGAAAATTCAAAAACTAAATCTTAATTATGCTAATATTTTTTCTTGAGAATTGAATCATTTCTTGCAGTTGTTTTGACAGACAAAATCATTTTTTTTCCATGGATAATAAAGGGCACTTTTTGATCTTTCCAGAATAGCTTATGAAACTGTTTAGAATTCATCTTTATTTTTCAATGCTTGTGATTTTGTTAATTTATCTTTTACTTTGGAGTGTGACTTGTAGAGGGAAATAAACACAGAAAATATATTAAAGGAAGAAGAAAGGGAAGGCAGAAAAAACTAAGTAGGGGAAAATCTCAAGCAAAAGGAAAAGGGAATAGTTGAAGTGGACTAATGCACAGGGGGCCAATGCTGCGGCAGGAGAGAAGAAAGTATGATCCAGCAATCCCACCACTGGATGTATATCCAGAGGGGATGAAATAATTATGTAAAAGAAATTCCTGCACTTGCATGTGTGTTGCAGCACTATCCACAATGGGCAAAAATTGTAATCAACCAAAGTTCCCACTGACAAATGAATGCATAAAGAAATTGCGGTATGTGCATACTATAATTCATGGAAAATGCAAAAAATTACTTTGCCATTCAGCTGTGAAACAAATGCCTCACCTGTAATATTTAACCTCTACAATGCAGTTTCATTGTTTTGTGGTCTTAGAAATTACTGTAATGCAATAGCTAAACTATGGAACCAACCAAGATGCCCTTCAACAGATGAATGGATAAAGAAAATGTGGCATATGTACATAGTGGAATATTACTCAGCCTTAAAGATCAATGAAATGAGGACATTTGCAAGTAAATGGATGGAGCTAGAGAATATTATGCTAAGTGAAATAAGCCAAACTCAAAAATCCAAGGGCCAAATGTTTTCTCTGATAAGTGGATGCTGATCCATAATGGGGGGGGGGGGGGTTGTGAAGAATGGAGGAACTTTAGATTTGGCAGAGGGGAGTGAGGGAAAAGCAGAGAGTATAGTGGAGGTAGGAAGGATGGTGGAATGTGATGGACCATTACATTACCAGTGTGACTCTGCACTCTGTACAGCCAGAGGAATGAGAAGTTGTGCTCCATTTGTGTACAATGTGTCAAAATGCATTCTACTGGCAATTATAACTAATTAGAACAAATTTTAAAAACAGAAATTACTGTGCTGAAAACATTATAACCTAGGAACTGCTGAAGGCCAGTTTCAGCAAAGATGTCAAGGTCAGCCCGACCGATGCTGAAGGGGAAACGTCGGCGAAAATGGGAATAATACACACACGAGACAGGTTGCAGAAATCCTTCTACTCTCCTTTTACTTTTCTCAGCATGGTTTTTTATACATCCCAACAAGCACAGTAATTCACATTTTCAACTATAGGAGGTTACATAAAAGAATTCCAGTAAAGGAGGTTACAATAAAGGATTCTAGTAAAGGAGGTTACAATAAAGGATTCCAGAAATTAACTATAGGAGGTTACTTTAAAGAATTTCAGGAATTTCCAGGGGAAAAATCAAATATTAGCCTAAGTACATACTACTGATTAATCTTATCTATAGGCAGAGGAAAATATTCTAAAAATCTTAAAGCTAATGTTAAAAAATCCCTCAACTCTAGGATGCCTGCTCATAAAGTTATATTGCCCTAGTATCTTCTTTAAACTTCACCTGGGCCTAGAATTTAGCTGAAAAAACCTATCTTGCCGGTTTAGCTAGCTTCTGGCTAGATTCCACAGGGACATAGAACTGGTTTTATTTTTGATAATTAAATGTATTAGAACCTGGTGGTCATATGGCAGAAATACATCAAGAGCATATACAAAGTTAATTCCTCTATAGTTGCATAAAAGTGGCATCTCATCAGCAAAGAGGAGCCAAGTTCAAACTTCAAGGCATTTAACTGGAAGGAACTTGGGCTCAAACTCATTTGCATAACCAAGGAAGAACCCAGATTCACAGCCCTGAATTAACAGAGTGGAAATCCAGCTCAATTCCTGGTTTGGAAGAACTTAGATTCACTGCCCTGAATTAACAGGTGAAAATCCAGTTCAATTCCGGATGAGAAATGCCGCAAGGAACAATTCAATATATAAAAAGAACAAATGCAAAATAATCTTAGACCTTTTGTTTGTTTGTAAAACTAAACGAAATAACAAGTATTATATATAGAAAAATACTGGTGGGAACACACACAGATTAAATTTAATTCCTAAGAGTGACATAGCTATTTGGTCAATTTTCCATCCATTATAAGATTTCCAAGGCTATTACAGAGTTGTGACATAAAACATTATTGTTTAAAAAGTACAATTTTAAAGATATATAATTTAAATAATGCAATTCACCTATTCAAAGTGTATAATTATTTTAAAAATTAATTTACATATCTTTGCATATTAATGGGATATAGCATAGTAGTAAAATACATGTATGCAATGTGTAATGAACAAGTCAGGGTAGTTTGCACTTCTACCTCCTCAAACATTTATCATTCCTATATATTAGAAATCTTCAGACTCTTCTTTCTAGTTATTTTGAAATATATCATACATTTTTGCAGACTTTATTCACCCTACTGTGCTATAGAGTTCCATAACTAATCATCTTGTCTGTGTTTTGGTCTAGTTTCTCTCCCTCCCTCCTTCCAGTCTCCAGTGACCATTGTTGTATTCTACTGTCCTAGGATCGTTTTTTTAATTTCACAAATGGGTGAGAACATGCATTATTTGTCTCTCTGTGCCAGTCTTATTCCATGTAACATGATATTCAAGTTCCATTCATATTGCTATAAATGACAATATTTCATCCATTTTTATTACTGAATAATATTCCACCACATGTAATCAAGCAGCAGAATTTCTTCATGTATTCATTCATTGATAATTTTAGAAAATAAAACCATTGAACTTCTCCATGCCTTACAGAGTGAATTTCTGCATGCATTCCTTTTACCACAAGGAAGAATTATACTGGTTCTTTGCAGACAGTGTGACTTCAGCTTTCCCTGCCTCCTGAATGGGGAGAGGAGAAGATGCTCCTGAAGCCCCTGGAAAAGGTTTGGGGACAGGCAGCAGGTGTTCGGGGAGCACTGTGCCACTGAGCAGAAGTAGGTTCCCACATCTGTAGTTTGTGTGGCTGTGATGTACAGGGAGCTGTCCTTTCTTGTTTCTTCAAATTGAGCTGTCAGTCTTCCCTGCTTCTTCATATCTCCACCCTTCACTAATATCATCAAGAGGACAGGACTTCCCCCAGGCTTCTGCTTATACCACTGTAAGCTGTCGATTGTGCCTGAGTGGTTGCAGTATGTGGTGAAGCCTTCTCCTTCCTGTATGTGCAGGGATGCAGGAATTTGCTTTACCTGTTGCCCATTAACTTCTGTTAAAAAAAATACAGCGGGAAGCATCAGATAAAATGAAACTAGATCATCAGTCCCCAGCTACACCGTCTCTCCCATTCTTGACAAATTTTCTCCTTCTTTCCTTTGCTCTCCACTTCTCTCTCCTCTTTTTTGGTACTGGGGATTGAACTCGGGGCACTTGACCCCTGGTCCCACATCCCCAGACCTTTCTTGTATTTTATTAGAGACAGGGTCTCGCTGAGTTGCTAAATGCCTCACCATTGCTGAGGCTGGCTTTGAACTCGTGATCCTCCTGCCTCAGCCTTCCAAGTGCTGGGACTACAGGCTTGTGCCACTGTGCCCGGCTTCCCTTATTTTTTCATTGAATTGTTTTCCCTCAAACAGGAACAAAAAACCCTTTCTTTGATTGCAGATAATTTTCTATTACATCAGATTTTCTGGAAGCAGCCATTGTGTTTTGAACTCACGTGACAATTGCATCCACAAGATCAACCCTGGTGTAAAGAGTATCATCGTCTCTCCTTTTTCTTCAGAAAGCGTCACTTCTGATTGCTCCTAAGTGGTTTTCTCACAAGCTTCTTTTGGATCCAAAAAATGTAGTTGTTGATAGATCTTGGAAAGTTTGTGTGTGTGTTAAAAAGAAAGAGAAAAGGAGTGACTGCAATTGGAGCGAGCCAGTCAGACTACTTTACCCACCCACTTGAGAGGAGAGCCTGTGCTTGCAGATGCTGCCCCCTGTGACTGGGCTCAGAACCTGTGATTTGATAACCAATTCTTTAAAAGTTGCTTTGGTGTGTCAAGGATTGGAAGAAAAGGATTTACTGATACTGACATTGTTCAGGAAGAAATAATTTGACTTTTAACAATGGATTTTGTCACTTAAAACTAGGACATCAGAAGAAAGCTTGAAGTGCCATTATGCCATCTCCATTGTTACCAAGAGTGATAATGTACTGTACCATGTAGTGTGTGTTTGTACATGTGCCAATGAAACTAGGTCACAGACCTTTGGATAAATGTCAAAAGACTCATCATTTATTGTTGGACAACGAATTACCTCAAAAACATATCTATTGCCTAATTATGTTACTTTTACATGGACTAGTGGGGGCAAATTACTATATTTAGAAAGAAAATTGTAATCCTTCAGATATCACTTCCTTAAAAGATTTGGATAGAACAGCTTCCTGTTCTATCTGATGTATTCTGACTGATATATATATATATATATATATATATATATATATATATATATATGTATATATCTGTGTGTATGTATGTGGAAGAAAGGTTAGAAGATAAGAATAGAAGTTCATTTAGGGAAAAATTGTGGGATCCCACAGTTTGATAAAAAATTTGGTCAAATAAGTGCTTATCTCAGTACTTATTGCCCTGTATTATAACCAGTGGTAGTTGTCAGAGTTCGCCTCACGTACCTCAGGCTGTGCCCTATATCATCTTCAAGAAATGGTCTGCCCTGTTGGTTAGTAACTAGCCACATGAGGGAGCTAAATGTAGATTAATATAATTTAAATTTTTGTTTCTTACTCATACTAGCCATATTCTGAGTGCTCAATAGCTACATGTGGCTGCAGATGTAGGATATCCCAACCTTCTCAGAAAGCTCTTTTGGACAGTGCTGCTCTAGAAGACAGGGTCTATGGAAGTAAAGTATTCAATTTTTTTTTCCTTCTGATGTGTCACATTTGCACTCCTTGATAAATGATAAGTGGGAAGCACTCATTAAATATTTGTGTGTTATTCATCAGCATGTCCTCAGGAACTAATACCAAGTAAATTATGAATATTCTAATAGTTGTTGAATGATAAGTAAAAATGTGTGTTTGCATGCTTAGTGTTTGAGAAATTGTACTCAAAATATTTCAAAGACCAATCAAATGATGTTGATGTACCGTGTGCCCTTTCACGAATGTGAAGAATCAAATTTAGTTGTAGCTGTTTAGAAATATCACCTTGGAGACTACATTAGTTTCTAGGGCTTCTCTAACAAATGACCATAAACTTTGTGACTTAAAATGACAAAAATTTATTCTCTTATGGTACTGAAGGCCAGAAGTCTGAAATCAAGTGTGGACAGAGCTGTGCTGCCCCTGAACCCCCTTCTTGCTCACTAACCTATCTAGAGCCTGCAGGGAATACCTGGAAGTGGGTGAGGTGGAGCACCAGGCACCTATTCTCAGGACCTCTTCTTTCCTTTGTGGACTCTGCGTGTTCTTTCTTCTCATGTTCTCACAGGGAAGCTGTTGGTCTTACCCAATGGCTCAGGGCTTCCAAAAGCACAAAAGTGGAGTTGCCAGGCCTTTTAATAGTTAGGCTTAGAATTGACACAATGCTACTTTTACTGATGAAGACCTGGTTTGGAGAATGGACCATCAGTTAGCACAGTGATCGCTCTTTTGTGTTGTATTCCACCACCATTAGGGCACAAAGAGCCATAGGTTCTCCTTACTCAGTTTGTGCTATGCACTTCCAATTCCACACATTCAAGTAATATAGCAGATTCAACCATTCCTAGTCTGATGGTCAAACTGCTACATTGTGAATGATTTTTGAAATACAAAATCTTTCCCTGTGTGTTTTTGGCTGTGATTCTTAGATTTGCAACTAGCTGTAACCTTCTTTACTATTAAGAGTGACTCTAATTTGTCCTTCCTATTTTTCATCCCCACAGTCATTAAAATAGGTTTGTGGGTCCAGTCTGATGGATTTTTATACCATCCAATATCATTTTTAAAATATGTAGTATTCTTTCCTAAACATATGATAATGAGAGTAATGAAGATTTTAAAACAAGGTTTCAAGACAGAATGAGTGAGCGTGAGAGTGAGCGAGGGAGCACAATAGCAATATAACTTAGGCAGCTGGACAGGAACTGGATAAGTTATTATTAATGTAGATGTCTAAAGAAAGCCAAAACACAAGTAGTTAGATGAGGAGGCCCAGATGCAAGTTAATTTATGTTGATAAACCCCAGGAAGGCTCCAGAAATAGAGGCATCTAGTCCCCATAGAGCCTTAATTGGTGGCTTGTTTGAAAATATTCCAGAGAAGCAAAGAACCAGATGCATTCCTGAAAATTACAAATGAAGACACTTGGGCCACAGAGTTCCATTACATGTTCAATATCACAATCACAGCGCAGGCTGGAACATGAACCAAGTTCAGCTGTGAACTTCCCCAGCAGTGCTTTTTTCAGATATCACAAGTTAATTTTAAGAAATTTAACTAGCCAAATGAAAGAAATAAAATAAAGATGTTCCTATGAAGGGAAGGTTGAACTAAAACAAAAACAAAATCCCCAGTTGATTAAATGAGGTGGCATCACTGGCTTTGATGTGAAACACGTTCTCTGTAGCAGGAGTCTTAATTTTCTTGCTGATTACAATCCCAGCTTCCCAGGAGGTTGAGTTCATCAGATGGTGGATACTTTAGGGTTCTGGTCTGAGACAGTGTGTGGAGTGGACATCCATACCTGGCCTGGGTTGGGCTACTGCAGTCAACAAGTGGGTATGCCCTGGCTTACATGAGCCCTGGCTTGCCACACCTCAGGCTTGGGCTGGCATGGCAAGCTCTGTGTGGCCCTTGCCTGTGCTAACTCCTGAGCTCCAGCTTGGGGACATGGGCTTGGCTTCAGTTTGAGATAGTGTTGACTACTGATTTGGATCATTTGGGAATCCTGGTGAAAGAGAAAACAGTGGATGTGACTCCCCAACATGGCTAGTGTATTGGTGGGAATTAGAGTCAGCAGTCTTTGGTCCAGTTAGTGGAGGGAGATATAACTACTAGAATTCCTGTTTATCTGTTTGTATGTTGTCCTGATTATTGAAAAAAAAAAAAAAAAAACCCTGTAATTCACTGAATTTTCCTTTTCCACAGGACACAACTCTTTGTTGATGCTGGCTCTCAGAGCAGCACCAGCCACAGTTGGGTGTGGTTGCAGGTGCCTGAAGAGCACTATCAAGGCACAAAAGTGTGTGACTGAGTATTTGGACTAGGATCCTTTGATGTACCAGTAGCTGCAACCCTCCTTAGTGTTAAGAGTGACTCTTACTCATCTTTATTTCTTAAAGTCATTACAAATGGGATCTTGGGACTTTTCACAGATTCTCACATGTTCTAGTATAAGCCATAAAAAATAAAAAAACTGGAAAGGAAGCTGCAGATGAAACAGGTGCTTTCTACCTCCTGTACATGCAGTGACCCTAGGACTCTTCCCCATCATTTATGATGCTCACTCCTCTTCTGCATTAGAAAGTCAGGGTCATACATAAAAATTGATGATGTCTCTACCAGTTTCATTGTTCTCATACATCTCCAAATAAAACCTAGATGTGTGTGTGTGTGTGTGTGTGTGCACTTTGAAATACTTTTGCAATGTAAATGACAAGATGCATTTCTATGAGAGAAAATGCCCCCCAAAAATCCCTTCCCTTCAGCACCTAAAGTTAGGAATTTATAAACAAAATTTAGTAAGATGATTTATTAATTCCTTTAGAATGTACTTGAAGAAAGTGACCTAGATAAACTAGGCATTTGTTCAACTATTCAGTATTTGAATTTTTAAATCTTACCATAAATAACGTGCAGAGTAGAGATCTAGACAATTCTAGATGAATACAATGAAGATTAGTCCAGCTTAATCTTTTACAGTAGAGTTTGAAGGGCAGAGCCTGCAGATATAATTTTATCTTTTGTGCATTCATTCAACAGCCCTATATTTATTGTGCTTCCTGTGGCTAGGCATTGTTCCAAGGATGGAGGATGCAGAAGTAATTAGGTTAGAAAAGAATCTATAGAACAGTGGGAGAATTAAAAAGTAGATTAAAAAAATAAGGTAATTTTAGGTAGCAATGAGCACCAATCACAAAGACAATACAATACTGAACTGAGATGGAGAGGCACTCTTGGAGAAGGCTCCATTCTGACACTCTGTGACACCAGGCGAAGTATGTAACCTCTTGCAAGTTCATTTTCCTTTTCTGTAAGTAACCAGTAGTCTTCTGCTGGGTACTGGTCTAAGTTGGCATTCACCATCTTTTTTCCATCTCATAATAATGTGTTGGTAGATACTCTCAATACTCACATTGTAAGGAGGAGGAAACTGAAGCATAAGAATTATTATGTAACCTGTCCAAGATAACTCAACCAATGTGTGTTAGATCTAGAAACCCAAGTCTTATGGCCTCAAATACTTTGTGTACTGCCTCCCTGACTTAATCTGTTTTCTGTTGCTAGAAACATAATTCCAGACAAGGAAAGTCAAAGAAAAGAAAACCTGAGGTGTCAAAGGATATCACATGGCAAGAGAGAAGGCTTATGCGTGTGCGTCCTCTGATCTCTCTACTTCTTTTTATAGAGCCATTCAATCACAGGGGTTCTACCCTCATGAATTTATCTAATTCTAATCACCTCTCCAAAGCCCCACCTGTAAGCACCAAAGTCAAACAGAGTTTCTAGCCTCTTAATATCTCACAGTGGAGATTAAATTCCAACATGAGTTTTGGAGGGGACAAATAATATTCAAACCATTAGCACTCACTAACGGAAGATATTACCAATCTTGAAGAGCTACAATAAAAATTGAATTATAACACAGAGGTAAATCACCTAGTAGAGTAGTTGCCCTTCCTTAGGCACTCAACCAGTTGCATTCAATGTATTTAAAATATTGGGAAATTGGGAGATACATTCTGAAATTGCAATAGAGACTATTCATAAGATCAAACTTACAATATTTTTCTGAGGAGTATTTTGCAAATGACATAGCATATTTTATGAGTTATCATAGATATCCATGGTCTATCATACTCCTTATTCTTAATGAGAACTCAGTGCATTACAGTGTTATATTTGGAGGTTGGGAGGTGTCCTATAATATGGAAAGAATTTACTACACAATGACTAATTTTTTCCATTAAGGATACTTAACCCCACATCTCAGAACATTTGTATAATAGAGTAAAAGATAGAATAGAAAGCAAAATTTTACTTAACAGAGAAAAACCTCAAACCTTGTACAAAAATGTCAAGTTTTATTTCCACAGTAGCCAACTATTTTCCAGCCCAAATCATTCCATGTATTCTATCTGTCATTTCAAGTCAGTCACTTTTACATGGGGCAGGGCAATAGATCAAAAACCAGCCAGCCCTCCTGAATCCTCTCTGGTATGATTACTGCCATGGGAACTTCAGCAGCTTTGGTTCAGCAAGCCCCTGTTGCCAGTAGGCTTCGACACTATTTAACCCAAGAATACCAGAGGCAGTGAAGTCAGCGGAAAAAACCACAAAATATTTCAGCTGGACACCAGGTGGCAGTGCTTCAGTCAAGAGCTGCTCCCTTTCTCCACACAGGGAGGGTGCTAGAGCCTGATTCTCAAGGAAGGAAAATAGATTTAGGCAAAGTTTTTACAAATTAGTGAAGACTGAGTAAAGACATAGAGGAAGATCAGAGGTACACCATATGGATACTTGAATAGATATTTTGAAGTACTAGCATTGCAGGCAGAGAATAAAGGCAAAGGGGAAAGATCCTGATATGGAAACATGCCTAGGAAGTTTCAGGAATAATCTTTCCCTCTAGTCCCTTATTCCTTCCAGCACACTGTCATAGGAGACTGGCTAATGTATGGGGACACTGTTAACTGGTTAGTTGATGACTATTTTAACCTATTAACCCTCGAGCAGTTTGTACTTAGGTTTGGCATCTTTTTCTCCAGTTCCCCTGAGATCCTGCTGAAATCAGTAATGTCACCATCACTGAAACACCGGCCACCCTACTCTGGGGCTATTGCGTTTACATAAGTGAAACCTTGCTCTTTAGGAGCCTTCTCAGATGCTACACCCTGGAAGACAACAAAAGTTAGAGATGCTCTTCAAAATCAGGAAAAGTTGTCTTGACTCCTAAATATTAAAAATGGGAACAATAAAACCCATTACATACAGTGTTCATGTGTAAAGTAGATAATGATTCTGAAATGTGTAATACAGTGCCTCACATGTAGTAAGCTCAATAAACATCAACATACTTTTTGGCTTCTTAGTAAAACCTGCCTTTCCTGCAATGCCCAAATCTGTGGCTTATTCTCTTCATAAAGTTCTAAGGTTAGAAGCATCTAGAAAATTTACTCAACCATCCCTTTCCCTGGAAGGTAGTTATTTCCCCCTGTCCTTTTGAGGACATTTCCTCCTGACTACATAATACCCTAAGGGTGCTAAAACTCTCAAATAGTTTTATTTTCATTTCCCTAATGAGTAATGATATTAAGTGTCATTTTAAATGCTTATTAGCTATTGGACATCAGATTTTTGAAGCTAAGCTCTTGCCATTTTTTACAATAAAAATAATAGGTAATGTTTATTAAACATTTATCTGTGCATAGCACTACATTAAACCTTTAATTTACTATGTTCCCAAACATGTTTATCTTACTCCATTTTCACAAAACCTTGTGATATTATATTATTATCACTCATGTTTTTTATATTTTCTTGCTGTAGTTCTTGCCATATTTATTGTTTCTTTTCTTATTGATCCATATGAGGTTTTTATACATTGTACATTTGAGTCCTTTATTCAGAAATATTCACTGCAAATATAGTTTTCCAGTGTGTGTATTGACTTTCCACATCCTTAATAGTGATTTTTACAAAGACCATTAAGAATGTATTTCATGTTGATAAGAAAGTAGCTTGATGGTTTTGCTTTCTAAAAACACTTCAAAAAACACTCTTTCTTCATTGACTTCCAGTGCTTCTAATGACAAGTTAGGCATCATTATTAATAATATTTCTCAGAAACAACTTTCTTTGTTGGCAGGTGTGTGTGTGTGTGTGTGTGTGTGTTTTTTTTTTTTTTTGTTTTTGTTTTGAAGCGGTGGGGGTAGTGTTGCACTTAAATAGACAACTGAATATAAAATTTTGTTATGCCTTTAATGCTTTGCTAAATCCACATTAGTGGACCTAGGAATACTTCACTCAACTTTATGGCATTTTGTATAGCATTACTCCTGAACAAGGAGCTTCTTTTAGGGAAAATCCAGTGTAGGAGTGAGTAGAGGTGTTGGCTTCAATTAAGAGATTATGGTTGCTATGATGATACTGAATGATAGTGGCAAGGGAGGGGGATATGAAAGGAATGAAGGAATGTTAAATAGAAAAAAGGGGGGAGGAGAGGGAAAAGGGCAAGGGGATAGAAACAATGGCAGAAGGAATTGGACATCAATATACTAAGTGCATGTATAAAAACTCAAATGGTATGAAATACTTTGTGTAAAACCAATGACTTGGAAAACTGTGCTCTTTATATGTAATATGAAAGGAATTGCACTCTAAAAGCATGTATAACAAATTAAATTAAATTAAATTTAAAAAATTTAAATAAAGAGAGATTATGGTTGGGTGTGGCGGTGCATGCCTGTAATCCCAGCAAGTTCAAGGTGAGCCTCAGTAATTTAGCAAGACCCTGTCTCAAAATAAAAAAATAAAAAGGACTGAGGGTGTAGCTCAGTGGTAAAGCATCCCTTCAATGCACAGTAGAAAATAAAAAGAGGTTAAGAAATGTTTAACCAAAAAGCTATAAAAACCAGCTGCAATCATGTGACTATTCATAGAAAAAAAGCCTAAATTATAAAATTTATTTTTCATTTTGATATGAGTATGTTTGTGTGTATATTTTCCAGGATTTTCTTTCCTTCCATTTAATGATAAGATGTACTATTGAAAGTTAAGTCTATATCTCGTTATATTGATTTACTGAATATTAACGGGAGGGTGTGACTCAACTAAAGGAGGAGTGAATATCACCCAGGGATGGATAAATGAACTTCGTAATTCTTTTGGGGAGACAGAGTCAGCATATTTTTAGTTGAGTGAGAAATAGTTGCACACATTGGCAGGAAGCATGATTATTATATTAGTGTGTGTGTGTGTGTGTGTGTGTGCGCGCGCGCGCTTGGTATGAGTTATTGGGAATTGAACCCAGGGCTTCACGCATGCAAGGCAAGCACTCTACCACCAAGCTACATTGCTGGTCCTTTTCATTTTTATTTTGAGACAAGGTCTCACTAAATTTCACAGACTGGCTTGAGCTTGCAACCTGTCTGCCTCATCTTCCTGAGTAACTGGGATTATAGGTGTGTGCCACTGAGCCTATCATTCTGTTGTCTTTATTTGAATGTTAAGTAGTATTAAAGGGAGCACATATGGATGCCAAGTTGACAAGGAGGTATTATGATAGCTTTGCATCATCTCAAATTAACTACCTGGAAATATTTCACAGAATTTCTTTTCTCAGTATTGCTCTGTGTTTGGATTGGCCACGAGAGAAATTGTGCAAGATTTGGAAGATGGGTATGATGCAGTAGCAATATTTGATCCTGACCACAGATTTGCAGCCACAGTTGCTACTTTCTTGTCTAGGATTTGCAGGTGTAGCTCAGCTGTGTTCCTGAAGCAGGGTGTTTCTCTTCTGGGACTCCTGGGTTTCTGTTCAGCTTTTACTATCACTTCAAACACTTTGAGTGAGTTCCCAGTCATGTTGGATTGTATTATATGTGCATGACTTCAGGCACTGAAAAATTCACACATGTTGCATCTGAGTTACCAGCTCAAATTTCCCACCTCCTCCTCCTCCTCCTCCTCCTCCTCCTCCTCCTCCCCCTTCCCCCTTCTCCTCCTCCTCCTCCCCCTCTTCTTCTTCTTCCTCTCCTCCTCTTCCCCCTCCCCCTCCTCCTCCCCCTCCCCCTTCTCCTTCTTCTTTCTTCTTCCAGTGCTGGGGATTACTATGTCCTATGAACCATTGTTCATTAATGTGTTTGTCCTCATCCAACTTTCTTTCCTGAATGTTAGTCTCACTGACATTTAGTAAATTAAGGCAAACAAAAACAGCTTTGCATAGATGCCCCACCAAATCCAGAAATTGTTTGAAGTCTAATCCTAATAATAGATCTCTTATTGTTCTGTTTCTCAGATTTGTACTAACATAAAGTCTATGGGAAAGGGCTAAAGAAATTATTTTCATGGTGATCCTAAGTAACTAGACCCAGAGTTGTGCTGTGAGCATCTTTAAGTGAAACTACCGCTGTAAACTATGATGGGGCAAGTTATTTCAGCTTTAGACAAGCATGTTCTGTATGACCTATTTCAAGTCAAACATTGAAGACTGAGAATGTATTAGAAGAAAGTTGCTGCAGAGACCTCTTTCCAAATGGGATAGAAGCAGTTTTTACTTAGAATTGAATCATCTGATCTAAACCACAGAGTAGGCAGCCATGGTCACTACTTTCTTGTCTGGGCTCTGCAGGTGCATCTCAGCTGGGTTCTGCAGCAGGGGCCCATCTCCTATGGAGCTCCTGAGTTTTTGTTCAGCTTTTACTATCATTTCAAACAATGTGGGTTCCCGGAGAGCACAGAAATACTTTGCTGAGTCTTCCTGCTGTAAGGGTGAAATGGTAAGCTTGATGGATTTAGAGTTTTTCTGGAACTGGACAGAATGGCGACCTTTTCTTTCATTTGCACCAGAAGAGCTCTGACGAATAAGGAAAATGATCTCTCCACTGGGAAGTTGTTTGTACCAAAAAATATAGTATATATTCTGACTCGTTTCATACGAACAGTCCAGGGTGATTGCTTCTCCCTCCTGACCAGATATGGGTGGCTGGACTTGAGTTACTTTCTGGGCCATACTGAATCCTGTGGGAACAATCAGAAAACAAAGCTGATCCTCTGATGTAGTGAGTAAAATATTGTAAGCATGAGACTAATTTAGGATCCCAAACCAAACCAAACTGGAGTCACAGATTGCTCTTCTCCATTCCCCCTTTCCTCCTTGAGGCCATGTGTAGTGCCATATGCCCGTGTGCAATCCTTTCCCTCTTAACATCCTTAGCCATGTTTAAACCCAACCTACCAGAGTATACGAAGGCCACGAAGACCCACAGCAGGTGGGAGAGCGGCATATCCCTCTGCACAAAAGTGTTGTTTCTGCCTCAGACCCAGAGTTCAGTGCCTGAGAGCCTGGCAGTGTACATATGTACTTCCTGGGTTCTTATGATACTACCCCAGGAAATGGGGGTTCATAGACCACATGACCTAAACACAGGTGGGAAAAGAATGGCTCACCACAAAACTTTACATTGTCTACTTCTCTTTCCCTGGTAATTAAGTTAGACAGAACCTAAAAGTGGGCATGAAAAAAGTAATCAGTATTGAGGATTGGCACAGAGCAAATTTCAGACAGAACTAGTTGATACACATGGGTATAATTCAGAGGAATTATTTTGAAGACCCATTTAAGTAGAATTTATGAGCCATTGATTCTCCTTGTAATCTACTTACCATGGAATGTCGCCGTCAATCTTCCATTTGGTTCATTATTTTAATGGGTGAATTAATATATAGTGACCAAGATAAATAGATGACTAGAAAAGAAAGTACAGACAAGTTCTCCAAAACAGTTACAGTTCTTCAATACAGTTTTAAATAACAGACCAGTGAGTGGTGCCAGGAAGAGTTTCTAATTATTTGAGATCTACTCCTCTGGCTCATTTCACCATTTTCCCCAAATAATGGAAACTGGTAACTTCACAGCAGTAGAACTTCTGCTTAGAGGAGATCAAAACAGGCTTCCAAGTTCTGAAGTCTCTCTAGTTGTGTATCAGTGTGCCAATGAAGCAGTGTAAGGTCATATGATTTATAAGGTAACTCTGTGTTTAGTTTTATTAGATATCCTGGAAGGGAGGGTCATGGGCCCTCTAAATTCCAACATGCAGCTATATTGTTGTAAGGAGTGCACATGTGTTGTTTGTTGCAATTCTTGTTAAGAGTTCTCAGGACACTGAACTTTCAAAATTGATAATTGTACAAATGATGTCCAAAACAAAAACATCTTCCTCTTTGAACATGGAATAAATGAAGATTCTCTTCCACTTAATGCTAAAAATTTACCTGGTGAAGGAGTTTATGCCAAACTCTCAAATTCCAAAAAGAAATTTTGTTTGACTGTCTCACAGAGAAACCTAAATGAAAATGAAAATACTTGAATTATTCTATAGTAGTTTGTCCTCAGCCTCTCCCTGGTTCCTTTATAAAATTCCCAAACTCATATACTTTTTTTTTTTTTTTGGTACTGGGGATTGAACTCAGCAGCACTCGACCACTGGGCCACATTCCCAGCCCTTTTTTGTATTTTATTTAGAGACAGGGTCTTACTGAGTTGCTAAGTGCCTCTCCATTGCTGAGGCTGGCTTTGAACTCGTGATTCTCCTGCCTCAGCCTCCTAAGTGCTGGGATTACAGGCGTGTGCCACCATGCCCAGCTCCAAACTCATATACTATTAAGGTTCCCGGATCTTCCCAATTCTCCCCACCACTCACATCTTTGATAATGCCTCAACTCTGATACTGACCACTAATTCCAACCTTGGCCTTTCATCCTTTTTTATTACTCTATATTTTAGCCCAGTGAAAGCTCTTCCCAAAGACAAAAACTACTACAAATTTTCTACCCAACTTTTTATCCTACTATAAAACAACTTAAAGCAAACTGAGATCCAGGAGGAGTTCATATCCTGACAAATTGTGGGCATATGACCCACTGATTTGATTTCTTTCTTTCTCCCCACTCCCTTTAGAAAAGGTTTATTTGGAATTCTTAGTGGCATTCTTTCCACATAATACTTGTTCTAGAATTTATATTAACAGTGTAAGAAAGTATGTGGATTTTTTAGATGATTTCTCCTTCTCCTTCTTATCTTTCTTCTCCTTCCCTACTAAAATTCTTTCATGACCAAAACCTTGGGGGTTACAAGTTATATACAAATATTTTGAAGTATTTCTTGTTAATTTCTCCAGCATCTGTTTTTAAGGTTCTGTGAAAATCTTCTCATGAAGGGAAGAAGGGAGAGAGGGAGGGAGAAAGAAAAAAATTTTAAACTGAGTAAATAGGTAGAAATATAATTTAGATGGAATAAAAATTGCTTCTTCATTAAATGAAAAACTGAAGAAAATCCACACCCATTCTTTTATGCAGGATGAGACTTAAAAAGAAACCACACTTTGAAATCCCAGTACCTCCTCTTGCCCTCCCCTACTTCTTACCTTTACTCCCCTTCCTCTCTATTAGTGATCTCCCTTCAGTTTTCATTAGATCTTTTGCCCCTTTAAATTGATTATGCTGCAATGAAACCCATTGATCTCTGTACTTCTTATGAAAAAAATTAAAAAGTAATTACACTTTGAACTAAAATAAATTTCATGAAAATAAAAACTAACATATCAAAATTATGGTATGCAGAAAAAGCAGTGGTTAGAAGAAAATTAATAGCATCGAATGCATATATTTTTTATTTTTTTACTTTATGTTTTTATTTTATTTTTTAAATTCTAATTTGTTATACATGTTTGCAGAGTACATTTCATTTCATATTACATATAAAGAGCACAATTTTTCAAGTTGCTGGTTTTAAAGCTCTTCCCAAAGACAAAAACTACTACAAATTTTCTACCCAACTTTATATCCTACTATAGAAGAACTTAAAGCAAACTGAGATCCAGAAGGAGTTCATATCCTGACAAAATGTGGGCTTATGACCCACTGATTTGATTTCTCTCTTTCTCTTTCTTTTTGTATATTGAAAAAGTATGTGCTATGTACTAGGGAAGGGAGCCTCTGAGTTGCTTGTTTGGAACATCTTTTTATTCACAAGAAAAGGAAGAGATTTTTTCCAATGGAATATTTATTGGCATTTATGTGGCCTACTGGGAATATGCCTGGCAACGGTGTAGATAATAAGGTTTCTACTCTCCCATTCTGTGGACTGCTGGAGATGTAAAAATTGAAGCTGTGGCTGTCTATTTAAAAATTTTTAAAAAGTATTATATAATTTTCATTAGAAAAGTACAGAAAATTAAATAACAGACATCTTTGAGCCCAGAAATGAGAACAGATGTATTTAAACAGATCTCTCTTTCTCTTTCTCTTTATCGCTTTCTCTCCTCTTCTTTCTTTTAAACCTTACAGGGAGAGCAAAAATAGTCACGTCTGCTCTTTCTTCTCTCTTTCCAAAGTAGTAACCACATGCCTTTTAAAAATTTCATTCTTACAGATATTTATCAGTGAGCAATATATGATATATTGTATTTGTATTTTGAGGTGTAATGCAGTATGTATCATTCTGACATTGTCTGTTTACATTCAGTATTTTAAGATTCCTCCAAGAAAACATGTGTATAACCACCTGTTGGCTTGTAATAATTACATATTTCCATCATATGAATAAACTTCTACTCTTCAATTCCACTATTCATTTATTATGTTTACTGCTTTTAAGTAGCACTGCAGCAAGCAACCTTATAAATGCCTCCCATCTCACATTTAAAAAATTTCTTTAATATTGAAATCAGGAATTAGAATTGTTGGGTTTTAAGATATATTTTAAACTAGGTGAGGCACTTTCTTCTCCTAAATTGTTGTATAAATTATTCTCTGTGTGGTTATTTTTCTGCATCTGAAAGAGGATAATATCATCTCCTACTCTTTTGTCCACATGATGTTGCCAGCCATTAAACATTTTGTGGATCTCAAAACATGAAACAGAAATTTCTTTTATTTCTTCAATTACTGGGGAAGTTGATGTTTTACATGTTCACTGGAAGTTCCTTTCTCCTTTTCTTTGAATTGTCTTTTATATGATGATCTGTTTTTATTTTTGGATTTTTAAAAGTTTGTAGTAGCTCCTGATCTAACCTTCTTTTCTAATTCTTTCTTAGTAAATGCTTTATAGATCCATCATAGTCCGTGTCTAGTTTTAAGTTTTTTTTTTTTTAAATAAAATTTATTTATTTGCTTTAGTTGTACACAATGTGTTTTATTTTTATGTGGTGCTGAGGATCGAACCTGGGCCGCGCTTGTACTAGGTGAGCGCTTTACCGCTGAGCCACAACCCCAGCCCCTAGTTTTAAGCTTTTTAATGGGGTACACACGCAGATTAAAACTGTTTCATCTTTTAATAATTCTCTTGGATATTAAAATTTCTAATAATCAAATAATTTCAGTGGTTTTAAATTTATTTAGCTTTTCTGTTTTTTCTTGAGTTACTTTTTACAGTATGTATTTTTCTATCAAATTTTTTCTTAGGAGTTTTAAAATTCATTACTGGAATTTTATATACTTTTCTCTTAATAAATTTTTGATTTCTAGTTATGTCTGTTTTTAATCTTTCCTATCATAGTTTTTATTAGTTTTTGATGGTTTCTATATCAAACTACTACAAACTTGGTGGCTTAAAACAACATAAATTTATTCTTTTACAATTCTAAATGTCATAAATCCAAAATTAGTTTTAGTAAGCTACACTCAAGGTGCCAAGGGTCTGCTTCTTTCAGAAGGTTGTAGGGAAAAAGTCTGCTTTCTTGCATTTAGAGTTTTGGGGCTCTTCTTATTTCTACATCCACTTTAAAAAAATTGCCATTCTACTGTCTTCCTCTAATAAGAATCCCTGTGATGAATCTTGGCCTATGGGATAACCCGGGACAATCTCCCAATCTCAAGATTTTTAAATTAATCTTATCTACAAAGTCCCTTTAGCCATATGCTTTTCTGTTGACTTGTGTTCCCCTGTAATTCAGATATTGAAGTCCTCATATCTACTACTTTGCAACATGAACTTATTTGGGAATATTGAAAATGTTGCAGATGGAGTTAGTCAAGATGAGGTCATGCTGGGGTAGAATGAGCCCCTAGTCCAATATGACTGGTGTCTTTATTAAAAAACGAAGTCACTTGAAGAGACAAGGACACACACAGGTTGAAGATGATGGGAGGAGACAAAGAGAGATGACTATCTAAAGACTAGGGAATGTTTGAGAGGGGTTGAACCAGATGTTCCCTAGAGTCTTTGGAGGGGGCATAGACCTCTGACATTGGGCCACCAGAAGTTTGAATAAACATTTAAGCTCTTATTTGTGGGCTTTTTCTCTACTTTATTGCTATTATGAATAAAGTTGTTATGAACACTTTTATGAAAGTCTTTTGTGGACACGTGTTTTCATTTCTCTTGAGAAATGCCTAAAAGTGGAGTCCTTGGGTAGATGTATGTTTGATTTCATAATTATCTGCCAAAATAATTTCCCAATTTACAAACTAACCAGCAATGTTTGAGAATCTGGTAATTTCACATCTTTACTTTTAAAAATAATATTAGATTCATATGGAAGCTTAAAAAATAGTGCAGAGTTCCCTTGCACATCCAGCTTTCTTCATTGGTAATATGTTACATAACCATAATTTTGCACCATTATATTTACATACCATTATTAAATATGCAAAATTAATGTCAACATAAAAGTAGTTGTTAAACTACAGATGTTTCACTTGCCAATTTTTATATGCACTTTTTTCCTTTGGTGTATAATACTATAAAAATTTGTCATGTGCCTATGACCCTCAAAAAGCCCCCTGTGACATTCTTCTCACCCATAACCCTTGGCAACTATTGACACTTTCCACATTCCTATAATGTTGCCATTTTCAGAATGTTATGTAAGTGGAATATACATCATGTGACTTCTGAGACTGACTTTTTTCACTCAGCATAGTACCCTTGAGTTTCATCCAAATTGTTGCAAGGGTAGTCCATTCCTTCTTATTCATGGACAGTATGCCATTGTATGGCTGCACCACAACATAACTATCTATTGGCCCAATGAATTATAAACCTTTTGAGATGTGTCATATTTTAACTGTTTAAAGTTAAAATAGTTTATCCCATTGTATTATTGTTTAGTATTCCATTATAGAAATAAATCATAATTTGATTTTCATCCAGTTAATGGATTTTTAACTGGTTATTGAGTTGTTTAAGTGTTTAACAGTTTGGAGTTCTCAATAAATGGGCTAAAGAATTGAAAAGACACTTCTCAGAAGAAGATACACGATTAATCAACAAATACATGAAAAAATGCTCAATATCGCTGGCAATTAGAGAAATGCAAATCAAAACTACTCTAAGATTTCATTTCACTCCAGTCAGAATGGCAGCTATCAAAAACACAAACAACAATAAATGTTGGAGAGGATGTGGGGAAAAAGGCACACTCATACATTGCTGGTGGGACTGCAAAATGGTGCAACCGCTATGGAAAGCGGTATGGAAATTTCTTGGAAAACTGAGAATGGAACCACCCTATGACCCAGCTATCCCACTCCTGAGTCTATTCCCAAAGGACTTAAAAACAGCATATTACAGTGACACAGCCACTTCAATGTTTATAGCAGCACAATTCACAATAGGTAGGTTGCAGAACCAACCTAGATGTCCCTCAGTAGATGAGTGGATAAAGAAAATGTGGTATATATACAAAATGGAATTTTACTCAGCAATAAAATAGAATAAAATAATGGCATTTGCAGGTAAATGGATGAAGTTGGAGAATATAATGGTAAGTGAAATTAGTCAATCTCAAAAATCCAAATACCGAATGTTTTTTCTGATATAAGGAGGCTAGTTCACAGTGTTGTTGGATGGGGGTACATAGGAGGATTAGAGGAACACTAGAATGGTCAAAGGGAAGGGAGAGGAAGGGAGGGAGCAACGGGGGAGGAGGGAAAAAGGAAAAAAAGATGGTGGTTGAATGAGATGGATATCATTATCCTAAATGCATGATTGAAGATCTGAATGGTGCTTATGTACTTTGTATACAAATAGTTGTATGTAAAAAGATGCTATATATGTGCATTATGAATTGTAATACATACTACTATTACAAATAAAAAAAAAAGAAAAAAAAAGAAGTCAAAAAACAAATGTCCTTGTATGGATATGTCTTGATTTCTCTTTAATAAATACATAGGAGTGGGATTTCTGGTTAAACATTAAGGGTAATATAGAAGAAATTGATAAATGACTTTCAAATGAGGTTGTACAAATTTGCATTTCATCAGAAATGAGTAAAAGTTCCAGTTGACCCATAATTGATTGGATGTTTATAACAACCTCAAATACCTTAATTATTATGAAATTGTTTTTGCAAGTTGGCTACTCATTAAACTAAGTTTGTTTTACTTACTTTAACCCTCTCATACAACCATACTAATTATCTTATACATTTCCTTTGTCACCTATTTGTGCAAGTGAAAGTCAGTCTGTATTTTTGCCAGTCTAAACCCTGCAGCAGGGCTTTGCTGGGGCCTCAGCTGCGGGTTTGAGTTCAGGTTGCAGGTGTCTGGAAAGCACTGTGTTTTTG
The DNA here is from genome assembly GCA_025594165.1 of Tamias sibiricus. Lineage (NCBI taxonomy): Eukaryota > Metazoa > Chordata > Mammalia > Rodentia > Sciuridae > Tamias > Tamias sibiricus. The sequence goes on from CM046659.1 coordinate 85,564,272, forward strand.
CTGCACAGAAGTAGGTGGCTGAGTCTCCAGGCTGGGAATCTCTGATGTGCAAGGAGACATGTTTGGCACTTCTGTTGAAGAAAACTGTAAGTCTTTCATTTTCCTTTTTATTTTCAATTAAATATGTGGCTATCAATAATGCTGGGCCTTTACCAGGGAATTGTTGGTACCATGGGAAGTAGTTAAATACACTATTCTCATAAAAAACAGTTCAGCATTGAAATCCCTCCTTCTTGAACAGTCAGAGATTGAGGAATTTGTTTCATCTGCTGCTGGTCACTTTTCCCCTTCTGTTGGCCACTCACCCCTGCTTGGAAAGAAGACAAAAAGTCATTAGGCCTCCAAATTTATATTTCCCTCCTAAAGCTCCTACCTGCAAGATTTGTCTGTGTCCCAATTTTCCATCTCCCCATATTAATCACATAAATTGGGGCTTTTCCTCCATAACTCACAGGTGAGGTGAAGGCCCAGTATTAAAAGTGATGCTCCCAGGGTCTTGTCCATTCCTCCAGGAGCCACAGCCCGGTGAGAACCCAGCTGGTCTTCTAGTCTCTCCTGATAGCTGGAGCTTGACTCTAAGTTTGCATTGCAATTCTTTCAACAGGCTCCACCTTTTCACAAGTAATTTTGCTGAAAACTTTCTGACAAGGAAGCACTTCCTGTTTTGTCCAAATTTAGAATTGCTGAAAATACATTTAGGGGGAATCAAAAATCCCCTCCTTACACATGGATAAGGATCAGTTTAAAATTTCTCTCTGCTAATCTCCTTCTACCTTTTATTCAAATCCCCTAGAATATTAAAAATCACACACTAGGACAGTTTGGTTTATCAGTAGAAATCATTTTATTTTACCATGGTGGAAGGTAGGGACTCCTATGAAGCCACGATATCAGCATAAATAGGGACATTTTGTTTTTATTTTAAGTATTAATAAAGTTTATTAAGGAAACACATGGGCATAGTATCACATTAAGCTAAAGTCATGGATCAGAGCATAGAGAATATATGATCCTTTGTCCTGAGGGAACTCAAAGCTTATTAGTCTTTCAGATGTGTCCAGATTTTACTTGAATCTGGGCTATGATAGAAGGTAATTAAATTGATTTCAATTTTCTTGTATTTCTTGCAAAATATGGTTCAGGTAAATTAAATGCTTCTAAGAATATACCTGAGGAAAACAAATTAGTAGTACTGAACTCTCTGTTTTGAAGGAGCTCAGATCTTCACACGGATAAAAGAAGATGGAAAAACTCTGAAGACGGAGACTGTGGCCATCCAGCAAAACAGCGTTTCTTATGGCTCTCAACTTGAGTTTCAATAAACATTTAATATTTTCTTCACAGCTTATTCTCATAGATGAAATAGGACAATATGAAGAATCAGTTTGGTCTTGGGTGTTCACAATGGAAACACAGAGAGGAAGAAATTGAGAATATTCCAAAGCAGCCCCACATGCAGGAATGGTTTGAAGTATAAAAAATAGAAGTTAAAAGAACACGAGGAGGACATCTGTTTTTCTGAAATATAGAGAGGATTGTGTTGTATCATATTTAATGTCATCTTGAATCCACAGAAAAACAGCATCACAGGCAATAGGAGATTGTGGCCCATGTTCCTTAATCTGTCTAATATCCTAGGGGATTTTTAAGTGGCTTATTTCATTTTAACATGTTTTCTTTTTCATTTACTCATAATTTGGACAGGTATTCAACATACCATACTGTCCCCCACCATAGCAGATATATTCCAACATGACCAGTGAGTGCCTGAAACCATACAAAGTACCAAACCCTACATACACTCTGCTTTTTTCCTGTACATGAATACCTATGCATGTATAAGCTTTCACCTTTTTACTAAAGCAAACATACTGTGGTTCTCCTTGGTTTATCCAGATTGCTACCCCTACAACTCTTGAACTTTGGGGTCTTATTAAGTAATATAAGTATCACATGAACACAAGCACTATAATACCTGGACAGTCAATACGATAACAGAGGTGGCTACTAAGTGACAAATGTGCAGGTGGCATATTGTGGGTGTGCGGTCAATGGGATGATTCAAGTTCTGGGTGGAATAGAGCAGGATGCAGGAGATTTCATCAGCCTACTTGGAACAGTGGTAATTTAAAACTTATGAATGGCTCATTTTTGAATTTCCCATTTAGTATTTTTAGTCTATGGTTGGCTCCAGGGACCTGAAACCCCAGAAAGTGAAACTGAGGATAAGGAGGGACTGTTGAATATTTACTGAAGGTCTAGTAAGTGCCTATTAAATGAATAGTGCTTGCTCTCCAGTCATGAGAAACACAGTCCAAATCTTCAGTCAGCCTGGTGTAAATACTCAAGGACAGCAAGGCATGTGGACCAATACCAATATTGTATCAATGTAGGAAAAATAGGCATTACAGATATAGGCTCATACATATATGTTCAATTTTCAACTAAGATTCAAGACAATTCAATAGGGAAAGAAAGTGTTTTCAAGAAATTGTACTGAATTGTTGAGATCTATCAGTTGAGAATGTCTACTGGGTCTAACATTCCAGTACCATTAATATTCATTATATCATCTGTGGTTTGTTTCATTTCTCTTCTCACTGTGTTGCACAGACTAGCCTTGAACTCATGATCTACCTACCTCAGCTTCAGTTTCTTGAATAGCTGGAATTATAGGTTTGTGCTACTGTGCCCAGCTTTTATCCTGTGGTTTGTGAGTAAAAAAGAAAGAAAGGTTTTGAGATAGGAGATTTTTAAATTTTGCATAATTCAATTTTATAAATAACTTGTTCCATTAAACATGTTTCTGTGTCACTGGATTTAAATTCTAATGTGTAAAGTTAGGAAATCCAAAATATAATGAATATTTTTGGCAGTGTAAGTGCTGTGGTGTGTTAGCTTTCCATTATGATTTTGTATGTTGGTCAGCTTTTCATTGCTATAACAAAATACTTGAAGTAAAAGTCTTCAAGAAAGGAAAGATTTATTTTGGTTCACAGTTTTGAAGGTTTCAGTTCATGACCAATTAGCCCCATTGCTTTGGTGAGACAATATATCATGGAGGGCACAGATGGCAGAGTTTTGTGCTCACTTCCTTGTGGCTTGGGAGCAAAGAGAATAAGAGAAAGTGGCTAGTGTCTCACAGTCTCTTTGGAGGGAAGGCCCCTAATGACCTAAGATCTCCTACTAGGCCCTACCTTTTACAATCACCATGCTGAGGACTAAGCCTTTTTTTTTTTTTTTTTTTTTTTAAACACAGGGCCTTTGGTAGACATTTCAGATTCCAACTGTAATAGATTCAAATCAGTTAAAAAGACCAAAAAAGTTGTATCATGTAAATAACAACCATAAAAGGGCTGGACAGAATAACTGCAAGGAAAGAGAAGACTTGAACAACACTGTAAAGCAAGTCGATCTGACAGACACCTGCTCAACAACAGCGCACACACATTCCTCTTAAGCATGCAGGGAACACTCTGCAGGACAGACCAGGTCCTAGGCCACCCAACAAGTATGGAGAACATGCACGGGACTTAGTGGAGTGCATGGGAGTTAGTGGAGTGGAACATACATGTTCACACTCACCACCCCCACCCCCATCCATTTATCATCTAGGAGCACTCAGTAACTGAGTTTTCCTTTTCTCTGCTGCTTAGGTGGGATGGGCCGCAAGTCCAGTATCTGCCTGGGCCAGTGGTCACACTCTGTCGTGAGGCAGACCTGGATGTGCCTGAGACTAACTAGGCTGCATCACTGCCAATAACATTTTTATCCAAATGATTTTCTTTCCTTTTCATGTATTTTTCTTTCTTTCCCTTTGGGAATACAGCACACTGTCGTTTAATATTTATTTTGGTCCAGTTCTCTTATTAGCTACTCTGCTAATTCCAAGTTAGAGATTTGTAGGGCAGAAGGTATAGACAGAGAAGGAATGTTAAGACCATATTCCCAGACTTGCGAGGCCAAAAATATCTGTGGGTAAGACTCTTATCATATCAATGTAGGTGAAAAATTCTGAAAGGTGCAAGCGCTGTCGCAGGGCCTCCTGAGAGCCTGTGGCTGTGGGAGGGGCCAAGCCGCTGAGGGTTTGTGCAGCAGCTGCAGGTGCCTGGGCAGCACCGTGCTTGCCGCACAGAAATAAACTGCAGAGTCTGTGGTCTGGGAAGAGGAAATGTGCAAGGAGCTGCGGCGTTCAGTAGAGACCGTGGTGGACGTTAGTCTCCCACTCTGCTTTGTCCCTGAAGAAATGTAAAACAGGTTGATGAGGCGTCCCCCGGGGTTTTGTCGAAACCACTGCACATTGTTCGCAGAGGTAGAAAAATTGCACAGCAGAGTGGAATTGGCTCCTTCCTGGAGGATCAGGGCTGGAGGACTCTGCTCCACCTGCATCCCTCTCACACCTGATTAGAAAGAGAAAGACAGTTTCAAGTGATAGCCATGGCAACACCTACGAACACACCCCATCAATTATGAAAATTATAGAAAGTTTGCAAGATTTATGAGCTCCATTTCCTCCCTCTCCTCCATATGCTGTAGATGCGAAACCCTTGGTTTCCCGAATTCGAGGCAGCCCAACTCACAGCAAAGGAGGGTGCACAAAATCCCCAGCAGAGTGCCCAGCAGCCTCTTCATGACTTTGCCTGGTTGTGTGTATTCACCAGACCCTGGGGAGGTAGGTGTCAGGACTTGGCTCTGAAATGGTTCCTGCTCCTGCAACTAATCAACTCCACCTACAAACCCTGCTCAGACCCAGACACTGCAAGTCCCTTTACCGCCCTCTGTGCCTGAAGCCCCTCTGCCAGCCAAGCCCTGCCTGAGAATCTGGGTGGAGCCAGGTGGAGTGAGGGGGACAGGTGAAGGTCATTAGTCTACTCCTGAGGGACACTTTCTGATAAGCCTGGAATCCTAAGGAGGGTGCAGGGACCTGGACAAGGAAGGGGAGGGCCTCCCCAAAGGAAAACTGCCTCAACTGTGCAGTTAGAGCCTGGGGAGGATCATAGAACATCCAGTTAGGTCAACCAGAAACTAGGTGTGTATCCTTCCTAAAGGATACTGACCTGTAAATTAATTTAGGTCAAAGTCACTCCAGTCACACAAAGAAATAAGAATACAAATGCTATCTAATGTATACTTGGTGAGTTCATATTAGTGGAATACATTAAATATGTGGACTGGGACTGTCCTGGAGTAATCAAGATTTGGTGTAAAGATAAGCATAAGAAATTATCCCTTAAGGAGAAAGGGTGTGAGGGAAGGTTGATGAAGGGGAACTAACTTAGGGATAGTAGGAGCAAGAAGCTCTGGTGTGCTATTGTACTGTATGGTGAATATAGACAACAATAATGTACTATACATTTCAAAAACGAGAAGAAAGGATTTAAAATTTTCATCATGATGATAAATTTTTGAGAGAGAGTTATGTTTGACCTGATTTAAACATTGCAGAGTGTATACTTCTATAAACATCACATGGACCAGGCGTGGTAGCAAATGCCTGTAATCCCAGCAGCTTAGGAGGCTGAGACAGGAGGATGGAAAGTTCAAAACCAGCCTTAGCAACTTGGCAAAGCCCTCAGGGAATTAGCAAGACCCTGTTTAAAAACAAACAAACAAACAAACAAACAAACAAAAAACCAAAAGGGCTGGGGATGTAACACAGTGGTTAAGTACCCGGGTTCAATTCTCGGGTACCCCCAATAAAAAGATATCACATGGTCCCCATTAATATAGAGTTTTTATGATTTTATATATCAACTAAAAATAAATCTAAAAGAAAGATTTAATATGGAAGGAATGACCCAAACAAGTCTGTGAATCACAGGGTGTGGTGGATAGGATCAATTCAGATGTCATTTCTACATACTGCCTTGAATGGGTAATATGATTCTCATTCTATACAAATGTCCTGTGGCTCATGCCTTAAATTCCATAAATCCCCTTTTCTTTATAATTCCTGTTTCCTTATGACATTTCTGCTTCAATAATCTCCCTTTTCTTCTTACCTTTTCTCTCTCCTAGCTACTAGGAAGGGATAGAAGGAATATTAAATAAAATATAGCATTAAATGATTATGAAACAGTTTTGAACCTGTGAAATAAAGTTCGAATTTTTCTCTGCTACATTAAAATCCTAGGCAATAAAAGTGAAAAGTCAGAAAAAAAGAGAAAAATCTGCTTTTTATTCTTTGGGATTCTTCATCTTCCTTTTTGCTTTATATGATCCTCTGAACAGGGAATACTTTGTAAGATACACAAGTAAATATTATGCTAACAAAGTACATTTAGATAGATGCATCACTTCTGTAAACTTTAAGGAATTAAATCAGGGAAGAATCTCTGAGTCAGTCATTGATCTTGTTTTAGAAGTCAGAGCTGTTAATTGAAAGGCAAAAACCAGTTTTTTTTATGTGCAAATAATAATGACTTCCTCACATACAATCATTCTCTCCTCTTTTGATTATTATTAGCTCTCATCTCTATGCTTAGAGAATTTCTAGAATCATTCAACAGCTATTCACTCACTACTAGTCCCATCAGGAGAGTCCCTCAGTTTAAGAAGAGCCTATGGGGCCCTCTCCTAAGGATACTCCTCTGTCAGCTCACTCAGAGATCTCAGCCCAGGTGTCTTTCCCCAGGGCTGTACCTGTGGATTAACTTGAAGGTAAGAAGAGTCTGCTGGATAGAAAGTAGCATAATTGGTACTGTAAGTGCCCATAGTGACTTTTATGAAAATAAGTGCATTTATGTAGTGATACTAAAACAAGTCTTTTACCTGTAAACTTAAAAAAAAAAAAAAAAAAAAAAAAAAAAAAAAAAAAAAAAAAAAAGAGCTCCTCAGTGTGTTTCAATCCAGTTTAGCCAATATGTTAAGAATGTTCCAGACCTGCAGAAATGCAAAATCAATTAGACACAATATCTTCCTTCGGAGTGCTTGTAAAGGAGACAAACATCTTTATAAATGCAATAAAAGTATTTATGGAGATCTTTGGAAAGTTTGCCTTGTACACATTCTTAAATGCAACACTAAGTTCTCCAACTTCATACACTTTAGCTCTTTGAGGAGGCTTCTTTATCACTGAAGTCAACAGATTGGATAAAATAATCTGGAGAAATGTAGTTTGGGAAAAAAAAGCAATTCTCCAATTTTCCTGAGTTTCTGGATTGCTTAAGAGATGAGATTAATGATGGAAAGCAAATCTCTGATTTGCCTTACACTAATTTATACAATCAACCTCAAGCCATCTCAGCCCATCATTATGTCAAATGACATTCAGGCAAGTAACTTCCTTAGGTTCATTGAGAACCCTGTAGCCTAATTCCCTGGAGAATCTTGACTCTAGGACAAGAAAGCTGCCTTTCAGAAATCAGGATCCTTCCTTTGCAATATGGCAAACACCCAGTAAGATCTCCATAGACACTAAGCACTTTATAAGATTCTATTTCTCTGTTCTGTTGGCCTTCACAGAACAAGCCAAATTCCTGAAATAACTGAGGTTGAGAACCTGGTTCCTTAATCTGCACGTCTCAGGTGGTTTGCATTTGGCTCTGCACTGTGGGACTCAGGGCACGGAAGTACTCAGCCTGGTTGTTCCAATGATCTGAGGGTTTCCTCAGGTGGAAGGAGTATTCCCTCTTCCTGAATTCAGCCTCAAAGCCTTGGATGCCTGCAACAAGCATGCCCTTTTCCGATAAGTACTCCAGGAGGAGCTGGAGGCCTTGGCTGGGGTGTTGCTTCACAGAGGGGATCCTTCAAAGACAGTGACGCAGTGGCAGGCAGGCTGGGTCACTGACTGGAATCCACGTTCTCCTGCACATCAGTGCTGTGTGTAGAACTCAGTCAACCCAAGAGTTTTTATTCAGAGTCACAGCAGACAGTGTTCCATCTGTGGACAATGGAGTACCGCAGAGTGACAGGGGCACTTGAAGCACTGAGTTTACACACAAAAGCCCTTGCAAGCAGTGAGGAAGCAGTATGCTTCTTCCTGGGAGATTCTGCACAATCAAAAATAATCTGATGACTGGCAGACTTGAGCTCAGGTGGCTCTGAGGGTAAGGACAAATGATAGGGGATTTAGACTCTTCTTGGGGTTGTTGAAGGCACCGTGAACAAACCCGCCTGCCTCTGGCCTCTGAGATTCTTCATATGTCTTGTTGAAAAAATGGTCAGCAGAGCTCTTCCTTACAATGTAGGGAAGGAAGGTATTTTGAGTTTATTCTAAGCTAAAGGAAAGCCAGTTTCTGTTTAGGCAACAGTGCCCTCCAGGGGTCAAAGAGAAAGCCAAGGAGAAGCTCACAGGTTTGGTGAACTTTTCTCACCTCCTTCCAGCCCTTGCCTGGCTGCATGGAGGAGGATTTGTGTTTTATAAGGTCTGCAACTTGTAAGACAGATATATTTTTTAAAAGAATATTACAAAATTGTTAATTGCAAGTGGGCACAAAGGAATTTTTTTTAGAATGAAAGATAAAATCAGAACAAATTATAAAATTTGAAACACATATACCCAAAATCATTGAATTCAGAGAATTACATGATATTTATTTATTTATTTATTTATTTATTTATTGGTACCAGGGTTTGAACTCAGGGGCACTCGACCACTGGCCACATCCCCAGCCCTTTTTTGTATTTTTATTAGAGACAAGGTTTCACTGAGTTGCTAAGTGCCTCGCCATTGCTGAGGTTGGCTTTGAACTCATGATCCTCCTACCTCAGCCTCCCAAGTGCTGAGATTACAGGTGCCACCATACCCAGCTAATTTTTTTCTTTTTCTTCTTCTTTTTTTTTTTTGGTACTAGGGATTGAACCACGGTCTTTCAACCACTGAGTCATATCCCCACCTGCTAAGTGCTTAGGGCCTTGCTAAGTTGCTGAGGCTGACTTTGAATTTGCGAACTTCCTGCCTCAGCCTCCTGAGTTTCTGGGATTACAGGCATGTGCCATGGTGCCCAGCTTCTACATACTTAATTGGCTTTTCTCATGACAATATGTTTTTAATATTTCCTATGGAGACAAAAGAAAGATAATGTATTATCAATTAAAGTTCATGGTACAAACATTTCTTTACATTCCAAGTTTTCTTCTGCTGTAACAAAGCCTAACAAAGCCTATTATGAATACTGACTAATAAGTTTATTATTAGTCTTCAAGTATTTGATCTTCATTGCTGTGGAACATATTACTGCAAACTTAGGAACAGAGACCAACATCCATTTACTGTCTCACAGTCTCGTAGCTCAGAAGCCTAGGAGTGGCTAAGCTGGATCTCACAAAGCTGCAGTTATCAGCTAAGCTCACAATCTTGTCTGATGCCTGGGACTCTTCTTCTAAGCTCACATGATTCTTGGCAGAATTCATTTCCTTACAGCTGCAGAACTTTTGGTGCTTTATTCCTCTAGCAGGAAGCTCTTTCTAATTTCAGGAAGAGCCTGAGCCCTCTGTTAAAGAGCCCAGCTGATTAGATAAGGACCACCAATCTCCCTTTTGATGAACTCAAAGCCAAATTGATTAGGGACCTTAATTACATCTGCAAAATACGTTCACCATTGCCATGAAATACAATCTAATTACAGGAGTGACAGCCATCATATTTTAGGTCCTGACAACACTCAAGGGGAAGAAATCATGCAAGGTGTGCACACCCAGGGTTGAGAAATCCTGGGCACCACCATTGAATTCTGCTACCTCAGTTGTTCATGTCTCATCATACTTGTGTATTATAAGTATAATCCCCATTAATGTACACATTTTCTGAGCACCCAGAAAGAAGTTAATGAAAGCCTTAATAAATCTGATTGGCAAAGACATTTCATACTAAAGGGAAGAGATAAACACAGGTAAGGGATCCAGTTTAGTTAGAGTGCATGATATGGAAGCTGTGGGCAGGTAAACAAGCAAATTGTATTGGGGGCAATTAGGGAAGTGGGATATAATTTTGAATACTCAAAAATGGTGACCATTCTGACTTTAAGTTAAGGACTCAATTAACTGGTCACTAGCAACAGAAAGGCAAAATGGTGTAATGTAGAATAATTAGTATTAGTTTGAAATCTGTGAAATCTTTGTAGCTGACACCTAAATATACAAAAAAAAAAAAAAAAGAGTATAAATCACATGAATAAATCCAACTTAATTCATATGAAAGGCAAATCACATTCAAGTTCATCTTAACTAGATCTCCAATAGCCTTGTGACTACTTCATAACCACCTGACAAAAGTAGAATTATAAGAGGGGAAATTTGTAGAGGAAAAACTAATCACAATTAAAATATCTTTTATTATTTAATAGCTGAAGACATTTGAGTAGCTGAAATTTCCCGTAAACAGTGTTCAGACTGGGTAGAGACAAAAGCCTACAGCAAGAATAATGCTAACTGTGGGGATGGTGAAAAAGTCATAGGATAAAAAAGACACTGTAGGGCATCTCCCAGAACTTAGATTTAAAAATGAGAGTGCAGAGTCCCAGGGAGAAAAGGTGTACAAAACAGGGAGTGAAAAATACCTCGGAAGTCTGGCAACTCTAATGTGCTCTGCAAATGAACAGCACTGGCATTTCTGGGGAGCTAGTCTGAGATGTGGAATCTCAAACCCTACGCATGCTTCCCAAGTTAGAATCTGCTCTTTAAAATTATTTTTACATACATTAAAATTTGAGAAACATTTGTTTGATGATGCAACTTAAAAATATCTTAGATTTAGCAACAAAGAGGTCATTGATGACTTCTAAGATAACACACTCAAAGAGTATAGCCTTTTAAACAAAAGGCTTAAATAAGACCCATAGTTGCTCATCATGATATTCAAAATATTCTAGTTTTAGTTAAAAAAAAATCACTCATCATAGCAAGAACGAGCAAAATTTCAGCTTGATGAGAAATCCAATCAACAGACACCAACACCTAGATGACCCAGATGTTAGAATAGCCTGACAGGAGGTTCAAACCAGACATAAACTTAAAAATATTTTAACAAGCAATTATAAAAATGTTCAAAATAAATCTAAAAATAGAATGTTTCAGCACAGAAATAGAAGATATAAGACGGAAATAAATGGAAATTTTAGAAGAGAGATTAAAGTAATCAGAGTAAATATTCAGTGGGTGAACTCAACAGTAAAATAAATGGGCCAAGATAAACATCAATGAACTGGAAGTTGTAACCATAGAAATTGCATAATAGAAATTGAGCAACAAAAAGAAAATAGATTAAAAAATGACCAGAGCCTCAGGGACCTGTAGTACCAGAACAAAAAGTCTAATATTTGTGTCATGAAGATCCAAAGTGGAGAAGAAAATGAAAATAAGGCTGAAAAAATAAATGAAGAGGCCAAGCCTGGTGGCACACACCTCTGACCCCAGCAACTCCGGAGGCTGAGGCAGGAGGGTCACCAAGTTCAGGAGGGTCACCTCAGCAACTTAGTGAGGCCCTGCCTCAGAAAATTGAAATTTATGAAGAAGGGCTGTGGCTGTGGCTCAGGGGTTAAGCACCTCTGCATTGAATCCCCAGTACCTCTCAAACAAAAAGAATAAACAATGGCTGAAATCTTCCAAATTTGGACAGTCATAAACATACAGGTTTAGGAAGCTGGAGGCCCCCTAATGAGAAAGTATTTAATGCACTTCATGGCAATGTACAGCATAGAAAAATTCTGAAAACTAAAGGCAGCCAGAGAGTAATGACATCTTAGCTAAGAGGAAATATAATTCCAATGACATTGGATTTCTCAACAAAAGCCTGGGAGGCCAGAAGGAAGTGGCTCAGTACTTGTCAAGTGCTGAAATAGAACTGTCAATCAGAAGGATATAAATATGAAACTATCCTGAAGGAATAAAGATAAAAGAAATACAAGAAACATAGTCACCAATGGACTTATCCTAAAAGAATATCAAAAGATAGCTCTCTAAACTTTGAGAAAATGATAAAATGGAACATTAGAATATCAGGAAAGATGAAAGAACAAAGAAAAAAACATGGATAATTTAAATAGATTTTCCTTTTCCTCATGAATTTCCTAAATTATATCCGATGGATCAAGAAAAGCTAATATTGTCTGATGAAAGTAGCAACACATATTATAGGACATTTTAAACAGATGTATTATGAATAGAGGATGCAAAGTGGATGTGAAGGGAGGCCGTGTTTTTATACTTCATTCTACTGATGAAATGAAGCACTAATACTCTGTGATATGTGTATATAATGTAACTTCTAAAGAAACCTCTAAAAAGTATAGACAGATGTACAATATTACATGTTGAAATAGAATTCTGAAGAATGCCAAGCAACTCACAAGAAGTCATTATTAAAAACAAAAACAAAAACACAACAAAACAAAACAAGGGGAAACAAAAAATGCAAAGAACAAACAAGAAAAAGAAAGATTTTGCCCTAAAGTATTATTTAAAGTAAATACAAAGTATCTATATACTCCAATTATTATACAGAGATTATTCTATGTATACTAATGAAAAGATGGTTAAAATACAGAGCAGATTAAAAAAACATGAGTCAACTACAGCTGTTTACAAGAAACTCATCTCTAAATTTATGCCATAGGTATGTTGAAAGCAAAAGATAAATTATGCAAACATTGATCAAAGGGAATTAGAAGTAGCTGTATCAATATCAGACTCCCAAGGAAAGAAAATGACCAGACTCAGTAAGAAATATTTTATGCGGTTTAAAGGGTCAGTGTCCTAAGAGTATATAGCACTCGTGAATGTGTTTACATCAACTAAGAGGGCTGAAAAAGAAGAACAGGAAAAAACTGATAGAAGTGAAAGGAGAAATAAACAAATCAAGATTTATGGACGGAAGCTTCACTACTCCTCTCTCCACAACCGACAGAACAACTACATAGAAACTTAACAAGGGTGAGGCACTCAACAATGCTGCCAAACAACAGAATATAATAGTCTTATAGTCTGTTCTCTGCAATAGCAGCAGAATTAGCTCTCTTTTCAAACGCCAATGGAGCATATTCCAAGTAAGATAATATCCTGGGCCATAAAGCAAATTTCAACAAATTTAATGTAAAAGAATAGAAGTCATAAAGAGTATGTTCTCCAATCTCAGTGGAACAAAACTATCAATTAATAACACAAAGACAACAGGAGAATCTCCAATTACACTGAAACTAAAGAACATACTTCTTAATGATCCATGGTCAAACAGGATATCTCAAGGGAAGTCAACCACAAATCAATCTTAGTGGAAATGAAAATACAACTAATAAAAAATTGTAGGATATAGTAAAAAGAGTACTGAGGGAAAATTTATAATACTAGGTGCAAATATTGGAAATAAAGAACAATTTCAAATTATAATCTATGCTTTCACCTCTAGAACCTAGAAAAAGAAGAGAAAAATTTGGCCAAAGCAAGCCTAAGGAAGGAAATAATGAAGATAAAATGGAAATCAATGCAGTTGAAAATATTAATCAATAGAGAAAAGAGCCAGTTCTATACTAATTTCAGTAAAAGTTAAAAACTTCTAGCAAAACAGGAAAAGAAAAATACAAACGCAAATTATAAATGTCAGGAATGAAACAAGGAAGTTACTATAAACCCTGCAGACATAAAAGGACATTAGGCAAAAACTAAGGAAATGTGAATGAACTGTGGGCTTTTGTTAATTTTAATAAAGAAAAACCAAAGGAATTTTTTTTGTCAATGGCTCTTAGAGAAATGCAAGTTAAAATATAGTGAAATATTGCTATGCATTTGTTAGAATAGCTAAAACTTAAGACAGATGGTAACAGGAAAGCAGATGGAAATAGGAGAGATGTGTGGGAGTTTCTGTAAGAAGGAAACTTGGGATCCTATGGAGAGGGGAAGGTTCTGCACCTTGACTTTACTAGCATCCACATCCTGGTTGTGATCACTCTATGGTTTTGCAAAGATGATCTAACCCTGGAAGAAACTGCATGAAGGACACATGGGGCATCTCTACATTTAGTCCTTGTGTAGTGAAAAAAAACCTGTATTACTAGAGAGCCTCAAAGTAACTAGTTTATTAGATCCTCAAAATAACCTAGTTGAATAAACTATGTTTATTAAATAGTGATGAATAAAAAATGTGAAATTTGAAGCATACACACATACACACACACAGAGCAGTTGTGTAGAACTTTGACGAGCAAACTTATTTTCCTTTTAATCTGGTTGTGTATTCACTGCATTTGTGTCTTCATACATGTACTTTGGATAATGATCTCCATTTCATTCTATCATCATTTCTAACCCCGTACCCCCACCCTTCCCTTCCCACCCATTTGCCCTATCTAGAGTTTGTCTATTCCTCCCATGCTCTCCCTCTCCCTACCCTGCTATGAATCAGCTTCCTTATATCAGAGAAAATATTTGGCATTTGTTTTTTTTGGATTGGCTAACTTCACTTAGCATTATATTCTTCAACTCCAATACATTTACCTGTAAATGCCATGATTTTATTCCCTTTTATTGCTGAGTAATATTCTATTGTGTATGTATACCCCATTTTTTTAATCCATTCATCTATTGAAGGACATCTAGGTTGGTTCCACAATTTAGCTATTGTGAACTGTGCTGCTATAAACATTGATGTGGCTGTGTCCCTGTAGTATGCTGTTTTTAAGTCCTTTGGGTATAGACTGAGCAGTGGGATAGTTGGGTCAAATGGTGGTTCCATTCCCACTTTTCCAAGGAATCTCCATACTGCTTTCCATACTGGCTGCACCAATTTGCAGTCCCACCAGCAATGTATGAGTGTGCCTTTTGCCCCACATCCTCGCCAACAATTATTGTTGTTTGTATTCTTAATAGCTGCCATTCTGACTAGAGTGAGATAAAATTTTAGAGTAGTTTTGATTTGCATTTCTCTAATTGCTAGAGATGTTGAACATTTTTTTCATATATTTTTTCATTGATTGTATATTGTAAGAGCCTTTAATGAGGAAGTAGCTAAGATGGCGGCTGGCTGAGAGCCAAGAGGAGGCGTTTACTTGTTTACACCTGACCTTATTGTAATTGACTAAGAATATTTCTGTGCCTGTGGGCACTGCGTACTGCACCTGTAAGTTGAGCTTGTGACACGTGTATGCTTGTTAAGGTAAAGAGTATTTAAAGAGACTGTGGGGGAATCAGAGGGGACAGAAGAGAAGATAGAGAAGAAGAAGAAGCAACAATAAAGGAACTACTCATTCCCAGTCTGCCTCCGATTTCTTTCCCGCGGTATCATTGCCTAAGGCGGCAACAAGTGGTGGCCCGTACGGGGATTCAGCATGGCAGGTAAGTACTGAGGAACCTCGCAGGAGTCTCTAGTCAGAGTGGTTAAGGGCGAGGGAAAATGGGTTCAAAAATTTCAAGGATCTGAATTGTCAAGGCTATTGAAGATTTGTTAGAGATAGTTAGGGAATGCCTGCTCTCAACTAGACCTAGGGTTCAGGAAAGTGTTATTGAGTCAGTTAGGGCTAGTGAGGGTAGTATTAGTGAAGAGGAATTAAGTGAAAGTGGTCTTGAGAGCACAGTCTTCGATAAAATGAGCAAAAGGGAACTAAAAAGGACCAGGATGGAGGACCGTCAAGTGGAGAAACCACTTGTGCCTTCTGCTCCCCCATGGGATGACTCAATTGCAGAGTCTGTTAGGAGTCTTTCTAGGCGCTTGCATGCCCTTGAGTGTCAAAGTTCACAGGAACTATGGGATCTGCCAGTGTTTAAAGATCAAAATGAACAAAGATACCATCAATATTTAGATTTTAAAACTATAAAAATTTTTAAAGAAGCAACAATGACATATGGACCCCAAGCTCCTTTCACCATAAGCATGTTAGAATCTCTTAATACTTTGAATTTAACTCCTACAGATTGGAAAGGCTTATATAAGGCAGTATTGAGCAGGGGACAATACTTAGTTTGGAGGTCTCAATTCCAAGAGCTCTGTGTTGAAACCACTCGTAGAAATGCGGCTGCAGGATTTCCAGATCATAACGTAGACATGTTAACTGGAGAAGGGCAATATGCTGAATTTACAGGTTCAGATTCAGTACGATCCTGGAGTTTATGCTCAAATATACGCCACAGCTGTTAAGGCATGGAAAACATTGCAAGGATCTGGTGACTTACAAGGTAGCTTGTCTAAAGTAATTCAGGGACCCAATGAGCCATATGCTGAATTTGTTGATCGTCTTTTACAGACAGCAAGTAGGGTTTTTGGAGATGTTGATCAAACCATGCCATTAGTTGTTCAGTTGGCATATGAAAATGCCAACAAATATTGTCAAGACGCTATCAGACCTTGGAAATCTAAAAAGGACCTTTCTGTTTATATAAAGCTTTGCAGGGACATAAATGATGCATTTATTACAGGTAGTGTAATTGCAGCAGCCATGAGAGGTGCTTCTCCTCTTAATTTTACAAGAAGGGCTCGATCTAAAAGTTATTATCAGTATAGTCAACCAGGTTATTTTAGAAAACAATATCCCCAAAGAAGGCGAGAGACAATAGAAATAAAACCAAGCTCATTTCGTGCCCTATGCCACTGCCCCAGGTGTAAAAAAGGAAATCACTGGGCTAGTGAGTGCAGATCCCAAACTGATTTTTATGGTAACATTTTGTCTGGCAATTCAAAAAACGGGGCATAGGGCCCAATGCCTCGGGGCCCACAAATGTACGGGACATTAGAGAAGGAGTATCCTCAAACACCTATCCAGATGATTCCTCGACATAATCCCTTTTACCCATTAACTTCCTTGTCAGAGGGACAAAAGGAAGTGCAGGGCTGGACCTCTGTTCCACTGCCCAAATAGTGCTAACACCTGAGATGGGGGTTCAACTGATTCCCACGGGAGTCAGGGGACCTCTTCCCTTAGGGACTGTAGGACTTATCCTAGGGCGAAGTTCAACCAGCTTATCCAGTCTTCAAGTTACTCCAGGAGTGATAGATTCTGATTATCAAGGAGAAATCAAGATTATGCTCAGTTCACCTTGAGGCATTGGCTCTGTTAACCAAGGTGATAGAATTGCTCAGCTGCTTCTTCTTCCCAGTTTACATGACTCATTTAAGTGTGTGCCTCAAAATAGGAAGAATAGGGGATTTGGCTCCACTGGTTCGGAATCTATGGCTTGCTGGGTTCAGGATTGTTCACAGAGGCCTATGTGCAAATTAAAAATACAGGGAATAGAAATGGAAGGGTTAATTGACACTGGGGCTGACTCTTCTATTATTAATTTCCAACAATGGCCCAAACATTGGCCTTTACAGAAGGCTTCAACCAGTTTGAGAGGCCTAGGATATTCCAACAGCCCAGAACAAAGTGCAACAGTATTAAAGTGGGAAGATGATGAAGGGCATCAAGGAACATTTCAGCCTTATGTTCTGTCCAGCTTGCCAGCTACCTTATGGGGAAGAGATATATTAAAACAAATGGGAGTATGCCTTACAACTGAGCCCGTATGTGTTACAAGTAAAAGCTGGAGTCTCATGGAAAAACAGGGATATATTCCAGGTGGAGGACTAGGAAAAAATCTACAAGGTGAGCCTAACCCTATTGAGCTTAAAGGAAATCATCATAGAAAAGGTATAGGATATTTTTTTTAAGGGCCACTAAGAAAACAATTCTGAAAATACCATGGCTTTCTGATAATCCAGTTTGGGTCCCTCAGTGGCCACTATCTAGAGAGAAATTACAGGCGGCCCACTTACTGGTCCAAGAACAACTAGAGGCAGGACATATAGAACCTTCTATCTCTCCCTGGAATTCCCCCATATTTGTGATTAAGAAAAAATCAGGAAAATGGCGATTGTTACATGATCTTAGAGAAATCAATAAAACCATGCAAATTATGGGCCCTACTCAACCTGGGCTTCCTAATCCTGTAGCCATTTGTCAAAATTTTCAGCTCATAGCCATTGATATAAAAGATTGCTTTTTTTCCATTCCTTTACATCCCCTGGATGCCCCTAGGTTTGCTTTTACAGTTCCCTCTATTAATAGTGACAGACCTGACCAAAGATTTCAGTGGAAAGTTTTACCCCTAATAGCCCCACTATGTGTCAAATCTATGTAGATAAAGTTATTCAGCCTATCAAGAACAAATACCCGGAGGTTATGTGCCTCCATTATATGGATGATGTTCTGCTTGCTCATCCTAACCAAGAAGTCTTATTCACCATATTTAGTGATATATCAGAAAACTTGAAACGATATGGACTAAACATTGCTAAAGAAAAGGTTCAGACTAGATCTCCAATATTATATCTAGGATTCCAAATTATGGATACTTTCAATAGGCCTCAAAAAATCTTAATAAATAAGGAACATCTAGCTACTCTTAATGATTTTCAAAAATTGTTAGGAGACATTAATTGGCTTTGCCCTACACTAGGCCTCACTACTGGCCAACTAAGACCCTTATTTGATATCCTTCATGGAAACCCTGATCCATCTTCACTGTGAATATTGACTCCTGATGCTAGGGAAGCTTTAAAGTTGGTAGGAAAGGCCATTGAAGGAACCCATTGTGATATAATTGATTTTACTTGACCATGGATATTGATCATTATTTCTTCACAATATACACCCACAGGAGTATTTTGGCAACAGGGGCCTTTATTATGGATACATTTGCCCATCTCTCCTAAAAGTACAATTGAGTCTTACACCTCCATGGTGGCTAAACTTATTCTCCAAGGACTTAAGTCTTCTATTAAAATATTTGGCATTCACCCCGCTACTATTATTACTCCCTACTCATTGTCACAGGTTGAATATTTATGCTTCAATGATAATGATTGGGCTATCGTTAGATGCTCTACTTCTGCAAATTTTGATAACCATCTTCCTAAGTCTTCTATACTATCTTTTTGTATCAATCATCCCATTATATTTCCACAGGTAATAAAAAATCAACCTATTCCCAAGACATTAAATGTATTTACAGATGGGTCCTCTAATGGTACTGCTGCAGTAGTCACTCAAAAAGAAAATATGATTCATATTACTGCCCATAAATCAGCTCAATTGGTAGAGTTAGAAGCTGTTATTATAGCTCTTGAAAGTTTTAGAGAACAGCCCATAAATATTTTCTCAGACAGTCATTATATTGTACATGCCGTCCCTAAATTAGAGCTAGCAGGTCCAATAGCACCTCATACTCCAGCCTTTAAATTGTTTTTCCAAATTTGAAACCTTCTATGGGAACATAAAGAACCTTTACTTATTGGATATATCAGAGCTCATACTAACTTGCCTGGTCCTCTACATGAAGGTAATCAAAAGGCCGATGCCCTTACTTGAACAATCTTTATATTTTCAGCAGTCCAACAAGCTACCTCGTTCCATTCTCAATTTCATGTTAATAGTACTACTTTACAACAAATCTTCAAAATAACTAAAGATCAAGCTCGAACAATTGTGAAGGCTTGTCAATCTTGTGTGACACATTTGCCCAATCCTCATCATGGTGTTAACCCAAGAGGATTAATGCTCAATCATTTATGGCAAATGGATGTTACTCATGAGCCAAGTTTTGGAAAATTGCAATTTGTTCATGTGTCCATAGATACATGTTCAGGCATGATTTTTGCCTCCTTACATGCTGGAGAAAAAGTTAAAGATGTTACATCTCATTGTTTACAAGCTTTTACTGCATTGGGCATTCCCAAAATGCTTAAAACAGACAATGGCCCTGCATATATGTCTTCATCTTTTAAACAATTTTGCTCCAAATTCAACATACTTCATAAGACTGGTATTCCATATAATCCTCAAGGCCAAGGTATAATTGAATGAGCTAATCGCACACTCAAACTTAAAAAAAAAAAAAAAAAGAAGGAGATTGGGCGACTCCTAAAAATAGATTAGCCATAGCCCTTTTTACTTTAAAATTTTTAACTTTGGATTCTGAAGGCTATTCGGCTGGAGACAGACACTGTAATCCACATCAACAACATAAACCTTTGGTTTACTGGAAAGATGTTCTTTCAGGCACATGGCAGGGCCCAGACCCAGTATTAATTTGGGGGCGAGGATCTGTTTGTGTTTTTCCACAGCATGCATCCTCGCTGGTGTGGATACCATTAAGATTAATAAAACAGGTGCCATGTCAAAAGGGCCAAGATGAAGTTGTTGTGGATCCTCCTCTTACATAGTGGAAAAGAGGTAATTTGTTATCAATCCGCACACCTGCGCGAGTTTGTCTGTTTTCCGACAAGGGGACCTCATCTTTGCCTTTTCAGCTAAGAAACTTTTAAGCTGTGCGCTTTTCCCTTCAATAAACTCACAACTTAAGTCTCATTCCTCCCGCCCGGGATAAGAGGATCTCTCTTTAGTGTGCGCACAATTGTGTTTTTCTTTTTTATATGTCTTTATGTCTGTGCGTCTGTCCAGATTTCATGTAAATGTGACGTCACAAATAACAAAAACCGAGTGCTCATGAAAATTAATTAAAAAAAATGGATCCAAATACCTTTAATTGATTTAAGTAAAAAATGTTCAATTCAAATTGGGTAAACAAATAAAAAATGAAGGTACCTTCAAACTTAATTTATAAGTATCTCTAGGACTTCTCTTTAGCAAGGAATATGACTAATACTGTTCAGCCTGATATTTTGGTATTTGACATGGGATCGTTTATTTGTAATTAACTTTATTTGTTAAACAGCTGATTAACTTACAAAGTTAAATTGTTTCAACAGGTATATTCATAAAAGGTTGCTGTGTATGCAGAGGCTCAAAAGTTCCAGCTAACAAAATATTTTTCTAAAATGCTCTTAGCCTTTCTTTAATCTGTCTTAAATGTAATATTTTGTCAGCTAAATACTTTCAGCCTTTCTTTAATATGTTCTGAATGTGATATTTTGCCAGCTAATGTTCATGGGAGCTCAAGCTGCAATGTATGTGAGCAGAGATCAACTTCAGAACTAAAACACCTGACCTAAGATCTAATAGTTCTACTTTTCAGTTTGAATTGCACTCCTACAACTCACTTCTTGACTTAGTGCTGAAATGGCACTGCCTTTCTTCTAACAATTGTTGCTTGAGTTCCTAGGTACATCCCTATGCCAGTCTTAGCGGGCCATGAAGACTTGCCGGTGGCATTGTCTAGACATAAAAGAGACGGCTGCTGATGCTACAGCTGCAGGGGTCGCAATCACTACAAGCATTCCTACTGTTCAAGCATTAAACAACTTCACCAGCAGTATGGCCTCTGCTCTGCATGCACGGGGCCTCCTAGATCAGCACCACATTTTGAAATTGTTAATCAACATGTTGATCTTCTCCAAGAGCAAGTGGACATTTTGGCAGATCTTTCTACTATAGGACGTTTAGGACATTACACAGGACAATACCTTACAGGTATCCCTTTTCTTAACTTTAATAGGGCAGCTTCTTTGTCTAGAGAACTTAGTACATTACTTAATGGAACTTAGGGCAGCTGATTTGTCTAGAGAACTTAGTACGCTACTTAATGGAACTTGGCTTGTCAGTGCAAAGCTTGCCGCCTTAGAACCGGAGCATTTCCTCATGGTTGGTTGGCTCAATTGGACAGCTGGTAGTCAAAGTCAGGAAAGTCTCATGTGACCAACATATCAACTTAAGACAGGAGTCAAGGGCACTTTATTTATGGCCTTGATTATCCGATGACGGGTAAGAATGTTGGTTGCACATGTAGACACCTAAAGATAGGCACAGTAGATCCTGATGTGGTGAGGGTCATCACCTATCCATTTAAGCTATCCCTCTTTTGAAACAAAAGGGAGGAAATGTAAGAGCCTTTAATGAGGAAGTAGCTAAGATGGCGGCTGGCTGAGAGCCAAGAGGAGGCGTTTACTTGTTTACACCTGACCTTAATGTAATTGACTAAGAATCTTTCTGTGCCGTGGGCACTGCGTACTGCACCTGTAAGTTGAGCTTGTGACACGTGTATGCTTGTTAAGGTAAAGAGTATTTAAAGAGACTGTGGGGGAATCAGGGAGAACAGAAGAGAGAAGAAAGAGAAGGAGAAGAAGCAACAATAAAGGAACTACTCATTCCCAGTGTGCCTTCGATTTCTTTCCTGCGGTATTGTTGCCTAAGGTGGCAACAGTATATCATCTTCTGAGAATTGTCTGTTCAGGTCCTTGGCCCATTTATTGATTGGGTTATTTGGTGTTTTTTTTTTTTTTTTTTTTTTTTTTGTGTGTGTGTGTGTGTGTGTTTAGATTTTGAGTTTTATATATACCCTAGAGATTATCGCTCTATCTGATGTGTGAGTGGTAAAAATTCCAGCAAACTTTTTTTTCCTAGGAAGTATTATTTTATCTCTGACAGTTTAGAAATCCTGGCATACAAAAAGCAGATACTAAATTCCTGATAATAAAAAGCAGATTGGTTTTTAATCACCTTTACTATTGTTTTTAAAATCTCTTACAGCAAGCCCTATTAACTGCAACTGAGACAGAACTTTCTCTACTATTGTCCCACCCTGGGGATGTCTTTGCTAAGGATAATGCTAGGATGTAGGTCATTGGGTTCGTTTGGAAAATCACATAGGAATAAACTTTGAAGCTGAGAAGTCAAGGACTGAGGAGGTGCAATGTGGGTTTTGCACATGGTCATTGAATATCCCAGTCACTCTGCACTTCACAAAACTCAGTTCAGCACCATCATCTTGTCCTTACAGCTGCTCTTAACAAAATCACCAATGATATCCATGATGCAAAATCCAGAGTGTGTTTCAGGCCTCATGTTACCTACACTCTGCAAAGCTTCCCTCCAGTCTTCCATTCTATCATCCTCAATGCTCCTTACTTACCATGGAAACACATGCCTCTCTTTTTTCTCTGACCGTGCTCTCTGCTCCTTCTCAACTCGTTTTACTGGTTCATTTCCCTCTATCTGATCTCAAAATGTCATGGACCTTTACAGCTTGATTCTAAATCACCTCCCTGTCCAACTTTGTGTGCTTTCTATTGGAGCATTCCCTGCTCTCTCGTGGTTTTCAAAATTCCTAAAAGTTAATGATTCCCAAGTTTTTGTTTTTATATAGGATCATTCTGTGACACAAATGAATGTGATCAACTGCCCGTTTCTCATATGTATTTAAATGTTTCATGTAATGTCAACATATATTCAAATCTCAAATTTTGAATCTCAAGCACATATCAAAGCAGAATATTTGATTCTCCCTTTCACACTTCCCTCCCCCATCATTCCTTCCACAGGAAATGGTCCTTTGTGTATATATACCACATTTTCATTATCTATTTATCTACTGAGGGACATCTAGGTTGGTTCCACCAGCTTTTTTGTCTCTTCCTTCTTTGTGCATTCTGCATATCTAATATATCACAAAGGCCTATCAAATTCAGCTCCAAAAACTGGTTTGACTCTACCCATTCATATCCATTTACCACTTGCCTGCATATGGTCAATGACCTCTCCCTTAGAAAGAATCCAAACTTGGCTGAGACTCAAAACACTCCTTGGCTGGAGTCTTAGCTTGGCTAATGCTCATCTTTCTGACATATCTCACTGTAACAGTTTTCCTAGAGAAGTTTTCTCTGACAACCAGCAGCACAATCCCCACCCTACCAATTTTATAATCCTTTATGACATCCATTTTAAATTTATTTTCCTTTTCATGTGTTGAAGTTGTATGCTTATTTGAATTGCTTTATTGTGTGTCCATTTCCCTAATAAAACTGTGTTGCTCACTGCTGTATTAACAACAGGAAAGTGTTGACTGCCTAAGATGCTGCAGTCACATATGTAGCAGAAAGTAACACCTTTCAAACATGAATTTTCTTCTTTCTTCTTGTAATAGGGTTCATTCATTTTTATTAGCAATAGAGGTTCATTTAGACCATTACGAATAATCACTAGTCAAGTACAGCTTGTTGAGCTCCTTTTTGTCTCATAGCTGATTGTATGATTTACCCACAACCTATTTTGGAAAAAAAAAAGATGGAAGAAAGCTGCTTTGTATTGATGATACAAGTTATATTGATGATAAATCTTGGGATATAAATGTTGGAACCTGCTTCATATGAAGGCTGCTCTCAGACTTTCCTAAGTCATATTTCTGATTACCTAGGCATCCTGCCCTAGCTGAATGAAGGCCCAGCTGCCTCCAGCTTTAACATTCCTATGATCAAATATTTCTTTATGTGGAAATTCATTGTTGTTGTTTTTCACCTGCACAGTGAGATTGATGGCAAAGTGATAACTTGGTCAGGAAGAAAAATCAACTATTTTTTGAAGGGATGTGTGGAAATAAGTTAAGACCACTGATACAAGGCTGTTTATTCAGAATCTGCTATGGCAAGGGAGTCAGCTGCCAGCACTTGGGTTTTGGCAGAGGCTCAAAACCAGAGGAGTGGGAAAGCCTATGGTGGCAGAAAAAGAAGGAGGGAAGTGAGGGAGGAAGGGAGAGAAATATGTCCTGAATGTACAGTTGCATGAGGAAGGTATAGGCAGCTAACCGGAAGTGACACATTCTATGGTTAGTGGCACATGTTTGATTTTCTCTTATTTTCTGAGTTAGATAAACCTCCAAAACTTATGCTAAATGAGAGAAGCCATACACAAAAGATCTTATGATATGATTCCATTTATATGAATATATGGAATAGGAAGTCCGTGGAGGCAGAAAGCTGGTCTGTGTTCACCAGGGCCTAAGCAGAGGAGGGGTTGAGGTAAGAAGCTATTTCATAAGTATATAGTTGCCATTTAAGGTTTTGAGATTGCCTCTTGAAGCTGGGTGGAGGTGGTGGATGCTCCTTATGAATATACTAAATGCCACTTTGAAAAGGTGAACTATATGTCATATGAATTAATCTACATAATTTAAAGTTCATAAAAATTTATGGAGCAAAAAATTCATGATTTAACTTTATATAATTATATCAAGTTTTCCATATTTAATTGCTTCTACCTAGAGAGAGAGAGTTGATTTGGAAAACCCCTTAATGGAAATGCTTCCCCAGCCAAAGACTAGGCTGTGTGGCTGGATCCCAGCCATGGAATGTAGGGACCAGCTGCAGATGGCTGTGGTGTACTGTGCCTGGAAGCACAGAGGTAGATGGCTGAGTCACCAGGCTGGGAAGTGTTAATATATAAAGTATCATGTCTTGTAAAGCCATGAGGCTTTAAGACTTCCACTTGTTTGTTCTATCTGACTTGACTGAATTAACATCAAAGCCATGGTACCTTTCCCATGGTCCTTCCTAAGCCACTGAAGAGAGTAGATGGCACTCTCAGTGGGACTGCAGTTGGAAGTAAGCTATCCACTCTTCAGGCACACAGGGCTCAGACCTCTGGCTCACCTCCTGTTCACTGCTTACCCCTGTTCCAAAAGAGAACCACAGGAAGGAGACTCCTTAGAGGTAATGATTCTTTGGAGATTTATTTTACATTTATTTTTGTTACTTCCATCCCATACACAACTCCCTGCCTTTCTCTCCCCTCCCTGGGAAGAACGTCCCAGAATCTGCCTGCCTTTTCCCCATTTCCAGATCCCTCTGACTCACAGTCTAGCAGTCATAGCCCAAGCAGGCTCATGGTCTTTCCTCTGTTCATAAAGCTGGGTGATTCTTTGCTTGTCACTTCCCAAACAGGAGACACAGTCAGAAAAAGGAAATAAATAAGTATTATCTACAATTTATTTCAAAAGTTTCTGCCCCTATATAGATGAAAGCATCTGACATGAATTAAAGATTTAGGAGATGATGCAGGTTATAAACATGGTATACTACAAGTCTTCCTCCTGAACTAAATAAACATTTTCTATGTGGAGCCAGGGGAGAGAAAAGAGCATCAAAGAGGCGTCTTGGGTCTTTTGGAGGAAGCCTGTACCTTCTTTCCTTAGAGATGTCTGGAAAGGAGAACCCCAAAGCCCCTGGTCACTTCCAGTTATTAGATAAATTCCAGTGCAGCCTGTGTAAACCCGATTTTCACTTCTCTCTCTGTTCTCCCCACTTCGGGCCTGACCCTGGCCACAGTGAAGTTGAGTGACCTGCTCTGTGCTCTGCTTCCCCCTTTTGTCTTTTATTCCTACTTCTTCAGGGTTAGGTAGGAAGAAAAAGGTGAAGGAACAAGTAGCAACACCTTCTTTCTGAATGGGTGCCATTCGTTGCTGCTTCCCTGGCTGATCACTGATGACCTCTGCATGTCCAGAGTTCCTGTGAGGGACCTGCGGGCCTCCCCAAGGCAAGAGTCTCCCTTCCTGTCACTCCACTCAGGACTGCCTGCCTTTCCTCCCCTCCCAAGTGGAGTGCTGGCAGGAGCTGGGCTTGCTGCATTCAGAGGCATCATGCACTCCCAAACATTCGCTCCTCAGCACCTTGCCCAGTGGAGGAATCCAGGCAGCCCATCTCGGTTTCTCTCTGCTCTGCCACCTCTCTCTGCTTTGTCTTCCTCCCAAGCAGATGCAAAAAATACATCAAAATCTCCTTTCCAAAGCAGATATGCAAAGACAAAGTGCCAAGCAATTTTCCTTTTTATTCAGTAGAGCTCTGTCTTTCAAAGTTACTACTTTGGGGCGTTGACCTCTCGAGTGGCTGTGAGAAATGGAAACACTGATCATATTCTTCTCCTGACTCCCATTCTTAGCCATCTCCTCACATCACTTAAGGGAGAGGGACAGGAGTGGTGGCAGAGCCTGTTCAGTTGTTTCTTCATAAACCCCAGAGGGAGTGTCTATCTAGAAACTCTTCTGAATGGAAAATGGTGGGTACTTACTGCATTTTGGTTCCTAGCATTGGATCCTAATCACCCAATTCAAGACAACAGCAATTCTTCACAGCATATTCTATTCATCTCAATGGAAAAAATAAGTCTGTCTGGTTCCAAAAGGGATTCTAAATAAAATTTTTTAATTTGCCAAGGCAAAACAAAAATATATGCATGTATTCCCCAAAATCACATATTATGTAATACATAAATAAACATGAATATATAATAATGTGGCATAGAGTTTACACATAAAAATATAAACAAATAGGTATGCCAATACTATTAGGTGCATGTTAGGGACAAATCAATAATAGGCTTCACATTAACCAGATTTCTCAAATATTAGGAAAGGCAAGCCCAGGTATAGGGATGGGGCAGAAGAGTAAACAGATCAAGAAGTAATCATGAGTATCAGTGTGGCCTCTACTATCTATTATTATGAAATTTATAAAGTGTTTTTTTTTTTTATAAATTTTTTTCTAACTTGTTTAGTTAGAAAACTATTGTGCTCTGTTCTGCAAAGCAGGGCTTTATCTGTTTTGTATCCAGCTTTATTCAATATAAAGTTAAAATATTATATAGAATTCAGAGTGAGAGTGGAAAGGAGAAATTAAAATAATCAAAGAAAAGATGTTTAAACTTAAGAACAGAAAAGAAGATATTAAGGAATAATTGACTTTAGGTCTTTAAAATATAAAAACGTTTTATTAATTAAAATTAAAAAGAATGAAACAATTTCACTCATAGCAGAAAATTGAAAAGAATTGTTCTGGTCTATTTTCTGGGTGATAAATCCATAACTAAAAAAATTGTCTATTTCTACTCCTTTCTGCTGCTTTTCAAGTCATAGATAAATTTCACTTTGTTTATGTTGAAAACAAAAATCATTACCTTCTGATATGGTTGAATGTTTGTGTCCCCCCAAAACTTATGTGGAAACCTGAACACCATGTAATGGTACCAGGAGTTGGATGTTGGGAGGTGATCAGGTCCTGAGGGCAGGACCCTCAGAAGTGAGATTGGCGTCCTTATTAAGGAGGCCCCACAGCAGAGCTGCCTCATCCTTCTGCCATGTGAGGGTCAGCCAGGCTAGAAGATAAGCTCTCACAGGACACAGAATCTGCTTGTGCCTTGATATGAAATTCCCAGTCTCCAGAACTGTGGGAAATGTTTCTCTTATAAAGCTACTCAGTTCATGATATTTTGTTACAGCAGCCCAAACAGACAAGATACTGCTTTTATGATTAAAACAAGAAATTTTTACTAATCAAATTAGGGTTTGGTTTAATTAGAAACAAGAAGCTACCTGAGTTGAGGCATCCCTAGGTGAGTTTTGAGTTTCCTAAGCACCTCTTATCTAAGTTAACACATAATCAATGCCTGGCCTATATTGTCCATCAATATTGTCCCAATTTCAGTGCTTTTCAAGGTAAGATCTCCCAGTAATTTTTCGAACCAAAATCATCCATTTATTCACTACACAAAACAGACTCCTGACCTTCATCCACACCTATTGAATGTATGGGACTGAAGTATTTTTAAAAATAAAGTTTTCAAATGATCCTCAAGTATACGGTAAAATTCGAGAAGTTCTGTCCTAACCTGGAGTTTTTAATTTTCTAATCTCATTTCATCATGCCTGAATCATTTAGTTTATTTCAAAATGTCCCTCATCTCAAAACTTACTTAAACCTCAGTTTCCTTATCTGAGAAGTGGGTTAATATTTCACAGGTTTGAGATTATTTGATGAGTAAGTAAAGTGCTAAGTAAAGAACCTAGCCTAATATAAGTGTTCCATAAATGACAATAAAGACACTTTGGGAGACAAAGAAAATGGTGAAGCGCAGGAGGTGAAAACAAGAGCCTTGTGATGATTTTCTTATTTCTTCCTCAAATACACTGAATAGAGTGCAAGGCTGTGAAATAGAACAAAACCAGGTGATGCGGGTAAAGAACACTTGCATCTTTCCCTAAATCAGGAAGCTTCCGCCCCTGCTTACCTTTTTTCCAGGCCTTCTTCATCTCCTTCCACAGAGAAGGTTGGAGAGAGCCAATTCTGTCTTCAGAGTCTATTTATGAGTACGAGATTAGTCACTGGATTGACTTAAAAGCTAGTAATCTAGACTCCACTCCCCCTTATCCATGTCTCTGGCATTTTTAAGTTCCTGCCTCCTTCCGATAACAAGCAGATCTAAATAGAACTAATTAGTCCCCTATGACTAGCTACCTCTTTTTCTTTCTCTTTCACCCAGATGCCTGAGACTAAATCAAGTCATGGCCCAATTGTGGGAGGTTTGCTCTGACACATGCTTCCCACCATTGCCATCTGTCACCCTCACCAGAGGCCCAAAGATATGGGACTGGTTGTTCTTGGACTGGAAACTCCAGAACTATAAGCAAAATAAACATTTTTTTTCTTGATAAGTTAATTGTCTCAGGTATTTTATCGTAGTAATGCAAAACTGACTAATACATCCCATTTAGACCTTAACTTCTGTAAACTTTCCCATGCTGGAAGTAATCAAATGAGGGTTTAACTAGAAGTCCCACTTTTTTTCTGTTTGCTTTATGTTATAAATACCTTCTTCAAAAATTTTACTAGTATTGGTAAGATATTGAATGCTTTACTCTTGAGTTTGGGAATAATAAGATGCTATTTAACATTTTATAGGAGATCCTAAGCTAGTAAATAGGGAATGCTACATAATTTGTGACACTCAATGTAAAAAAAAAATGATAAGAAGGAAGGCAGGCAAGATCTCAGGTGGGGCATGGAATTCAGTCTTCCACTCCTACTAGTCTGCTACCCCAAGGGAAAACAAACTTCCTGCCAGGTATGACACATGTGACACACTTAGTACATAGATGGGGGTAGGTGAAAGGTTCTCTGGGAGTTGCCTAACAAAAGGGAAGGGGTGATGTGAGCCAAAGTAGGACTCAGTGATCTCGCCTACTCCAGACACTCCCTGTACCACCCCCATACAACCCTCCTGCATCACACTCAGGTCCCTACTGGGAGAGGAAGATACTAGGGACACACTGGTAGTGAGAAGCTGAGGGTAGAGCTCCAGGAGCAGCAGAGAATCCCTGGAGGAAGACAGGAAGTAGTGTAGGAAGGAGCTGTGATCTGAGGCTCCAAGCCTGGGCACAGGCTCTGTTGTTCCATCACTCTTCATTTACAAAATGTAAATTCAAAGATAAAATTAAGAATTTCAAGACAGTGACCAAAGAATATTAAACCCAAGTGGGATCACTTCAGAATGTGAGGCTCTGTGAACGCACAGCTTATAAACCCATAAAGTGAGCCCTGCTACTGAGGCTGGCCAGTAGTGTGAAGGAAATAAATAAGATAATGATGTAAAAACTAGGTGGCAAGATCATGGACATAGAAAATCTGAAAGTATTAAAAAACAAATGGTTAAAATGAACTACTACATGTAGAAATTTCAATGAATACAAAGTCCAACTGTATTTCTATTCACTAGCAACAATTGGAAAATATAATTTTAACAATTTCAAGGAATTGCTGTACATGGGAGTATCTTTTGATATGGGATGTGCTAGATCACGACACTGAGAACTAAAATCATTGGTTAGAGAAATTAAGGTGGCCTTGAACAATGGAGAGATCACCTTTATTTTTTAAATGATTCAGTATTTTCACATATATATAATCTCCATGTCAATCCATAGATTTAATACAATACCAATCAAATAAATTTTATAGATATTGAAAAGGATTTAGAATTTAGAAATTGATTCTAAAATTTTCATGGAATTACAAAGGACATAGACTAGGTAAAATACGGAGAAGGAGAAAGATGAAGGAAAACGGGTGAATTTCAAATCCTACTATAAAACTAGATCAATGAACACATTATGAAAACGATAGAAAAACAGATTAATAGATGAAATAAAATTGAGAGTGCAGAAATGGACCACACATGTTCAACCACTTGATGGTAAGTCACTAAATCACTGTGACAAAAATGCCACTGTAATTCAGTGGGGGGAAGGATTATCTTTTAATTAAATGGAACCTTGACACACATTGCACATCATTACCAAAATGGTTTAAGGTGGAAGTAGGCAAAGATTTCTCAACAAGGCACAAAATATACTAACATTTAAAGAAAAAAAAAAATTTAGTATCCTTCATTAAAACTAGGAACTTCTGTATATCAAAGGACATGATGATGAAAGTGATGGACTGGGAGAAAGTTCATAGTACATGGTTTTGACAGGCGCTCATGGCCAGAGTATATTTTTTAAAAATACCTACACATAAATACTAGGCAAATGATCAAAAGATTTGAACAGGTACTGAACAGAAAAGATTATCCAGATGGTAACGACCATATGAAAAGGTGTTCAGCATCTTTATTCTTCAGGAAAAGCAAATTTAAATGACAATTTTGAGATACCACTTCACATCACCAGAATGGCTTAGATTTAAAAACAAGCAAAGAGGAAACTGCTACTGTTTCTTGGTGAGGATATACAATAACTAGAACTCCCATATGTTGCTCAGGAGAGTGTTTTTCAACCCTTTAGAAAAACGTTTGTCAATAAACACAAGCCTAAACATATGCCTACTCCATGATCCAGGAAGTCCATTCTGGTGGGATTACCTAAGAATAATGAGTTTATATGTCCACCAGAATACATTTAAATGTTTGTTGCTGATTCTTTCACAATGACAACTAACTATAAATAATCCAAATGACCCAAATGTGTATTTCAAGGAGATTGGATTAAGAAATGTGTACTTGTGGCATCTTAGTGGCATCTTCCTTAAGGACAGGGCCAAATCGGTACAGCTTATGGTGGTCTGCCAACAATATGCTGCCCTCAGCAATGCTGATTGGGAGCCCTATGAACTAGGCCACGGTCCTTGACAGGATGTGGAAGTCTAAATCATCCATTGGAAGCCTTCCCAAAGGTGACTGTTCTGTCCCATGTCTTCCCCTCGGCTGTGGCTTGCTGGCCTTGGGTAAGTCCACCTGAAGTGCTAGGGTGGTAGTCAATGACGGGTAAGATCCCCAGAGGTGGGGCAACCTAAGACAGGCACACCCCCAAGTAAGGTGGGCTCCCATCAATAAAACAAAAAGGGGAAAAAATGTTGGGGACATTAAGAACATGTCAGCCAAAAACACAACTCTCTGGCTGTCTCTCACTTCCTGATACGTAGACTTGGCTTAGCCCAGGGGTGTTGTCCTGACATATGACGAAAAATCAAACCACCACAAGGATAGGTTAATGGCTGTTCCTCCAATGTGATCTGCTCGTGTTCCCTATGCTCCCCTGTAACCTTTCTGCTGATAAAACCCTCTCTTTTTTCATGAAAGATATAATGGTGCTGAAAGAGTTAACTTTGACTGCGTAGGTTCTCCTATTTACTTGCTGTTCTGTTCTTTATTCATACATGTGGCCACCAGGTATCGCTATTTCAATTACTTATAATGAAACTAATTCTATAAATTAATATTTTGAAATTTAGAGTTAAAAACATAAAAAAACCTTTTCTATAATTTATACTAAAATAACAAGTTCCTAATTAAATAGCTTTCAGAGTCTTTTTGTGATTAAAAATAAATCCCTCTTATTTTCAAAATAATTTAATGTAGTAATACAAATCTTTAGAACAAAAGTCCTTCAAAGCTACCTCTCCCTTTCCCTACTTCTTGTTATGAAAAACAATAAGTAACTTGAAATTCCAGTCAGACAAAATTAACTTTTATCAAACAAGTTTAAACAGTATGCAGAAAGAATGACTAAGTTAGAGATATGAGGTAAAAATTGTAACATGCGCAGATAGTTACGTACAGTTCATGTAACTCTCCATCTGTACAAACCTCAATACGTATGTCTGATATGTAATCAGTAAATGATTGAACCTCTTTCCTAAGTTTTATGATGTAAAAGAATGTATAATGCCAAGAAATGTTGCTTATATGTTTGTACAACCTGAAAATAAACCAGCAGAAGATTCCACAGCCTAACTCATGTCTGAGTGCTGATTTCTTCTGCCACCGGCTGACTCCTTTACTTTGTGCTACTTGAGTGCTGGCATAGTACCCCCGGCTGACAACCCATTTTGGCAGCCCCCCAATAGATCGTGCTACTCTGCACCTCTGGTGGAGACCACGACGGACCTCTGCATGTACTCATCTGGAGGAACTCTGCATTTCAATAAAAAAGAGCAAACAACTGAGAGAAACAGCAGCACTAATGAACACAGAAATTATGTCGCATGAAGGAAGCTGGACATGGGAGCCTACACCATCTGACAGTGTCTGATCCAGTCATATGAAGTCCAAGAACAGGTGGTGGAAGTTAGAATAGTGGTTCCTTATGTGGAGAAATCAGGGAGGGCATCTAAACTGGAAATGGCATGTGGAAATTTTCTGGAGTGATGGAAATTGTCCACCTGTACTGCCAACTGGTTCTACATGGATATAAAAAAACATAAAATTTCATTGAGCTCTGTGCTTAACTTTTGTGTTCCTTATTATATGTGTTGTGCCTGTTTTTGAAAAAGAAGGAAAAGAAAAGAAATGGCTTTTTAAACCCCTGAAATAGCTGCCAAAGCATTATCTGGGAATTAAAAGCAGTTTCATCATCAGGGAAACCTGACTGGGTGGGTGCAGGGCTGCTAAAAGCACACTGCTGTTTGATTTTGTAAGTGTGTGTCTATTTTAATCTGATAAAGATAGAAATTTAAAAGAAGGGAGGAAGGATTGCTGAAAACCAGACAAGATGGACACTGAAAACCACCTGTTGGCCTTATCAGTCTCAAAGTCACTGGTGGTACAGTGAGAGCTTCTCTTGGAGTGATGCTAACAGTGGTGAGATTCAAGTGCAGGTGAAGAAGAGGAATTGATTAATAAAATGGGAAGAATCAGTGTAAACAATTCTTTCAGTTAATTTTATTATTATTTAGAGATGGGAGTGGTGGTAATGTGGATTTCAAGAAGACTATATTAAAATGGAAAATATTCACTTATAATCACATGACCAGGTTATTATGAGAAAAAAAATTTGTAGGGAATAGTGTGTTCACCTGTGCAGCCTCTTTCCAAGTGGTCCAAGACAGACACCATGACTCCCTTTCTGAATTTGTGTGAGGAAGCTCTGGGTTATTGTCAACAGCAGGCTGACCCATGAACACCCACAGGAAACTCTCTGGATGCATGAATAGTAATATTTACCTCTCTGGATATGTCCCAAGGCTTCATTCTCCATTAGACAACTTCTGGGTTCTGAGTAAATACTCCTTTTGAGGA
Organism: Tamias sibiricus; assembly: GCA_025594165.1. Lineage (NCBI taxonomy): Eukaryota > Metazoa > Chordata > Mammalia > Rodentia > Sciuridae > Tamias > Tamias sibiricus. Next base: position 85,598,249 of record CM046659.1, read on the forward strand.
GGAAAAACTGCAGAAATGCTTCTGACCTTATTCCAGAGCCCCAGATGCAGGTTTTTGATGTAGGCTGCAGGAGCCTGGGGAGAACTGTGCTCCCACAGCACAGAGGTAAGTGGCTGAGTCTTCAGGTTTAGGGGTAGTGAGGTACACAGAGCTTCCCTTCTTTAATACTGTGGCTCTCAGTCTGTCTTTCTGCTTTTCTTCCCCAACTGAATACAGGCTGAAAAGGAATCTGGGGCTTTTCCCCAGATCTTGCCTATACCAATGTAGTCCTTTAAAACTGATGTCTCTGTAACTGCAGTGGATGCTGCTACCCTCTCCTTCCTGGAGTCTCAGAGTCTCAGGACTTTGCTCCACTTGGTCTTCTCCATGCAACCCTGCTCAGGGAAACAAAATCAGAAATGACACAAAGCCTTCAGTTCAGCAGTTTAGAAAAATACCAACAAGGAAATGTGGGGTGAGCTGGGATTAAACCCCTAACCCTCCTGAGTCTGGATGAATGTGCCATAGGGTTCTTATCTCTTAAACTCCTATTTACAGCCAAACTGAAGCCACAAGACTAGGAAGGCACACAGCAACTTGTTCTCCATCCTGATCTTTCAGTCTTGGGACAATTTGTAATGATTCCAAAACTTCTCATAGGAACTGCTTCTGCATCTCAGATCTTGTTTTCTGATGCATGAGAGGTCTTTCTGTTGTCTGTTCAGCCACCGAAGGCAAGTCCTCTAGTAACTTTCATGCTTTTAAACTCTAAGACATTTGTGGAAGGAGGGGTGTGGATCCACTGCCCCCTTGTGGCCACAACTGCAGTATCACAGTACTCTCCAGCCATTTGCCATGAAACCGACTGGGAAAAGGACCCACTTCATATTTGGCAAGCTTAGTGAATAAGAGGTTTGAAGTAGTAGTCAGAAAAGCATTTTCTTGTTTGTACTTTTTATCATGTTGTTGTTCTTGGAATGGCCTTTAAAGCTGAACTACTACCAGAGGTTACAAGATTTAAACCCAAGTGGCAGGTGTAGTGGATAAGATTTCTCTTTAAAATACAGAAGAATATTAGAACTTTTTTTTTTTTTTTCTAGTTCTCTGAGAATGTCATTGGTATTTTGATGGGGTTTGAATTGAATCTGTAGATGGCTTTTGGTAGTATGGCCATTCTGACAATGTTAATTCTGCTTACTGAGGAACATGGGAGGTCTTTCCATCTTCTAGGGTCTTCTTCAATTTATTTCTTCAGTGTTCTATAGTTTTTATTGTAGAGGTCTTTTACCTCCTTGATTAGATTTATTTCTAGTTTTTTTGTGTGTGTGTGTGTTTGTGTGTGGCTACTATGAATAGAATTGTTTTTCTGATTTCTCTTTCAGTGGATTCATCATTGGTGTATAAAAAAGCTATTGTATTTGTAAGTTGATTTTGTATCATGATACATTGTCAAATGTGATTATCAGCTCTTGCAGTATTCTGGTGGTCTTTTTTGCGGGGGCTTTCTAGATCATAGCATCTGCAAACAGAGATTTGACTCTATCTTTTCCTGTTGGTATTTTAATTTCATTCTCTTGCCTAATTGCTCTGGCTAAAATTTCAAGTACTATATTGAATGTGAGCAACAAGACATCTTTGTCTTATTCCTTATTTTACAGGAAATGCTTTTAATTTTTTCTTGTTCAATATCATGTTGGCTTTGCATTTATCATATATAACCTTTAAAATATCAAAGTAAGTTCCTTCTATCCCTGCTTTCTTCAGTATTTTTAACATGAATGGGTGATTAAACTTATTAAAACCTTTTTCTGCTTCTATCTAGATGATCATGTGATTTTTGTCCTTAATTCTATTTATGTGATGAATTGCACTTAGTGATTTGTGTATGTTAAATCAACCTTGCATCCCTTGGATGAAACCAACTTGATCATGGTGTACAATCTTCTTAATGTGATTTTAAATGAAGATTGCTAATATTTTAAAGATTTTTACATCTATGTTCATCAGTGATATTGGTCTACAGTTTTATGCCTTGATATGCCCTTATTGATTTTGGAATCAGGGTGAAATTGGCTACATAAAATTAATTTGGTAGTGTTCCCCACTTTCTATTCCATGGGATAATTTGAGGAGGTTTGGCATTAGTTCTTTAAATGTCTGGTAGAATTCTGCTGAGAATCCGTCTGGTCCTGGGCTTTTCCTCATTGGGAGGCTTTTTATTATTGTTTCAATATCATTGCTTGTTATTGGTCTTTTTAGATTTTCTATGTCCTCTTGGTTTAATTTAGGTAGGTCCTATGTGTCTAGAAATTGGTTCTAAAATTAACATGGAAGAATAAAAGACCTGGAATAGCAAAAGCAATACTGAGCAATAAGAGTGATGCTGAAGGCATCACAATACCTGATCTTAAATTATACTACAGAGCTATAGTAACAAAAATGGTATGGTATTGGCACCAAAACATACATATAGACCAATAAAATAGAATAGAGGAAAAGAAGGAAATCCATATAGATATAGCCCTATGACAAAGGTGTCAAAAACGTATGTTGAAGACAACCTTTTTAATGAATGATGCTGGGAAAACTGGATGTCAACATATAGAAGAATGAAACTATATCCCTGTCTCTCATCCCTCACAAAAGTCAACTCAAAGTGGATCAAAGACCAGAAATCATACCAGAAATTTTGCGTCTACTAGAAGAAAACATAGGATCAACACATAACATTTGAATGTAGGCATCTACATCTTTTATTAGACTCCTAAAACTCAAGAAACCAAGAATCCATAAGTGGGATGCCATCAAATTAAAAAATTCTGCATAGGAACAAAAACAATTAAGAGGATGAAGAGAGAGTCTGAAGACTGGGAGAAAATATTGGCCAGCTACTCTTTTGAAGGGGATTAATATCCAGAATATATAACAAACTCAAATAGTTCAATATCAAAAAATAAATGACCCTATCAATAAACAGGCAAATAAACTTAACAGATATTTGTCAAATTAAAAAAATGTTCAAGAAATATATTTTAAAATATTCATCATCTTTAGGAAGTGCAATTAAAAACTACACTGAGATTTCACCTCATTCATTAGTGCGATAGCCATCAAGGGCTGGGGTAGTAGTTTAGTGGCAAAGTACTTGCCTAGCACATGTGAGGCACTGGGTTTGATCCTTAGCATCACATAAGAATAAATTCATAGAAGAAAGGTATTGTGTCTATTTACAACTAAAATTTTTTTAAAAAAATGAATGACAGCCATCAAGAATGTAAATAACAATGAATGCTGTCAATGATGTGGGGGGAAAGATACACTGTTTCTGGAACTGCAAATCATTATAGCCACTATGGAAATCAGCAAGGAAGTTCCTCAAAAGACTAAGAATGGAACCACCATAAGACTCTCCTATTCTACTCCTTGGTATTTATCAAAAAGAACTATAGAACATACTATAGCAATGCATGCATACCCATGTTTATAGCAGCTTAATTCACAATAGGCAAGTTGTGAAACCAACCAAAGGGCCCATCAACAGATGAATGTATTAAGAAAGTGTGGTATATGTACCCAGTGGAGTTCTACTCAGCATAAGGAAGAATGAAATTATATCATTTGCTGGTAAGTATATGGAACAGGGGAACACCATGTTAAATAAAGCAGACTTAGAAAATCAATGTTCAAGTGTTCTTTCCCATATGGAAGTTAGAGGTAAAAACGGACTACAACAAAATCCATATGGAAGTTAGAGGTAAAAACGGACTACAAATTTCTAGGGATCAAATATCATCTTTATGGCTTACTTTCTGTGTGATTTTAAACAAGGAGTTCAGTAACTGTGACTTTGTTTCCTCAAATGAGTAAAGAAAAAAGAACAGTGTATGCCGTATAAAATTGCTACAAGCCAAATTTAAAATATTGATTAAAAACAGAGATATAGAAAGACATAGATTGAATCTTTATAATCACACACATTTTATACATATGTACAATCAATGCATAGTATGATGGCTACAACAAAACAAGCAATTACTATTAGCTAATATATTATTAGTATAATTTTCCTTTGGACAGTTTATTTTCTTATTGCTTTATGAAACCTCTTTACATATTCAAGTAATTCTTTTCTTAGGTTTTGAAACTATTTTCTGTTTTGGCACTTGATTTTGGCTTTTTTTATTTTTTATTTTTTTTGGGTGTGTGTGTGTGTGTGTGTTGTTCATGTTAAAATATTTCCTTTCATATACTCATTGCATTTTCAAATGTAGTCACTTTTATTATGCCTTCTGAAGTTCAGGACTTGCTTATAAAGTTTGACCCACTTTAAGATTACAGAAAAAAACATGAAATTTTCTAGTGTGTTTAAGTATAGCATTTGGAATAACTTTGATCTAAGAAGCAAGAGTGTCAAGTGTCTGCCCAAGAAGACTAATAGTATCTGTTGAATCACTCATTGTTTTCCTTGGTTAGTATCATTTTTTTTAGTGATTTCCTATGTGTAATTTGTTTCTATGCCTGTCTTCTGTGTTCTCATTTAGCAATTTCAGTGGTCCAGTTATACTTTTGCTAATACCAACTACTTTAAATTATCTCAGGTTTATATTATTTAATATATGATACAACTTGTTTCATCTCCACTAGTATTATTCTTACGTTCCAAAATTGTTTATTATTCTGTATCTTTAGTCTCCAAAATAATTTAGCATATTTAGTTTCAAAATAAATATAAAAATTTCAAGGTGATATTATTTTGGACAATATCAACTTACTAACAAAAGAATTACTGAATTTAAAGAGTAGTTACCTTATGAAAATTAACCTCAATAATATTCTGGTGTAGATCCCAAGCTCTTTTTCATAGACTCTTGAAATTAAATAATACATGGCAAAATTAGTCCTGCCTAATTTGTTTCATTTTATAGTAAGCTACTGGATTTTGCAATTGAACATGTAAGTAAATTTTATCACTTTATTCTGTGGAGTTAGCCATAATTTGTATATATTTTCCCTGGACTTGTACCAGTGGCACTCACCACCACCATTAGCAACATCCCAGACAAAGGACATCAACTCTCAGATGCACTGCTTTGATGTCACACCATCCTTTCTCACTCATGCAATTAAAAAAAAAAATAATAATAATAAATAAAGAAAAAAGAAAGAAAGAAAGAAAAAGCTGCAGAGACTTAATTGTACAATAACATAAACACATTGTTATTTTGCTTTGGCTTTGAGAATAAGATAATTTCTCAGGTACTTATAAATCATTACACTAACTTATATACAATTTATCAGTCATTTGTTTTATTTAGTCTTGCCATACTGCAAGCTCTGAGCCTTACAGATCATTTTTAAAAGGCAGTATTTCTCAGTATAAATATGTGTGCTCTATAAAGAGATGCCAAGGGTAAATGCAAGATTAGTACATGTACTATTTTCAGGGTAGGAATTAGAGAGCCAAGGAGTCAAATGTGTGATGGGCAATGAGCCCAAAGGGCTGGTTTACAGTTTTGAGTTTTATGCAAAATTTAAATGAACATTTTTAAATGTTAGTGTTTATTTTGAATTATAGATTCATGGAGTTTACAAAAAAAATGCACAGAGGAGTTCCATGTACTCTTCACTCAGGCTTCCCATAGGTAGTATCTTTCTTAAATTCAGTGTAACATCTAAATCAAGAAGTCAGCATTGGTACAATCCATGGAGCTCATGTAGATTCCCAAAGTTTGGTGTGTGTGTGTGTGTGTGTGTGTGTGTGTGTGTGTGTGTGTTTTCTTTTGGTGTCAAATTTAAGAACTCCTTACCTAGCCCCAAGAACTGAAGATTTTCTCACATTTTTTAAAAACAGGTTTCATGGTTTTGCATTTTACATTAAGTCCATGATCCATTTTGAGAAATTTTTAGTAATACTTATTTTTCACAAGACTTTTTAAAGGTGAGTGACTATCTTCATTTTTCGATTTTGATACCTGTTGTAATCAAGTAATTATCTCAGCATAGCAAAATGAATATGTGGGCTGAGGGCTTCTTATAAGAGTCAAAATCTTTTATATTTTGAGCCTACACATTTCCTTTGTTATACTTACTACAATTTATCTACCTTAAAAATAAACAGAAAAATATAAGACCCAAATTAAATGCTTCCCAAGCATCACTGTCTGAAATCCCTTATCATGTATCACAAGGCAATTTCTAGTATAGATTTTGAAAATGTGACATTCACCTTACAAGCATTAGTAATCTTTCGGAGCATTGTTTTAAACTTTAAAATTAAAAAAAAAATTGCCCATCTTTCTTCAAGTCATCAAACCAAACTAAAAGTGAGATTCTCTTTTCTTATCCATAAATTCCTTTTTGATCCTTGGCACATGTTTTTCAAAGAAAAAAATAATCCTCTCGAAATTGTTTTAAGAATGAGAATTCCTTCTTGGAATAACTTTTTTTTCTAGAATTGTATACTTCCAACTGCCTATCTTCACAATCACATTTCCAAGGTCAAATGGTTCAGTTCCCCACAATATAGTCAGACTTCTCCCTGCTGTCGTCCCAGGGACAGATTTCAGTTTTTGCTCTTGTGGGTGAATTTTGAAAATACCAACATTACAATTGAGAATAAAAAAAAGTAAAAGTCTTCTTAAGGCTCAAGAGTATGAGAGCTTTAAAAAGATCCTTAAATGAAATAATTAAGCCTTTGGAACCAGAGTCAGAAAATTGAAAATAAAATCTCATTTTCCTTAAGTCCTAGGTTATAATTTCCAGTAGCAGGAAGATCTAACCAAAAAAGTAATTAAGTAGGTCAGTAGGCATGAAAGAAAAAAAATGCACAAAGAAGCAAAGCAAGTCATAACAGTAAGACAAATGTCAACAGAAAGCTTGACCCCATCTGATTGTGCACCAGGATAGCATCTAGTATGCAGAGCAACCTACCAGATAAGGGTCATCCATGTGTACTCCAGAGATTAAGATGAAAAGGGAAAGAAAGAGCAGGGACACAAAGAGAACTGAGGAAAACTATGATTTTCCTTTAGCCGGCCCCCACACTACCATCCTTAACTTTAATAACTCATCTCCAGCTACAGTAACTAAATGTTTGAGACTCAAATCCTAAGATAAAATCTGTAGATAAAGGTAGAGAAGAGATGAGACACAGGAATCCCATCCATGGGTGAAATAAAGAAGTAGATTTGGGATACACATGACAAACCAACTGTGGAAGTCCAGGTTGGAACAGGGACTCATTCAGGTTTGGAATTTCCAGGTTTTATAACTTTACAAATAATGTACCTAAAGATCCTACATGAATAACTCCCATTTTTTAATCACATTTATCCATGTCCATAAATTCCTGTTTATTTGTAATGGATTATCTGTAAATACTCTGTATGTCTTGCTAAGTCTTCCTGGATAAGTAATACAAACACAAAAGAACCTTCCTTACCTTTCAGGTAGTGAGTCTCATCACTGTGTCCACAGGGAGATCAACTTGAGGCATAGAAAGCCTCAGGTGTCCCCAAAGGAGGCAGTAAGCAAGATGCAGGCACTCTATCACTGCACTCCTGCTTAGATGGCATCTATTTATTTATTGGGAAAATGATTTGATGGAAATATTAAAAGAATTAGAGGGGCTGGGGTTGTGGCTCAGCGGTAGAGCACTCGCCTAGCACGTGCACAGCCCGGGTTCAATCCTCAGCACCACGTAAAAATAAACTGTGTACAGCTAAAGCAAAATAAATAATTATTAAAAAAATAATTAGAGATATGGGACCACTGAGAAAATATAACTATTGTGACAAGAAAGAGAACTAATTCATTGATTAAGGAAACAGGAATGGTTTGAGGCTACTATGGTTTGAGCAGAGATTAGTGACTAAGATGTTAGTTAGGTTGCAGTTAATGCTAGTATGCAATTTTCTTAGAAAAGTTTTAGAAGACTCCTTACAGGCAAAGAGCAAATAGATTAGAAATAATATTTACACAAAATAGTACATCTGTTTTTTCAGGTCTGGTGTTATAAATTATTTGCTAAATTTTGGGAATCCTCTTTGACTATCTCTCATCATTAATATTTCCTGAACCACCTTCTAGGATATATTTTTTTCATTTCAAAAAATGTTTAACTTATTCCTTTGTAAACCACTTGCAAGTATTTTCCTTATTAAAACATCTCTCTGGAAAACTTTATTTACTTCCTCCAGCATGTTTTTCAGAATTTCATTGTTTCATTAGCTTATCACTTGATGATGATTTAGTTACAACATCCCACCTCTGTCTGTTTGTCTCTGTCTGTCTCTTTTCAATCACAAACACATATTTATGTTCTCCTTTCTGGAAAGCTGCTCTATGCTTAGATCATTGTAATTTTCAGAAGAGGGCTAAGAATCCTTCCTAAAGGAAAAATATATTTCTGTTCAAACTCCAGATGAAAAAAAAATCACTAGTTTAATTTCCCCCCAATATCATCCAACAATAGACAGGGAACAAACTACCATTTAAGTATTTTTATGACAGGTAATCTGCATATGAGTTTTGTGCAGGGCTGTCTGAAATCAAGGCTAGCTGGAGTCATTGGGAGCTAGATAGTAAAGAAAATCCTTATATAAGAGAACTTTGTGGATCAGGGAAAATCCAAAAAAGTTTAGTTGTTTCAGAATAAAAATATTCCAGGGTCACAAAAATGGTGAAAGAAACTGAAGCCCAAAAGACTTAAGGATAAACATTAGCTGTTCAGTTCCTGGGAATTACCTAAGAAATCATCAGTGATATGGGTTCATGTCAGCATTATTATTACACTGAATAATTAGAAAAATTCAAATAGTTGACAAAAGGGGATGAACTAAATAAAATATTAAAAAAATCACACAGTGGAATATCATTGTTAGACTGCATGATGGTGATCAACAAGTATAAATAATAATAATAATTTTACAACATAGGGTTGGGTAAAAACATGGAATATAAGCCATCCTCTATTAGATGATTCCATAATATAGTTTTGCTGAAGTGGTAAAATTTCAGAGTGATTTTGGTTAATTTTCAGCATTTGTTCTATCTGTATTCTGTTCTTTTCTACCTTAAACATGTATAAGTTCTGCGATTGCATATAAAGGATGTGACTAGGTCATGAGGTTAGTTTGAGAAAAATGAAAAAGGTTCATTTCTCCTTAGCATCAAGGTCTATGGTGACATTTGCTCTGTGCACATCACTCCAAATCAATCGTGACATGGCATGAGGCAAGGAGACAGGGAAGAACTTGGTGGTAAGATTTCAGATCTGATATAGTGCTCAGACTAAATAGGCATATTTATGGAGTGGACCTAAACATTCTAGCTATTTAGGTATAGATTTGGTCATTTGAATTTTTCAAAAGTCAATTTCCTACTTTAGAGTATTACCACAATTTTTTTTAAAAATCTTTTGTCCAATAGTCTACTCTCAGATAAAGAATTGAAGACAGAAATTTTTTGATGAATAACAATTTGGAGGGCAGGAAGAATAGAAGTTCATTGGATTAGACAAAGGGGAATAAAGGGAAGGGAGAGGGAATGGGCATAGGAAAGACAGTAGAAAGAATTGGACAGTACTTTTCTATGTTCAGATATGAATATACGACCAGTGTTACTCCACATCATGTTCAAACACAAGAGTGGGATCCTAAGTAGAATGTTATACTCCATGTCGTATAATATGTCAAAATACCCTCTAGTGACATGTATATCTAAAAAGAACAAATTAACAAAACAAAACAAAACAGTTTGGTAATATTCTCTGAGCTACAGAAAGAGAGAGCTATTTCCTTAGGGTAAGTTTTCCTTTTTAAACCCATCCCTGCTGACAGCCTCTGCCAATTCCTGACCACCACCCAGGTGTTCATCACTAAGGGAGGCCTGCTGTTGAGATCTGAGGGTTTTGTGGGCACCTGCTTCACTATGGATCTCCCAGAGCACAGAAGACTGTGATGGTGAGGCTCATGGAGCTGACTGGTTTCTGTAAGTCCAGGGAAAACCGACCCTCAGTCACATTATGTTCTGATCAACGAGAAGAATCATTTCCCTGCTGGGTGGTTGCTTGTACCAGAATAAATAATAACTAAAACTAATAGCTTTACATACACAATCCAAGGTCACAGCCTCCTTCTCTAGTGTAGAAATTGCCACTTGGTCTTGTGTTACCTTTTGGGACATGCTGGATCCTGAGAGAGACAGAGACAGACTTTAGACTGATTTTCCCTGTGGCATCAATCATGGGGTCTTGAGGATTTAGTGTAGGAGAGCTCTCATTCCCACGCCTACCACTCCACTCTCCTAAACCCCATCAGACAATAATAACCTGCTCTGCCCCCTCCCTCAGAGCCAGGTCCTGAGTCTGTGGGCATGCTTGGGTTATAAGAATGTTGATCCAACCAGTGCTTTAATCCCCTGATGGGGATTCTTTCCCCTTCTCTCTCTCCCTGCTTCCTGGTGCCACGTTCCCACTGCTTTCCTCTGCCATACCCTTCCTCCATATGTTCCGCTTCACCTTGGGCCCCTCAAATGGAGTCTGCTGTCTGATATTATGAGCTCTCAAATAAGCTTTTTCTCCTTTAATTGTTCTTGTCAGGTCTTTTGGTCACAGCAGTGAAAAAGCTGACTAAAACACTTATCATTCCTACCAAGCCAGATGGAGGCGATGACTTCCCTCAGCAGGCAGGGGACCTGCATGTCAGAAGCTCCCCATGAGTGAACATGCTCTGCTCTGCCTCAAATCCGGGTCCAAAGGCCTGGCCTGTGCCTCAGAAAGCAGGTGCACAATGACTGAGCAGTTAGGTTCTTCTGTGTCAGAACAGGAAATGCCGCTTGGTTTCATTTTACCCATGCTCTGCCATGGCTTTGACTTGTCTGGAGAAGCTAACCTGCCTATTTGGTCTTATTGTAATTGAATGGAAAACAATTACATCTGGGCATGTACACCAGTCACATTAAGTTGAAGGGCACTGGTGATTCCAACATTGGCTATATTCAGCCAATGTACCTAATGTGGACTCAGTATCCTGAGAAATACATTTTATTATGAGTTGTGGTGACTACTGAAAATAAATGATGATTCATCTTTTCACATGGTGTATGCTATTTGTCTCCAGCAAAAATCTATGATGAAATGTGTTCACCAATTTTTCTTCCAGATGGGAAGATAAAACTATTTACTCTCAGTCATGGTACCTCTTTCTTTCTGTACTCCAAGTCAAAAGATTTTAGGAAAATTTGCATTCGAGAAAGCTCCTTGACTACTTACTGGTTTTATAACAAATTTCCTGAATGACAACATTTGTCCAGTCGCATGAGCCCAACAGCAATCAACAGTAAGTCTGTGCTAGAAAAATTTTGGCTTTCAGATATTGCACCCTGCAGTCAAAATAAGAGCAGCCAAAACTTGCCAGACCAGGCATCATTATTCTCTTACTTAACAAATGAAGCAATTAAAAAAAAAATCACAAATGTTTCTCTCAGCCACTGCTGCAGCAGGTGTGGCTCACAGGTTTTTTTTTTTTTTTTTTTTTTTTTGTTTCCTCACCCCACTGGGAACACTGAAATAGCTTTGTGTTTCAGCATGAAATTTGGTCACTGATTTGCTTGACATCAATGTGCTGACTTATGAGTGGGATTCAGTTGAATGCAGCTTTTAATTGTCTATGTTCTTTCCCTTAAATAAGTACTTACATTTAGTGACATCTAAAGTTCTTATGAGAAGCTGGATTTTTTTGTTTTTTTTTTTTTTAAGCCCACGATGATTCAGTTCATATCACTAAGTGTCCCCCAGGGGAAGGGATTACTGGAAAGGGAAACAGGGCATTTCTGAGGAGAAGGAAATATTTTGAGTACTTTTTGTTATGTGGAGCATATGGTTCTTAAACACATAAAACTGAACACGTAAGTGCATTTCATTGCAGAACAAAATTACATATCAATAAAAAATGAAAACATACACACAGAGAATTAATTTTCTAGCTTTTTGTAGTTGTTGTATAAATTATTTGTAATTTTCCAGTTGCTACAGATGAGCTGTGCCCTGCCATGGTTACAAACCACTGCCAAACCCTCTGACAGTTTCCTAAGACATGGAATCAACAAGAATTAATGTGACATTAATATGCACCAAGAGTCTAGATGCACACAAGCAGAATGATTAAAGAAAATAGAATACCATGAAGCTCTCAGAATAAAGATCCGTGGCTACACACAACAAATGAATGAATGTCATTCAGTTAAGAATGTGTAAAATAAACCAGATACAAGAGCATACACTAAACAACACCCAATGTTAATCAATTATAAAAACCAATCTGTTAGATGCCAGGACAGTGGTTACTTGAGGTGACAGAGAGGGAGCAGGTACAAGAGTGGGCTGGCATATGGATAATGTCCTTTTTCTTGATATTGGTGCTGCTTACCTGGGCTTTTCCAATGTGTAAAAACATACCTAGTTTTATAAAAATATGCATGTGCTTATCTCTGTATGTTATTTTGCTTTTGTTCATCTTTATTTAAGGATAATTGATATAATAAAATGAACAAATGCTATATATTCATTTCAATGAGTTTGAGAATTTTATACACTTGTTTAACCACCTAAAACAATATGTATTCATAGTTTCAGAAATTCTCCTTATTCCCTTTTCCAGTCAAACCCTTTTCCCCAGAGGAAACACATTTTTACTTCTACCATCATCGTTTAGGTTTTTCTGTTCTTGGACTTTATATAAATGGATCATAGTAATAGTCATTTGGATGGATGTACCATATTGTTACCATATTCTCCTGTTAATAGACATTTGAGTTGTTTCTAATTCATGCCAACTATGAATAAGGCTGCTACAAACATTTTTGTATGAGTCATTTGTGGGTCTATGTTTTTACTTCTTTACTAAATACCAAGTAGTGGAATTACTTGGCCATCACCAGTTCCCAAAGTGATTGTGCTATTTGGTATTCCTACCAGCCCAGGATGAAAGGTCCAGTTGTTTCACATATTTGCCAAGTTTGAGGTCATCAGTTTGATTTTAGCCTTGCTAGTGGAGAAACATGACATCCGAAAGTGGATTTAATTTATATCATCCTAATGACTAATAGTGTCTAGAATATTTTATGGACTGGTTTAGTCAATTGAGGCTGCTATAATAAAATGCCACAGGCTGGATAGCTTATGACCAGCATAAATTTATTTTTTACTGTTCTTGGCTGAGAAATCCAAGATCAAGCCACCAGCAGATTCAGGATCTGATGAGTACTTTGTTTCTGGTTTACACATAACAATCTTCTCTCTGTGTGTTCATAGGGTAGAAAGTACAAAGAAGCTCTCTGGAGCCTCCCTTACTGGCATAACTATTCCCATTACCAGATCACCTCTCAAAGATCCCACCTCCAATACCATCGCACTGGGGATTAAGTTCTGGCATAACTTGTTTAATAGAGTCACTGCTTTGGCATCTCCTTTCATGCCTGACACCCAATTGTGCTCCAGCACACTTGGCCTAGTTAAAACTTCCCCTCCCTGTGTGGTTATTCCTCATCTCACTGACTCAAAACCTAACATAACCATAGTGCTGACCATAATAAACCACAAAGATCAACACCTTCACCATGTAAATAAATACCTCTCTTCATGAATTTTTTTTCTAACCTAATCAATCCACAACCCATTTCCTTTGGGAAAGCATAGGGATAATGCCCAAGGACTTTAGTAAAAAGATGGTCCCACAGGTCCTCTCCCTGTATCTGTCTCTGTCCCTGTTTCTGCCACTGTCTCTCTCTCTCCCCACCTTCTGGGACCTGTAATAAATTTCTGTTTTGTGCATTATAGTTTCACTTCCTCATCATGTCTTACCTGATATATGGGCCCAAAATTAGCTTTCCCCTTCAGTTAGGACTCTCATAGATAGAAGCTATCTTGACTCACATATTCTCTCTTTATAAAAATAAATAAGAAAGAAACCATAACAAATTAAAATAACATTAAGTTCTAAAATATAAATTTGGTTGGGGGAAGACACAAACATTTGGACAACAGCAGTACTTTACTTATTAGTGATTGCATTTAAGTATATTTTAATTGAATAGTCTTTTAACTTTTTATTTTTAGGAGTTCTTTTTATACTATGGAGATTATCTCTTTCTAGCTCTATCTTTCTAGAATGTTATTTCAGACTTTGGATTGTTTGTTGATATTCCCAATACTTTTGATGAGCACTATTTTAAAGATTTTCATATGCAATTTATAAATTTGTTTTCTGGCTAGTGTATTTTATTTTCATATACACACAGACACACATATAATATTCAATTTAGTGTAGTCCTTTGCATATTGATGTAGATATATTTTATATCTCTCTCCTAGACTTACACAGCCCAATGCATATTGTATACATTTCCTATTAAATACATTGGCATTTTATCACAATTATTTCAAAATATATTTCTGATAAATTGAATTCCTACATCAATTTTTGAGTCAGCTTCCATCAATCATGGGTCACATTTTTGTTTCTTTGTATAATTTTTTTGTTGTTTGTTTCTTTGGGAAGCTCATAATTTTTATTACATGCTAAATAATTTATATAAAAGATGAAAGAGATTAAACTAAATCAAACCAAATTTCCAAAAAAAATTCTTGTTTCTTTTCATAATTTAGGTTGTGTGTGAGTGTGTGTGGGTGTGGGTGTGTATTGTGTTGGGGTAGAGTTTGATTCAATCTAATTTATGTTTCATCTTTGTGGACTTAAAGGAAACAGAATCCCTTTCTTATAAACAAGCTTTCATAACTTCAGGTCTGGCATCTGTTGCAGCTTTAGTTACTTTCAGTGTGAGATCGGAACTTTCCCTCAGCCTCACTGGAAAAGTTCTCAAGACGTATTTATGCTTTATAAGCAGAGTTGCCACCATTCCCAAATGTGGGAGCTGTCCTTTGCTTTACTGTCTGTCAGCTTTTGGGTCACTAGGGAATTCTCTTTGCTGTCTAGGATCATATTCAGCTTTTAGCATCTGGACAAATTCTTTTCTGCTGTCTTGTATCAGCCTTCAGGGAGTGCACAGCTACACCCTGAAAAAGCCCCAAATGTCCCAGGGTTTTTTCTCACACTCTTGACCTCTTTCCCAATCCCTTAGCATATTACCTGCATACCCCGTTGAGACACTAGAGAAGTGTGGGTCGTACAGGCTTGCTTACCTGTGGCTCTTCAGAATTCTAAACTGTCATGCCAACTTACAGGTGACCCTTAAAGATTCCTTAGACGTTAGGTTGAATTCCCTTTATCCCCCTCCATAGAACCTCCCTCAACCTTTCACTATTTCACAAGCAGTGAAAGCAGCCACTTTCTGGAATTAGTTCATTTAAGTTTCTTTACTTCTTCAGCTTCATGACAATTTCTTTTGTTCTGTTTCAAACAAACAGCTTCTGTTTAAATAAGCTTCATAGCTTATTAGGGTTATATTGGTAATGAGGGTGAGAGTGATGTCTTCTTTGTCTATCACAATTATATAAACAGAGACTTAAACACTACACATACACACACAAATACACACACACACACACACTTCTCATTAATAAGTCTGTGGGTGTGGCTTAGTGGTAAAGTGTTTGCCTGACTTCTGTAAGACCTTTGGTTCTATCCACAGCACTGCAAAAAAATAAAGATAGAAATAAAATTTCCAATCTCAGATCATCCAAAAATGTCTTCCTTAAAACTCAGTTTCTTAGGGAATAATATTAATACTTACTACAAAGCAGAATTGTACTAGTTGAGTAATGGGACATGTGCTCATGTGTCTAAAAAGGTTAGCTAACACATTATGGCTATTATCACATCAACCTTCCCCAAATGTCAGTGGCATTGTCTAATCTATGGAGGACCTGAAAAGAATAAAAAGGAGGATGAAGGGTGATTCTATTCTCTCTGGAGGAGCTGGAATGTGTATCTTCCACTGACCTGGGAGGACCATCATTGCTCCTGGCTTCAGGTTGTTAGGCTATGACTTACTCTGCCAACTTTCTTGGGCTTCTGGTTTGCATCATAGGATTCTCAGTCTCCAAAATTACACCAGCCAATCCATCCATCTGTCTATATCCTATTTTTCCTGTTCCTCTGGGGAACCATGACTAATAGAATCTTTTTAAACACAAGATTCTTATATCATCAAGAGACTCTCTCATGTATAATATTCCCAGATGTAGAAACGTGCATGTATAAAGTATTTCTTCAATGGTTTTGGCTATGGATGGGAATAACAGAATTTTTCAATCTTTACTTGCTTATTGTTGCAATTAGTTTAACAATTGTTCGTTGCTTAATTTATGCTTCTACCAATAAATTTCATATCTATCTATATTAAAAGAACATATAATGTGCATATTTACATATTCTAATAATATACTTTAATGTCCTAACATGCATGTCATTCTTAGAATATGTATGTGTATATATATGTTTGTGTGCATATATACATATATATTTTAAAATTGGAAAAAGTCAAGCTAATGACAAATAAAAGGCCAGGTTCTGAAGTTATCAAAATAGAATAGAAAGAAGTTGCCACCAGCAGAAGAAATTGAGAATATTAAGTAAGACATACTTATCTAGAAATGTATCTTATGAGCCTATTAAAACATACAGGGTAGACAAGGTTGGACAAGGCCCACAGGACTCCACACACTGGAAATCTCGGATCACTGTAGAAAACATCATGGGTAAGTGAGTGAGGGGAATAAGAGTCAGGATGATAGAAGAAGCAGAATTCAAATCAAATTCAAGTCCTTTTAAAGTAGGACTCACAAATGTAGGAAGGTGTAAGCTGCCTGTCATGGCCAGCCACAGACCGCGGGAGGAAAACTCTCGGAGGCAGAGTAAAGCTATTACTACTTTTACTTCTACTTTCTTAGAGCTTAGAGGGAGAAAGAAAGATTTTTCTTCTTCTTAGAAAGAGCTTAGAGAGAAAGATTAGAGATAGCTTCTTCTTCTTCTTCTTCTTCTTAGAGCTTAGAGAGAAAGATAGAGCTTTTCTTAGAAAGAGAGAGAGCTTGAAAGAGAGAGATTTCTTCTTTAGAGAGAGAGAGAGCTTAGCTTTTAGAGCTTCTTTCTTCTTTCTTCTTTCTTCCTCGGGAGCCTCGGCTTGACTCTGACCAGCAATTACTTCTTCTATCTGGTTTCTCTTCTATAACCGCTCTGCCTATGTTCTGGCCGCTCTGATTCTTTTCTTCTTCTCCGACCCGAACTCTTCTTCCGACCGAGCGACTGCATGACTGACTGAATGAATTCATTCTTCTCCTGACTCGGACCGCTTTCACCCGGTTATATACCTTTAGCTTTGCGGGTGCCTCACGTGCATTTACAGGTGCGTCACATACATACTTATTATCAGGTGGAACTTATGGCTTCCAGCTGACCGCAATAGCCATCTCCCTAATTGGGGCTCCTTCAGGAAGGTAAAGGGAACCTACAGCTGCTGTTGAGAGACCCCCAGGGGACCAACAGCAGGAGTCGGGTGACATTCAGGGTATAGCCCAGAGGATGGAAGGCATGGTCAGTTGGGAACATGAGAAGAATTGAGTGAAGGGCACATGGAGAGAGGTGCAAGTGGACAAGGAAACGAACAAAGGATGCCCAGGCACCTGGGCACTGCCTGAGTGCAGTGGGGAGTCTGTATGTCCCTCAGTCTGAAGGACAAGGGGTAAACACAGTGTCAGCAGGAGCTGGAGCTGTGGATGGGGGTCTTCCCCACAGAGCTGCAGCTACAGGGGTGCAGCCCACGTCAGAACCACCACATCTGAGCAGATGAGGGGCAAAGAGAAACTCTCTCTCTCTCTCCCCTCCCACACATCTCTTTCCAGTTCTTATGCAAAGGCCGAATTCAGTAAGATGTCAAAAAGCAAAAGAAGCCTGGTGATTCAGTTCACATGGATTGAATTACTGCTACACAGAGTAAGACAGAGAGGGAGGAAGCATGGATTAGGGTAAAAGGGAAAACACAAGAAAAACAAGCAATAGAATAACTAGGAAGACAAGGGCTGAACCCTGGGTGTCCTTTTTCCCATCTCAGTGAACTCCTCAGCTCATAGTGCGGCTGAGTCATAAAGCTTATGACAAGAACCCAAGAGAAAAGTCTAGTGTTTCTTATCAGAACTCAGAGTCCATTCTGGGTTCTGAAGTTTGAGAAGTGTTCAGATTAGAAATCCTTGTTTTTTCATGTATTGCTGCTTCAGTTTGGTTTTGGAGGTCAGAAGCATAGTATTTGACTTTCCATTTGACTCCCTGGTCAGTATCTTTCCTGCTTTTTGCACACACAGACATACATGGGTCTTTCTTGTGGGAGGAACACACGATCTTTGCATTCAGATCTTTCTTGTTTTACAAAGAAATATATAAGAATATTTGTAGCTGCCTGCTGCTGCCGCTTGCAGCTACGACACCGCGGGAGAAAATTCGGAGGCAGGATGGAAATGAAAAAGTTCTTTTATTCTTCTCTCTTCTAACTTCTCTCTCTGGCTCCAACAACCTCTCGAACTCCAAACACAACTCCAACTCTCTTCTAACTCCAACCACTCTAACTCTGACCACCTAGCCACTAACCCTCACCTGGTTAAATACATTTTGCTTTAACAAGGACAAGTGCTTACAGCTCGAGCTTACAGGTGCGTCACTCAGTGTTCACGGGCATAAAAAAGATTCTTAGATGAATGTATGAATATCAGGTGAAACTTGAACATCTTTTATGGCTCTCAGCTAACCGCAATCTTAGCTATTTCCTTAATTAGGGCTCCTAAAAATATTCACATATTTACTTCAAATATAGTATTTTGTTTAAAGTCTTGAGATTTTCAAAACCTGGACTCCTTTCTCGTATATCAGATGAATAATCAGAAAACATAAGCCCAACCCCAATCCCATATCCTTGAGATTTAAAGGTCAGGATGATAGCAGAGGAGCCCAGATGTGAAGAGGGAAAACTGCTTGGACACAGCCTTCCTGACCCTGCTGCCTCCCAGCTAGCCTGTGGTGAGAAAAAGGAAGAAGATGCCCCCTCTCCAGCATCTCTCCACTTCTGTGTTTCCTGATCAGCTTCATGAAGCAAAGGGCTGGTGGGGAGTTGGGTTGAACTCTCTGCAGCATGGACCAAGGAGAAGCAGAGCCTACCTTAGTCATGGGGGGGGGGGGGTCTAAGCAGGACAATAAGACCAGCTTCTACATACTTTTAACTCATAAAGATCTGCATGAGTAATTGAAGATCAGGGGAGATTTTAAATAGCTCAATAGGTGAGACGTCTTAGTAGAGATGAATCCCATGTCACTGTTTTCCTGGAACTGTTTGATAGGAGACAAACTGATCTGAAGGAAAGAGAAGCCTTCAGATTGAACACTGATGCTTCTGAAGATAAAAACTTCAGTTTCCTTTAACCCTTCCGTCCACCCTATCCCACCTCAGGGTAATTCAAGATCTCCTAGGTTTCTAGGATTACAAGTGAGATTTACTCTTGTTCTGGAAGAAACTAAACACTGCTCAGGAAGAGAATATAACCCTCCCTTCCCAGGCTCCCCTGTGCCCCTGTGGGTTTGTGCTCAGCTCCCCCTGCAGTTCCCCTCACTGTGTCCCCCACAGCGCAGTAGTACACAGCTGAATCTGAGGTTTGGACTGCAGGTTTCTTCAAGTGGAAGGAGTTCTCCTTCTTAATAAGAGTGGCATAAAAACCTCGGCTCTCTGTCTTCTGGTTTTCTGTTGAGCTCTTCAGGAGCAGCTGAGGAGCTTTATTGAGATATTGGACATACCAGAAAGTGAAAGCTGAATAAGTGGTCTGGTAAGTGCAGTTCAAGACCACAGGTGCCCCCTCTACAAGAGTAAGCAGGCCTGCTGTCTGGGTCACTGAGTCTCCATCGCTCTTCCCTAAAAATGAATGAATAAACAAATAAATCATTTGTTATATTGGACAGAAAGCTAAAGTTATCATGATTGTACAAAAATTAAATATCACTAATGATTAGGGTTAAATGTTACTTACTGAACATTAAAAGGGTCAGGAGAACTGAGCAGGTGACAGAAAGCATGTTGATAGAAGGAAGTGATCCTTGCTACTTGTGATATGCCAAGTCTTATAGGGCTAGTCTCCAGCAGACTCTTACAGAAACTCTTCACTCATAACCAGAGCCCCTTTCTCTACAGTAGCAGTCTCCCTTGTGACTGAAGATAATAGGCAGGTTGAACCTCCACCTGAATGCTAGTCTGAATGGACTCTTGAAAGCACTGCCCTCTCGTGGTCTATATGAAAATTGCACCCTAACCTTATTAGAATTTTTAATAATATAGTACACCCCCACTCTGCTTCTCCCACCCCGCACCTCCCACCCCATCTTTGCCAACCATTCACGGGGTGTGTTAGTCAGGGTTTTCTAGAGGAACTGAACCAACAGGAAATATGATTATAAAATGGGTATTTATTAGATTGGCTTACGCATTATGGCTGGATAGCCATAATGGCCGTCTGCAGGCTGAAGAGCTGGAGGAACAAGTAGCTCTGCAGTCCAAGATACTGATGCCTCAGAACAAGAGAGGACAATGGTGCTACTCTAGTACAAGATAGAAGACTTCTGGAAACTCCCTGGAGAATCATTGACATGACATAGTCTGCTTTGGATGAGTGAAGGAGCTAGAGTCTGATATCCTCAGGTGATCACAGCAGCAATCGAGAACCTGTTCAAGAGGAATGGAGCTTGCATCTGTGACCACTTCCTTGTTCTTCCAACTTTCATTCTATCCAAGCTTCCAAAATATTGAATGGTGCTGTCCACGCTTAGGGAGAGTCTCCACTCCAGTTTTTGTCCCATATGCCAATCATTCCTAGACACACCCTCACTGTTACACCCAGAAGCCTCTTAATCTTCAGCATCTGTTAATCCAATCAAGTTGACAATTCAAATTAACCAATACACAAGAAATGTGTTCCAAGATCCTTAGTGGATGCCTGAAACACATATACTACTGAATTCTCTATTTAGTTTGTTTTCATATATATATACCATTTGTTATATGGGGAATATAACATATAATATACATGTTGCATATAACATATACATATAACAAATTGCATGACATTTGTGTGTGTGTATGTATATACCCATTATGTATGTGTGTGTGTGTGTATAATTATTTTCATGCTCACACACACATATATATACATTCATATATATATGTATATATATATACACACCTATGGTAAAGTTTATAAATTAGGTTTAATTTTTTTTGGTGTAGCACTTTGCCATCAATTGGAATATCTTTTGCATTCATGTTCTTCATCCACAAATTTAGAGTCTTTTCATCTTAGCAAAGCACTTATTGTGCACTGTGGCAGAAACTTTTGAAATTTTAGGCACAACAGCAAAACCAGCATGTCTTAACTTTTAAAGGGGACTAAAAAAATAGGCAGTTATACAACATGAACATGCTTGACAAAGGAATGATTCCCATCCTGGGTGGATGGCCACAAAGGTACAAGGTTTTATCATACAACTTAGGATGACATGCAATTTAAAATTTATGGAAGATTTATTTCTGGACTTTTCTGTTAAGTATTTTGGGATTATAGTTCATTTCAGGGAACTGAAAACATAGAAAGCAAAACATTCAATAAGGAGGAACTACTATAAAATAGCTTGAAGAGAAGGTATATGCAAAAAGAAATGAACCAAGAAAACAATGGGTTTATGCTTTATAGATTCATAACTATGTTATGACAATGTTCAATTGTTATATGCATCATTCCCTCCATGGTGAGTTATTCTCAAGTAATCCCAGACAAATCCACAATTAATTGGAATTGTCTGAGTTCTCTTCCTTTCATGTGGCACTATGAATCCCATGTGTTAGGGTCTGGATCTTGAACTTCCCCAAAGATCATGTGTTATGGGATTGGTTGCCAGCCTTTATCACTGTTGCGAGGTGGTGGAACATTTAAATGGTGAAGAAAGTTAGGTAACTGGGGGCATGTCCTTGAAAATTACATTAGGATCCTGACCTATCCCCCTCTCTCTTTTACTTCCTAGATGCCATGAGGTAAGCAGTTTTCCTTTGCTATGCACTTTGCCATGGTATCTATTTTGCTGTAGGCCCAAAGCCATGGCCAAGTGGACATGGACTGAAACCTCTGAAACTATGAGCCAAAATAAACTTTTCCTCCTTGTAAGTTGTTTTTCTCAGGTGTTTTGTTACAGTGATAAAAAGTTAACACACATCTGGATAGAAAGTCCTCTCACTTCTCCTCCAATCTGTCACCTGATTTATTTGTGTTCATCCTAAGTTCCTATCAGCATACCACCTTATAGAGGAAACAACATCCAATGCATTGCTTCTCAAATAATCTGTGAAAGACCAATGTTCTCCCAACACACTGTGGGGGACTGATATGTTTGTAAAATACAATAAAAATTAATTACTGTACTTCTCTTTCATTGGTAAAGCTAGATAGCTATAGGAAGTGAACTTTAAACTAGGAAGCTGGACCAAACAAGGACATTTTCAAACCCTGGACTACAGATAGTACACAGATAATAACAACAAGTTAGATGAGTCCTAAAATTGGACTAGGTTTTTATGGAGATAGTTTCTAGGCAACAACACAGGGAGAATTAACCAAAGCACACCCCAACTATCTCAGTGTCTCAAGGAACAGAACAGGAGTCTGGGGATCCTAAAGCATCTAGAATTTGTGGATCAGTGTCCCAGAGAAGAGGAATTAGGTGGGGTGGGGTGGAGTGGGGAATCAATCAATTCCAGAGCTCATACAGTGCTGGGGTGGTTCACAGCAGCCAGGACTCAAGACTTATTACTATTGATAGCCCAGGCACTAGAATCCTTGGAAGGGTGTTACTTAGTAGGGGGCTAAATGAATCCTAGAATGGAGGCTCAAAAGATCAAAGTGATAAGCAAGTTACCACCATGGCCAGAGAAATGACCAATACTCTTTAAAGTAATACACCAAAATTCAGCATTTAACAATGTAAAATATATGAGTCTTATGAATAGGTATGAAAATAGAATCCATAGGCAGGAGAAAAATCAATCAATATAAAGTGATCTAGAAATAACACAGATGATAGAATTACTACAAAAGGATTTCAAAAGAGCTTTTACAAATGTAAAAAACCATAAGAACATGAAGAGAAGAAAATGGAAAACATTTTATGTTGGGTTTTTAATCCAAATAGAACTTCTAGAAATGAAAATAATTAACTTAATAAAATAAAAATACAATGGAAAGGATTAGCTGGATATTAGAAACTGGAGAAAAACAGCTCAGCCAACTTGAAGAAAGGCTAATATGAATTTTTCAAACTGAAGCAAAGAGAAAATAGACTGAGGAAAAGCAATAGAGTTTATGAACTATGGTACAAAATTAAGTGGTTTAATATATGTACAACTATCTCAGAAGAAAAGAGAGCAGGGAATAAAAGGATTTTTTAAAAATAAAGGCTGAAAAATGTGTCCAGGTTTAATTATAGCCCACTGATACATGGGGAAATTTTTACATATACAACTAAGAGAATATGACAGAGAAAAAGGCCAGTACATTTTAATGCCATTATACAAACCGTTTCAATATGCAAAGGTCTCCCTAGGGTCCCTGGCCACACCTGGTCAGCAGCAGCCCTGCTCCTACAGCCTTGACAGGTAGGTCATAATTCTGCTGTAATTTAAGTAAGTATTTTCTTTTGGAACCCAGGGTTTAGATGCCTAATGTGACTAGCCAGGCTCTCTTCATTCTGATATTGTCTGGTATTTAACTGTCCCCCTTTTATTTGTTTCATTAGGGGTCTCATGAATTTCAGTTAAAGGTACTGTTTTCTCAGTGTCTGTTGGTCTGTTGGAGTAGTTGCTTTGTGCCCATTTTTATTAGTGAGACCAGCCCAGTAGAAGAATTAAAAAGACTGATTTCAGAGCTCATTGCTTCTCTAGGACTGAGTTTTATCTATGCAGGTATGATCATATGATAGGAGGGAGTCACAGTGTGGCTCTCTGCTTACATAAACCATTTTGAAGTCCCGGGACTTGGCTACTGCAGACAGCTATGCTGTTTTCCAACATGGACTCTGAGGGGCAGCACTGCCCAGGTAAAAACAGTGACCATGACTAAAATCAGTTAACACAACAATCATCCTCATATGATAAATATTTATCCTAAGTGGGTTTTCTCACCAATTCAAATGAACTTAGACTAGTTTAACTGTTACTTAAATTATCACCTAGAATATAATTACTACACAGGCAAGATTCCCTGATAAGCAGATTACCCAGCTGCTCTCTCACTGTTGTGTATGCTCAGGAAGCCCTAAACTCAAGCATTCATTCCAGAAGCTGACAGAGTTACCTATGATGTATAAAGCTCTGTAACAAACATATAAACAAAAATAAATTGCTTTCAGTGTAATGAGGATCAGATAAGTCAAACAAATCCAATTCTGTGTCTGTGCTCCAGCTAGCATGGGCCAGGCATTTGGAATGAGGAATCAGACTGGAAATAGCTGATAAATTTATTATCATCAGGCAAGTAAAACAAGATTGAATATCTTGTCCCAGTTTTTAAATTTGTTTTTGTCCTTCCATCTCCCCCCTCCCAATTTTAAGCCTTCTATCCAGTTGCCTGACCTGGAGAGCTCAGAGTTCTGGCCCTAGTAAGCAGGATGGAGCATGTTGTGGGAGGACACAGCACTACCTCAGGGGGTGTCCAGATTATCTCCCTGTTGCCTTCTCCATTCTCTCAATTTTTCATGTTAGTTCTCTGAGTAGATTCTAGAAAGATTTAGTATACTCTAAATTTTGAAGCAATGAAAACTAACCTTCATATTAATGTATTTTAAATTTTATTAAACTGAGCTTTAAAAATCTTAAAGTTCTCCATTTTGCTTGCTAGTTTAATTATTTGAGGAGTGTTTTTTGGACTTTGATCCACTCTAAGCTGACTTAACTGTGATGAAATCATGATAATTTAAGCCAATTGCTACTCCCTTTGCTAGCCTCCTTTGAGACATTTTTCAATTTAAAGTCCAAGACACAGAGGTAAAATTAAGGCTTCCCTGGTCTTCAAAGGGCTTGTTCACTTTCCTTCCTACTCCTAAAAAACTGAGTACTTTGGAGATTCAGTGATGTGTTTTGTTTTTTTTTCCCCCAACAATTCAGTCTTTGCATAGAGCAGAGATGGTGTGCTTTCAATCCTTGACCTGAGTGGGGACAGTGTTGAAATAAAATTCCTCATCTCTACCAAGCACCTCAAGTGCCCTGTCCAGTGTTGTGAGAGATATGAAAGTGTAAGCTCATTTCAAAGACATAATATTTGGGGGGTGATAAGACATAAGCTCAAATACCAGGAACTTACTGCAGGGAACTAGGAAGATTGACTAAGCTCTACTCTTGGCTGAGTTCACTGGATCAAGTCACTTCACCTCTCTGAATAACAGGCTTACTTACAAAATAAGTTTAACTCTCTGTACCTTGCTTTGTTTGCAAAAGTATCCTGAGGAGTACATAAGAAAATATTTATGAAAGTGTATTATAAACTTAGATGGTAAAATTGAAATAATTTCAAAAATTGGATGATTTATCAGAAGCAGTGATTGAATGCAGGACTTTCTGTAAGAAGGGAGAGATGGCTGTGGGCGGGAGTGACCAGGGATTCTTCATGTTGCAAGAATGACTGGACAGTGTCTGGGATCACAAGGAAGAATGATGGCAAGCATTCAGACAGCAATGACAAAGGGAGCAAGGGACCATAGGCAGAGCTTCTGATGGAGGACAGAGGGCGTTTCCCTGCCCCATTCTCAAGTTAGACTTCATTTAGTAAAGGAAAAAGGACATGAAAAAATTGTAGAGGCCATGGAAAGCCTCATCAATGGACCTATCCATACTCCCTTGGGCAGAGGATGGCCACTAACAGGTGTTGGACAGAGGACATATGTGATTCATACTGTGCTTTGTACAAGAATAAATCATTCTTTTGGGCATGGAGTAGATTACAGGGAAGAGACTCTGAAAGCAGACAGTCCAGTTCAAATGCTGTCACAGAACACAAGGTATGAGATTCTGCAAGTCTGAACTGGACAGTACTCAGCAGGTGATAGACAGAAGTTCAAGCCCACCTGGTAACATTTTGAACTCGTGGAACTGGGAGCAGAACATCTTTGCAAATCTGTATAAAAATCACTGACTTCTTTATTGAATGAACATTATGAAATATTTATTAAATGATGTCTAAGTGTGAGGGCCTGTAAGGATATGAAGGTGGATTGAATGTGAATTGTTTCCTCAGAATTTAGCCAATAGATAAGATATAATTTAAAAAATCTTATTGAAGAATAATATACACTAATAAAAGTTCACAAAATGTAGTTACTGTGCTTGGTGAATTTTCATAAAGCGAAGTCACCCATGTAACTATCACTCAGATAGAGAAACTGACCATCACCATCACCCTAGAAGCCTCCTTGTTTTAATGCCTAGCAACTAGCAACTATCCATAAAATAACCACTGTTGCTAATTCTTGGCTTATAAATTCAGACATGAGTTGTGCCTGTTTTTTACTTCTTTGTGTCTGATGTCTTCACTTTGTAATATTGTGGGATTTGTTCCACAGTAAGTATACAGCAACTTTGTTCATTCTCATTTCTATATTATACTCATTATCATAATGTATATATCCTTGAAACTGCTGATGAGCACCTGTGTTGTTTTCCAAATTTAAGTATTAAAATTAATGATACAATCAGAGCTCTTATTATTGTACATGTTGTGGGAATGAATATAGGCCACTTTTTAAATTGAGAATATGCCGAGAAGGAGAATTGTTGGATCATAAGGAAATACGTATGTTCAGTTTTAGTAAGTATTACCACATTTTTCAAAGTTTGACCAGTTCCTTTTCCCTCTAGTAATTTCAATGATTGTTGTTGTGACATGTTCTTTTCAACACTTGGTGTTGCCTATACTTTATAGCCATGCTGTTTTTGGTGGATTAATAGATAAAAATTTTTAGAATCATAGTAGAAAGTGTCAAATGACAAGTACCAATAAGTGTTAAATGGTTATTGGGAAGTTTAGAGGAGGAAGGAATTCATCTGTTGTGTTTATGTAGGAGACATAAGTCTTATAAGGATAGTGACTAAACATTCTCCAGGATCACTCCACAGTTTTGTAGTTGTTCTTATAATTATGAAATGATAATGATTTGGGTTTAGACCATATCTTTCAAACTACCAAGCAGAAAAACCGTTATCTTTCCTTACCTGCTATGCTCTTCTCCCACAAATTATAGTCACAGGAGGTTGAAGCAGGATTGTAGTCTGAAGAGATGGAGATAGGACCCTCTGCTCAATGCGAACATGTAGGTAGATACACAGATCTGTGAAACAAAGTGGCCTCCAAACTCCTGTTCCTGAGCAGGGAATGAGGGGGTGTCTATGCTCTGGGACTGGATGATACCTTCTTCTGGTTTCCTGGATCAGGTTATAAAGCTCATCCCATTTCCAAGATGGCTAGTACTGAAAGTGGGTACAAAATAAGAATATCTTTTTTGCCAATAATCACCTCATCTCATGGAAGAAATTATTACTCCAATCAGTGATGTTTTAAGTATATTGAAAAAGTGTTAATCTACTCTTAAAATAAAAGGGGATAAGCTCCATAACCTATATAAATTAGTGTCTCACAGCTCATTTATTAATTGTCCAACAAATGATTAGGTGGTGAACAGGTTGTACCAATGCCAGACACACGTAGAAAGTAGAAAAGTAAAGAGGTGTTGGGGTGTTACATTTTCTTTACAAACCAAAAACAAATGAGAGAGAGAGAGAGAGAGAGAGAGAGAGAGAGAGAGAGAGAGAGAGAGAGAGAGAGGACTAATGAAAGTGAATTGTGTTCAGAATAGAAGTTATATTGAACGAAGTGATTCAGAACCATGAAGAGTTCACAGGGCTTACTAACTCTACATAGCATTTGTTGTTCTTACTTTGCTTTATGTGACTTCAGTGTCTAGCCAGGCATAGTGTCACAAATCTGCCGTGGAGATAAGATGTGTAAGAATCAGAGGCTCTGAGATGTGGATATGAGGATGACTAATTTCAGGAAACACCCGAAGAAGGAGAAGGATCATTAGGAGGCAGTAAGGAGGGGCTGGAGCCTAATGGTTATTATCACTTTATTCATAGAGACTGGAATAAGCCCCAGCTGTCCTGCAGTCTGTGTTGGCTTCATGTCCCCACCTCACTAGAGGTTCCTTGTATTAGATCCTAAACATTGGCCTGTCCTCCTGCAATTAGTTTGCATCCTGTTATGATTTGGATCTGAAATGTGTCCCAAAAGTTCATGTGTTGAAAGCTTGGTCTAAGTGCACCAATGTCCTGATGTGGGGCTTTAGGGTAGTGATTGGATCATGAGGCTCTGACCTCATTAGTGCATTAATCCATTAATAACTGAATGGAGCTCATGGAGGTGGTGGAAACTTCAGGCAGGTTAGGTATGGTTGGAGGAAGGAGGTTACTGGGGTCATGCCCTTGAGGACTGTATTGTGTCTCTGGTTTTCCTCTCCTTCCTCCTCTTTCCTGGCTGTCATGAAAT
This sequence comes from Tamias sibiricus, assembly GCA_025594165.1. NCBI lineage: Eukaryota > Metazoa > Chordata > Mammalia > Rodentia > Sciuridae > Tamias > Tamias sibiricus. The sequence goes on from CM046659.1 coordinate 85,626,849, forward strand.
GAGCAATTTTCTTCTACCACATCTTTCCACCATGATATTCTTCCCCACCTCAGGCCCAACGCAATGAAGCCAACCTACCATGTACTAATAGCTCTGAGACCATGACCCAAATTAAACTTTTCCACCTTTAAGTTGTTTATGTCAGGTATTATTGACACAGTGACAAAAAGCTAACACAGCCTGCCTCAGATGTGATTCAGGGATAAAGTAAAAAACCTTCAATCTTGGATAACCTATTGGCTTCCCTACTCTACTTTAAAGAATGTTAAGTTTACCATGTCACTTTCTATCATCCTTTGACACTAAGGTCCAGTGCCAGTTTTCAGGAAAACCAGCATCAGGTTTTCCCCCTTTTTCAAACACCTAGACAGCCACATTCATGTTCATTCTGCTATAAACACCCTGTGAACATTTGCCTTTGCAACCCAGCTCTAGATGGGGCTCTGATGCAGAAGGAGCCCCAGCCACCTACAATGTCCTTTGTTTCTTTAGGAATGGAGAACTGTGTACACTTTACAAGGGATGTTGGGCATCCTCATGCTTAGAAAACCTGTCGCTCCTCTTGCCTTAGGACTTCTCAAGAGAAGCTGTGTCATCTGGAGGTCCAGTGGCTGGCAAAGTTCAGTGACCTATTATTTGCCAAGTAAGCATCTTCTACACTTCCCGATTTTACCACCTGAAAGAAAGAAAGTGTGTCTATGACTTGTGAAAGAGACCACAACATCATATTTATATAGAAGCTGTTTTACTTCAGAGTTAATGCCTGTCCTCTCCCTCCCTGCTTCTCCCTTCCTCTTTTCCTCACTTCTTCCTTAGCCTCTTCCCTCCTCTTTCTCTTCCTCCCTCACTTCCTCCTCCTCCTACTTCTCTCTCCTTTTTTTTTTTCTCTCTCTCTTCCTCTCCAGCCTACTTATGTAGAATAGCAGCACCTGTGTGTTGATAGCAGGCGACTTCCAGGGTCACTCTCTCTCTCCCTGCTCCCTCTAGCTTCTTGTTATTCCTGTTACTCTATCATACAGTGTATGGAGCACCATGGAAGTTTCTATGACATCCAGTTTTCTTCTTCCAAATATAGAAGGGTAGCATGACTTCCATAAAGGCAGGGATCATGTCTGTTTTGTTAACTAATGTTTCCTCAATGTTTACCACAGAAACTAAGTGTCTTTTGAATTATCAAATAAACTCCACTCAAGTTCCCCAAACTGGGATACACATTGTGATGCATGAAATCATGGGGGAAATCAGATATAATTTCATGAGACATTAATTCAGATTTGTTTCTCTTGTGTACTTGTTTATACTTCATAATTAATAATTAAATATTTTTAGACAAATTTATATTGTGAATTAATGGTAAAGTTGAATAAGTTTTTACAATAGATGAATATACATCAAAACCACTACATGTTCAAGGAGAAGTTTTTGCCTCTACCCCAGAGGGTCTAGTGTTCTAAATCTTTCCATTTTTGTTTAAGCTAGAAATCCATTTTTAATATGATATCTGATTTTTAGATGTTGACAACTGACTCAGAGGTTTGTAAAATCTTGCGTGGAGCAAAAGAAATAAAATCCTTTTCCCTGAGAATGTGCCAAAATACCTAAGGAAAAAATATGTCTAGATAGGAAGTTGACTCTGGGAAGACAATCTAGTGCTGGTTGCCATGACAACTGTGATTATGGCCTTGACCTCTTCTCATCATCAAACTGGCCATAACTTAAAGAAGAAGGGTGGAGATAAGAGAATCCATAGGTCAGGACAAATTACCATCTTTAACATTTCCCTCTGTAGGGAGCAATAGATCTGGAAGCTTTTTAAAAATCATAATTATGTCAAAAACAGAGATTATGTGAGGAATATTTCATATATTTTCTGCTTGTACAAAGAATGATTATGGAAATGGGTCTATATTAAACAATGTATTTTACCTCATGGAATAGCAGTTCTATTTTTGAGAAAACTCAACAGAAGGTGGGTTAAGGCATTCTACATAATAATGAGTGTATGAATGATTCTGAAGTTTTAATAACTGTTCAATAGAATCTTACATTAGGTCTGAATATAATTTATATTTTCTTCACCTCAATAAACCAACACAAGATTAAAATGTACTAAACTGTATTTTGAAAATAATATTTGCATGTGCTATAAAAATATGTACTACCTGTTCTATCTCAAATCTATTGCAAAGAACAGGAGCTACACATCCTTCTAACAAGTGAACATCTGGACATTCTACATGAACTGCACTCAGTTTTCCTTGCCAACCCCCTACCTGTGCTGACACAGCCCCTGCTCCTCCCTGTCTGTGGTGGAGTCTCCCCCCCAGAGGCCCTAGCTTTTCTTGAGGTTTTTGTGGGACTCCCACAGGCAGCCTTCTCACTGTGGACTCTCTCAGAGCACAGAAATACACTGCTGCATCCATGAGCTGTGAGGCTGTGATGGTGAGCTGGATGGAACTGGATGCCTTCTGGAAGTTCAGGGAATAGCGACCCTCTGTTGAGTTTTGCTCACTGTAAGAGTCCTGACGAATAAGGAAAGTTGGTTTCCCATGTGGTGGTTGTTTGTACCAGAATAAGTAATAAATATCGTCACTGATTTCATACACACAGTCCAAGGTCACAGTCTCGTTTTCCATCACAGAAATTGAAGTCTGATCTTGAGCTACCTTCTGAGCCATGCTGGTTCCTGCAGAAGAGAGAAGAAATACACTAATTCTTTATCTGGAACACCATCAGAGAACAATGATCTTCTCTCTGCATGACCTTCAGGCCTGAGAATAAGCCCGAGCCCTGTGCTTGTTCACATCCTTACCAAGAAAGATGGAGGCGATGACTGCTTCCAGCAGGCTGGTGGCCAACATAGTGGTAGCTCTTCCCCTAAGTGAAATCTTCTATGTTCCCTCTCAAACCCAGATCTTAATTCTATGCCTTTTCTCAAGAGGTACAAGCAAAGTTACCAATCTGTGTGCTGCATCTGCTCCAACAGGAAATGCAATTTACAGATATAGGGCAGGTTTGCTTGGGTCCCGTCACATGCTTCCTGTATGGCGGAAAATCTTAGATGGCCCCAAGCTCCTGCTGTGTCTCATTATAACTTGTTGGATTGAAAATAACAATGGAAGCTGAATCATGTTTGATTCATTCTTCTTTGATGGAAAATGCAGAGCTTATAATTTATTTTGAGTTTTAGTGAACACATGGAATAATACGGCCATGCGCCCTTTGATCTTACATATGACTCCTTTTTTATAGACAGAACCAAATTAAAAAGTAACCACAGAACTTTTACTTTCTAACAGGAAGGAAAACTTTTAGTCTCAGTGTTTATTGCAAGTCATAGAATCTAGTACAAAGTTACATGAGAAATATTTTATTGTTGATGCAATATTTCAAATCATGATTCCTGAGTCCTCAAATTTATCAAAAGTATACTATGTCAAATAACAGCAGGAAAGAAACCTATACATATATGTGTATACAAAAATAAATTTAAAAATTCTACTCAGTGCCCAGCTACAGGAATTTCTGTTTTAACTCAAACCATGTGTTCTTGTAAATCCTCCTGCTCCTTCAAACCATGTACATTGGATGGTAGAAATTGGCATATGATAAACCAAAAAATATACTATTTGTAACCAGAACATTATTAAAGCCAATAGAAATACTACCAAAAATATCAGAAGAGTCCATAGTCATTTGTGCCTGTCACCACAATCAGTAAACTTTGTAGACTTAAAATAGTACAAGTAGTATTTTACCCAAGTATAGGTTCACAGAGATAATGTATTTATGCTAATACTGAGTTCATAAAAAATTTTCATTCTTGTCCTTATAAAATCAATATTTTTAAACACTAGAAATAGGCGTGTACTTAGTCTTCTTTTTCTATGGATTGTAATTTTTTAGACTGGTTTTAGGTTCACACCCAAATTGAGCAATTGAGCAGAAGATACAGAGATTCATCTCTGAAAAGAATATATTATGCATTTATTGTTACCTTTATGTCTACTGAATTGCATGTGATGTGATGCACACTAACAACGAATGTGAGCAATACATCATCTTTCATTGGGAAGATAGTAGTGACCATGTTAAAGCAGATCCTTTGGATTTCGGCCTGTGTGTAGGCCATAATCAACACAATAACCAAATTATCCTGAAAACTTTTATCAAGTTATCAAGTTAAACAACCATAATGTCTTGTCTTTATCACCTTTGCCCCTAATTTGGTGAAAATGACACAAAAAATCATCAAATCAAGGGGCATGTTCTTATATATGAGTCACCCAAATGATTAGAAACAGGCTTCTTTGCAAAAATTGACAAATGGAACTTTGTCAAACTAAAAAGCTTCTGGACAGCAAAGGAAATAATAAAATGAAGAGACAACCTACAGAATGTGAGAGAATATTTGCCAACCATTCATCTGACAGAGGGCTAAATCCAGAATATATAAGAAACTTAAAAACTTGAAAGCAAAAACCAAGTAATCCAATTTAAAAATGACCTGAATAGATGCTTCCTCCCCTCCTAAAAACAAATTAAAATGGCCAAAAAATACATGAAAAAAATGCTCAATATCATTAACCATTAGTGAAATTCCAACCAAAATTACAATGGGATACCATCTCACACCAATTAAAATGGTTATTATAAAAATGAAAAAACAAATAACAGATTCTGGCAAGGATGGGGAGATAAAAGAACACTGATGGTGGAAATGTAAATTAGTACAACCATTATGGAGAATCATACAAAGGTTCTTCAAAAAACCAAAAAAAAGGAGCATTGTTACATGATGCAGGTATCCCACTCCTGGGTATAAATTCAAAGAAAAATAAAGTGAGCATACCAAAGAGATACTTGCACATCATGTTTATGCAGCTCTATTCACAATAGCTAAGATATGGAATTAGCCTAGGTTCCCTTCCACAGATGAATGGATAAATAAAATATGGTATATATAATATACACAATGGAAGATTATTTAGTAAAAAATGAGAATGAATTTCTGTTATTTGCCACAGAATGCCATGTTTTCTCTCGTGTGTGGAAGTTTAAAAAGTTTACCTGAAAGCAGGGTAGTGATTACCAGAGATTGGGAAAAGGGTGGAGAGTGTCATTAAAGGATGGCAGAATTTGATCAGTGCACACTGTATCATATAAGGAATGATCGAACTCAACCCCATTAATATGTACAATTAATATAGGTTAACAAAATAAATTAAATATTACCAAAATATTTTTTGTCACCCAACAGAAACTCCAAATCCAAAACAAACCCCTCATATTTGTCTACCTTTTTCTCTAATCAAGCAAGTAACAAATATTTTAGACTTTGAAATCATGTGACTTCTGTTAAATTCTGCTGTTTTAGCACAAACACAGTGGTGGTGGATGTGTAAGTGAATGGGCACAGTTTCCTTCCAGTGAAACTCATGGATTACCAGCACCATGTGCGCCTTGGCCATGAGAGTCATCAACTCCACTTCTTTCTTCCTTTCCAGTATCTTAGTTGATATACTTTCTTCATTTTAAGCCTCCTCTTAAGAGTCATGATAATGTTCTAGGAGAGAACAAACAGGAAAATAGGGCTGAGATTCTCAGACTTCAGTCCGTGGATCTTTGGAAGCATATGGATAAATTCTGGGGGTGTAGCAAGGGGCCAGAATCCTATGTCCCAGAGGTTTTAAAAAATAAAACAGCATGCCCTCTATTTTTGTAAACAGAGTTTTACTGGAAGCATCTGTGCCCTTTAAGGAGCACACAGAACAGTAGTAAAGATCATTACTACTGTTAATACAATACTCAAAAAAAAAAAAAAAAAAAAAAAAAGAGAAATTGCACATTGGTAAGACGACATGTTTAGATGATTCTCAGAGAGCTTGCCAAGCTTCTTCATTACTTACTCTCTACTGAATGTATAAGAATGAGTAGGCAATTAATAATTTTCACGCTTTTCAGAGAAAAGATGTTTTAGAAAGAAGAAAAATAGACCCTCATATTGCTATGAGGGGGCCATATAGGAGGAGCAAGTACCTCTCCACATTGACTAGGAACATTTGTGCATAAGCTGGAGAGGTAACAAGAACCTAAATCAGGCAAAATTTAGTACGTCACATTTGGAAGTTTTTCCTTCATTTTAAGAGCAAATCAGGATCCAGGTGATTGGCATAGGTGAACTGTCACTCTGACAAGATCACTCCTACTGCAATGCAAAGGTCCACACTGGCATGATGGGTGTGTCAAGTGCACTGGGACAGAGGAGCAAGGGGTTAGGGTAGACTTTTAAATAGAATGTGGGGCTAAATTGGATTGTAGAGGTTGTGACATCTTTTGGAAGAATTTTAGGAGATAAATTCAACGGAACTCAGAGAAAGAACAAATAGAGTAAATAAAAACGAATAACTGTGATCTAGAAAAATAACATTGGTCTTAACTGGCAGTAACTGTGAGTTGCCTATTTAATGTCCATTTTTTTCCCCATTTCTTTCAAACAACCCAATTTTGATGTGGGTGACAATACAAATAATAATTTAAAAAATGTCCTGGAACCCCTCCCAGTTAGGAGGGATGGGGACTCTGGTGAGTGGAAAGTCAGTGGAGGCTGTTGGGTGGAGCTTTGGGAAACTACTGCCTCCGCAGCAGGTGGGCTTCTCACACTCCTTCTCTTGGCCTCAGAGGGGCAAAATGTGGAAGGATCTCTAGCAGTTTCTTGGGAGTGCAAATACCACAGTGACACCTGAAGGACAAGAAACTTTGAGCTGGAAAGACTCTGGGTCCCTCACAACATGACAAAGCCCCCTATCATCTCAGCCCTGCTTCTTTAATAACTGCTTTATGTGAGGGAAAAGTAACCTCCTTGTTAAAAAGTAAACTCCCCCTTGGGTTTTCTGTAATGAGAAGCCCTGCCAATATCTAAATAAGGTTAATGATGTTCATTAAAAATACAAACTCATCACTCGTCAGAGCCTGACTGAGTGAGCCAGCACTGAGCAGAATAATCCAGATCTTCAGGGGTGCTCTGGGTGACTCTGTCACAGGTGTTGTTGACAGGTAAAGGTGAGGCTTTTGGGAACCATAGCCCTCTCCCACATTTCCCTACTCTCTGCATGTTTTTCATCAAGCATGCACATAAATGTGAATGTCCTGACTCTCTCCACACATTTTCAATTGTGTCAAATCTGTGTCAAGAAAACTATAGTCAGCATTTATTTATTTTAGTAGGAGTGTGGATAAATAGATGTACTTGATCCTAGAAGCGCACCTTCACAACCCAGCATTTCAGGATCCGTGCTTAAGAATTTACTTTTTTTCCTGATAAAGTTAGAACATGAGGGATTGTTTGGGCTCAGTGAACCAAATCCTTCACCTTGAGTGAGGCTAGAAGACTAAGGATGATCCTGAGTACATGGAACCAGGATGGAAAGAACTGGGCCTGGCATTGCAGTTCCCTTTCCATATTTCATGACCTTTGCCCTATTTCAAGATGCTTCAGAAAAAGTCACAGATTTGAATGGGTTCCCTTTCCTCCTTCATGGAGGATGTGTAACCACCAAGTTCACCCATGGTCAGGGCTTCTGGAAAGCAGTCCTTGCAGGGTTTGTGTGAGGGCTGCAGGTGCCTGCTGAGCACTGTGCATCTGTAGCACAGAAGTAAGTAGCAGCATCTGTGGCCCGGGAAGCCTTGATGGACAGGATGCTTCTTTGGGTGGAGGTGTCCAGCGTGGCTGTTAGTCTTCCACTGTGTTTTTCTCTCTCATTTGAACGTATTAAAATTACCAAAGCAGGACCTTTACCCAAATCTTGCCTATACCACTGCAGAGTAGTTATACCAGCTTTGTAACTGCAGTTCATGGTGGCATTTTCACCCTCCTGGATGCTCAGGACCTGAGGACTCTCTTCTTGTTGGCTGTTCACCCCTAAGCAGAAACAAGGCCAGAGACCAGAAGTCATTAATTGAATTTTATCCCATTTCCAAAATCACAGGCAGACTCACCTCTCTGGCATGTGGGCTCTAAACTCTGGTATCCTTGTTCCCATCTCCCCCAGGCCCCTACTCACTGGTCAGCTGAAGCCAGAGAGTCACCAAACACACTCCCAGGAGTTTCTGCATCCTTCTTCTTATTGGGATCACAGGAGGCACAGCTCTGTAATCTGAAAGGGAGCCAGGTCCCTCAGTCAGAAAAGTTAGTTCCCATTACTGAAAACTTTTGGTCTTTCAGTCCCTCCCCATCCTAGAGTCTCTCTCTCTCTTTTTTTAAAACCCAACTAGTCAGCAGCAAGCTCAATTCTTTGCTTTGAACAGGAGATTAAAACCAGATCTGAGGAGAGGGAGGCACTGCCATCTGGTGGTGGCAACATCATCCCGCTGATGGAATATGCTCTGGATGGTGAAGTGTGCAGAGCTGACCCAGAAGGAACTGGAAAGCTAGTTCATATTCTGCCTGCATTGAACTCTGGTTAGCTTAGAATAAAAGCAGATACATTGAATTCAGGTAAGAACTCAATGAAGGAAGAATATTGGAGCTCAAAAAGTAATGGATTCTTTTCAGAAGCACTGTCAAGTTGCCTACAATTATGACATCTGAAAATGTATGGGCAAGCTTCCTCTTTGCTGGAATGAGACTACGTGTAAGTCAGAGCTTCTATTAATTAGCAACAGAAATGGACTCTGACTGAAATGAATAGGAAAAAAGAAGGAAAAATACCAAATTAGTGAATACCATGTTTGCCTCAGAATGCCCAATAGGGTCAGGGACCTGGACTCAAATCTACCAGGTCAGGACAGCACAGAAAGTCTGTCTGGGGAGGCCCTCCGCTTAGCATCTGTGGGCTCCTCTTTTGAGCCTCAGCCTCTGCAGGTGGTGCCTGCAAGGCTGCTCAGGCAGGATAACACAAGCAGCTGCAATTTCACTGTCTCTGTTGCCCTGTCACCTCTGTGTTGTTGTAATTACCTCCCTTCTCAAAAATCTTTCCTTTTCTTCATAAGTAACTCCTGAGTCAACTTTGGGAACAATGCACCTGACTGCTGGGGCCAGTGGTGTGCACTATAGTCTACATATAGGTACTTAATTACCAGCTTGCTAGGGCTGCATTACAAAGTACCAGAGACTGGGTGGCCTAAACAACAAAATCTATTTTCTCACAGTTCTGGAGGATGTAAGTCAAAAGTCCAGGTGTCAGAAGCTCTGGTTTTCCCAAGGACTCTCGCCTCAGCTTGCAGATGAATCACCTTCTGCCTGTTCTATCTGTGCCCTAATCAATTGCCACTTCTTACATTGATACAGGTCATTTTGGATGAGAGCCACCCTGAGGACCCTATTTTAACAGAATCACCTCTTTATTTTATTTTATTGGTTCTTTTTAGTTATACATAACAGTAGAATCCATTTTGACATAATTATACAAGCATGGAATATATCTTGTTCTAATTCAGACCCTAGTACCTCTCCTTCCATTTCCCTCTTCCCACCCCTACTCTCTTCCCTCTGTTGATCTCTCTGACATTTACCCATAGTTATTTTTTAACTTAATTTCTTGTGGATGTCCACAGTGGTGAGATTCACTGTGGTATATTCATTTATGTATATAGGATAGTTATGTCAGATTCATTCCACTCTCTTTCCTTTTCCTATCTGCCCCACTTCCCTTCATTCCTCTTTGTCTACTCCACTGAACTTCTATTCCCTGCCCTTATTGTGAGTTAGCTTCCACATATCAGAGAAAACATTCAATCTTTGATTTTTCTGTGATTGGTTTATTTTACTTAGCATAGTAGTCTCCATATCCATCCATTTAACAACAAATGGCATAAAGTCATTCTTTCTTATGGCTGAGTAATATTCCTGGTGTATATATACCACATTTTTAAAATCCATTCATATGTTGAAGGCACCTAGGTTGGCTCCATAGCTTAGCTATTGTGAATTGTGTTGCTATAAACATTTATGATAGTCAATTTTTTAAAAGGCCTATGTCCAATATAGTCACATTATGAGGTGGTCATCACTGGACTTCAACATATGGATTTTGTGGAAACAAAATTCAGTGCATAACAATGAGTAGCTGGTACTTTCAGTTTCTATGGCAGGAGGCAGGAGGGCACAGGCAGAGGGAAAGCTTTGCTGTCCTGCCATAGAGGTCAAGTTGAGATCCACCCACTCAGGAGCTGTCCATGTGTCCTCTGGACCTATATTCTCTTGACTGTAAAATATGGATAATAACAATACAGTGCTACATTTTCAAAGTTGTGGAAAGTTAATGATGAGATACTAAGTGCCATTTAGAGCAGGGCTTGATGGTGATGCCTCAAAACTTGGTACTGCTTCAAGAAAATGGGTCCTGATGCTGAGCAGTCAAAAAGAGTGGCAAAAATCTTCTACAAAATTTTGTAAATGTTTCAATATTTAATTCAAGACATTTCTTGTGGAAAATGAGTTAGTGATTGGGAAGAGGGAAAAGAAAGAAGAAAAAGAAAAGAAGGAGGGCTGGGCTGGGGATGCAGCTCAGTGGTAGAGTAATTGCCTACCATGAATTGAGGCCTTGGGTTCAATCCCCAGCACAGCAAAGGAGAAGGAGAAGAAGTAAAGGAGAACAGGGAAGAGAGTGTTGGCTGGAGCCTGTGTGGACTGGAGAGTGCCAGGAGAGAAGCCTGCAGGAAGGTCTGGGTCAGATCACAGCCAAAAAAATCCATGTTTGTTAGCAGAAAGCTAAGAAAAATTGGAGCCTTTTGAGCAAGGAACTGATGTTATCTTAAATGTTGAAATTTTAATCTGCTTGCTTTCTGCTAGATAGTTGAAAATTTGAAAAAAATTTCCAAGAAATATAGAATAATGATCAAAAGATGTCCCCTGACTCTAAGAAATCCTAAGATTTGTCCAATGTCAACTACAAAGAGGACAGGCATGTAGTTCTCTTAATATTGGTGTGTATTTCGCTATAAATGCAAAAAGGATCAGGACTCTGGAAAGAAGAACTGTGAGGTGAGCTTACCAGATGAAAGGGGGCAATTTCATTGTACCTTTGAATATTGAAACATGAGAATAAATTCTCATTCACAAATGAAATAAGTGAAGAAAGAATAAAATGTAGTTAGTATATAGAGTTTATTCCAGTATGATTCAATATAAAATATTCATTGATACAACACATCAAGTTAAAAAATCCATATGCTTCTCAAGATAACAAAAAATAACCAATTTTCTAAACATATTTTCTAAACATAGTTTAGAAATTTTCTAAATTTCTAAATTTAGAAATTTATTTTCTAAATATTTTCTAAATATAGTTTTTAAAAAATTAAAAATTAAATATCTAGAATTGTTACAAAATAAGGCATATACATTGAAACAATCAGTAAATGTTATGCCAAATAATAAAAAACAAATGACATTTATTTTAAAGTTAAGGGAAGGGCTGGGGATGTAGCTCAGGGGCAGAATGGCTTCTTAGCATGTACAAGGCCCTGGGTTCATCCCCATCAATGGAGATAAAAAGTTAAGACAAAAGATATTAGTACTCATATATATTCATTAAATGGTTGCTCAACCATAACCTTGTAACAGTTAAATAGAAAAGAAAGATTCTATTCATAATACCAATTACATTTAAGTATCTAAGAAGGAAAAATAGAGAGACTGGAAAATTTTTTAAAAGAAATATAAAGTAAAGAGAAAATGTAATTTTTTTATACATTAATAGCAATTAATGTTGATAAAATATTAATGAGATATCAATTTTAAAGTTTGCAGCACTTGAACAATAACTTTTAAATTTAATATAACACTAAACAGAAAAAGAAAAATTTCAAACCAAAGCAAATACAAACAGCATATCTTTCATACAATTTTTTTGAAAAAAATTGTATTCTGAAGATGTAACATTTTTTCCTTCTTATCTAAAAAAGTTAAGAATGATAACCATTGTATGTAGAATTCATTAATGTTGGCAGGACATAGCTATGCTGAGATAGGTCCTCACCTCCAATCCTAGAGGACATTTGTCAGACCTTTCTATATGACTCCCAATTATTATTCACCCTAAATAAATGGTAAGGTTCTTTCTATAAGCTCACAGTTAAATAAAAAGAAAATTACCTACAAAAGAGAATCAAGTTATTTCCCACTGAAACAGAAAATGCTAGAATAGCACTTGTCAAACTGTGTGTCTTACGTTCACTGAAATATCTGAGAGTATTTCTGTATCAGATAATCTGCATGATGAAAATAATTTTTATCATAACACTAAGATATAGTTCAAGGTTTTCACTGTGTTGACATTTATACTGATGGTGGTGCAAATACAACTGCTGTCATCTTAGGTAAAATCAGTGACCCTAAAGCATACTAGTAGTCCTTGTGTGTATGCATCACCACAGAAAAAGATCCACCACGTATTTGCAAAAGAAAACAAAAAACATTTTGCTTAAATATGTCCTTGACAAAGAAATGAAAAAAAATGTTGTATCTTTTCTGTTAAGTGTACATCTTTTTACTATTCCACATGATGAAGCAGATGGTGCTTGTTACCTCTGAAGTCTCAAGCATGACAGGGTCTCAGGAAGAACACTGGAAGCATGATTTGCAGTGGGAGCAGTGAGCTGCCTTTCCACAGAATAGTATTTTTTTTACTTGAAAGCAGGAGCACAGCCCAGCAGGTTTGAGTAATTGCTAGACATTTTCTTAAAAATGAAAGATTTGAGCTAACAATTGGGCAGTCAAGTGACTGGTTGTTGTAGATGATATTTTGAGCATTCACGTGAATTTTAAATTTTTGGAAAATTCATATCAACTAACATGGGTTTGACACCTTCCCAATTCTTAATAGACTTTCTGAGAATATTGTTGATAATATAGTGCAATTTTAAAATCTGTTTGCTTTAAAATTTTTATGTACCCACAGGAACTTCCTAAAATACTTATACAGTCAGTCATATGTCCTCTTCACTATCTTCCTCCAATGTTGAAATCATATAGAACCATAGTACAATATGAAAACCAGGAATTGATATTGTTCAAATACACTAATGGATTATTTGAGTTTTTTTTCATTGTGAAATTTTAGAGTTCTTTATTTATTCTAGCTACAAGGCCTCTGTCATATATGTGATTTACAGAATGTTCTCTTCGTAAGTTACTTTTCATCCTCTTAACAGGGACTTCCACAATGCTGAAGGTTTTAATTTTTATGAGTTCAATTTATCTTGTTTTCTTTCACAGATTGTGTTTTTGGTGTCACTTGTGGCCTAGCTCTAGGTCACAGATTTTCTCCATAACAAATAAAAAGGTCAGATCATCGAGAACTCATTTCTTTGAGAAGGAAGATTTTGGTGACTCCATCAGATAAATAACCCCAATCCAGTGCTTATGACCAAGGACAGAGGAATAAAAAATAGAAAATAAAATAATGAAGTAGTCTATATCAATTGCAGACGCATAACCAAATCTTTAGTCAAGGAATATAGTACTATATTTTCTATTTTCTCTTTGCTCATTGTATTTATATATTCCTTTGTACTTGTTTTGTCTTCTTCTCCTTTATCTTCCTCCTCCTCCTTTCTTTTCCCCACAGCATGATTATTTTTTATACAGATAATTGGTGACTAACTTTACAGTTTAGGCTGTATGTAGAACCTCCCTTTGAATTTAGAAGAAAAAGGAAGCTCTAATCTCCAACATGTTGGATTAGGACTCAAATTAAAAGTGACTTGAGAGCCAAAGATTCACACAGTGAATGTTGGGACTATGGATTTCCTCATTTTGGAGAAGGGATGAGACCTTTTTCACTTGTTCAAAAGACCTCTTTAGCTTGTTAAGTGGAACAACAATTCAGCAATTGCATTGTCATTTGGATGAGCAGATGTGTATAAAAAGAGGTGCATATGAAAGATTAGCCAGAGTGATGAGGTTGGCCAATTACCAATTTAATTTCTCCTAGCTCCAAATTTGCCCTTCATTTCCTATTTATGATATGGGGTCTGGGCTCTGTAATTGTTTCTCCTTTGCCAACTGGCATGATAAGAAGCTTTGTCATTAACTGTGGCTGGAAGGACACTGTACGCAGAGCAATAAGAAGAGGCTTCTCTTTCTGGTGCTGATGTGTTTCCTGTTCTCTTGTCCTCTCTGTAGTGCTTGGCTAGCCTGAGAGTCCCAGGGATGTGCCCCTCCAGCAAGTGTGTGACAGTTCCCCAGGTGGTTTCTTGGCAAGTCTTCACAAACACCCAAGCAAGTACAGCAGCACACCTTTGCCAGCTTTTTGTAAATTGTATTGGATCCTGGTAGGTGTTTTCCCACTTAGCAACCGTTTTGCTCTGGCACCTTTGCAAACTTCTCCACCATCCAGCAGGCTACAGCTACACATTCCCAATGAGATGTGAATCTTAGTCGTGGCAGGAGGGGTCCAGAGTGTGCCTAAACCAATGTGTTCCTTCCTTGGGAGACTTCCTTGGTCCTAGAGTTGAGAGCTTCTCCTTACATGTGCAATTCCTACATTTTTAAAAATTCCTACATTTTTTAGAGTCCTTTTCCCTATTAATAACTAATCTCCTATTATTATTTAGTAATTTACACATTAAATTTTTCTTGTCCAAATTACTGTGTTGTATTTTTACCCCTTGGCTAGACCTTGGCTAAAGTAGTAGGAACCTGTGAAATATGGAGAGGAAAGGCATTAGATGCAGAGAGATCAGCAATCAGAAGCCATGAACCAGCATAGTGTTAATAAGGAGTTGGATTGGGGATGTAATGAAGAACACATGGGGGACGGTTGGGGTGGCAGGGGAGTTAGATGAGACTATACAGTTAAGTCTGAACAGTCCCTCTAGCTTTTCTTTGCTGTGCTATACCATTTTTACTTCAAAAGTTTCTTTGGCAGGTGCTTCTAGAAAGAATACATACATTTAAAAAAAAACCTAATTTAAGCAGAGTAGGTAATGGTTTTTTTTTTTAAATCATTGAGGTCAATTGGAAACTGACTGATCCATGATAAGATATTGCGTCTTAGAGGCACACTCAATGCCAAGCTCTGGAGGAAGAATGCTCCACCGGACCACAGACAGAGCTGACAGGAAGTACTTTGTGTCACTCTGATGGGTTTGTGCTCGGCTTCCCTTGCAAGAGCAGTTGCTGTGCCACTTAGAGCACAGTAGTATGTGGCTGAGTCGTCCAACTGAGCTGAGGGTTTCTGCAGGTGGAAGGACTTCTCCCCTCTGTCCAGAGCAGCTGTGAATCCTTTGGCGCTGTCGCTTGAGATGTGTTTCAGGAGGATCTGGAGGCCTTGTCCAGGGTACTGGACATACCAGAAGAGCACAGGGCTCCCTGTATAGGAGTAGTTGCACTTCACCTGCACGAGGGTCCCTTCAAAGACAGCGATGTGGTCCTCTGGCTGGGTCACTGTTTGGGCTCTGGTTCCTCCTGAAATGCCAATTATAAATCAGAAAAAAAAACGAATTAGACTGTGGAGAACAATTCTTTAAACTGATTCTACATCACAATCCACCGAGATACAGAATGAAAAACTCCTTTTTACTCACCGAATGTGAGTATCATCACAAGCATTGAGATGAGGATGGGCGTCATGTCCGAACCACAGGGACACAGCAGGTTCTGTTCTGGAAACAATTCAGCCACACGGTCCCTCTGACAGCGCACCGAGAGAGTTTAACCACTCTGCAGCAAAAGGCTCCTCAGAGAGCCTGGTTTGCCTTCTGGATTTCTATGAAAGTTCAAGTTGTTCAGCATCTCCCTCTAGAGACCAAAAATGGTACTGCAGACAACCTCAGACTTCGGGAAGCCTTCAAATTCTCAAAACAGTTCCTTCTCATTTGATATGACAAAGTACCATTCAGACTAAGTGAAAAAGAATGTCATTAGAAAGTCCCACATAAGCATCTCAGTGCAACAGAGTAGAAAGTCCAAACAGCAGTACTTAGAGAAATCTAGTTAAAATGAAAAAGAGAAAAATTTGATATGTTTGCTAAAACATATCATTGTGAATGAAGAGTCATTAGATGTTGAGCAATAAATTTGGATGACTACCTTAATAACTGCTACAAAATAAATTTCAAATGTATATGAAAGGTAATATTTTTAAATAAAATAAAAGAGAAGACAAACTTTTAAAAATTTAAGATGGCCATGGATTTTCTAAGGAAGATATTCTGATAGCATAAGGAAAAATATAGATATAATAAATTTCATGGAAAATTCTGTAAAGGTATTTTAATTAAATTTTGAAACATTACCGGATAAAGTGATTTCCCATCTATCTTCATTGATTCTGAAACCCACACAGAGAGTGGCGTTTTACAATTTTAGTTCTACAAGTTAGAAATTAATAGGCCACAAACAGAGGAATTCTTTCATGAACATTCTAGAAAAACGGTAGATTGAAAATGTATCTGCCCTCCTGTCCTTGACAAAGGGCTTTCCGGGTCACCATTCAGACTTCAGTGTGGTAACCCTCTTGGGAATTGGATATAAATCTGGGCTCAAGCAGTAGGGAACCCCAGGATGAGGGGCAGGAAATTACTGTTCATGGAGAGCTTGTGCTGAAGAGATAATGAACCTCTTGAAAGGAAACATTATCTTAAGAGAATGTCTTCTATTGCTCCTCGAATTGCTGAGAAGAAAGTAACAAAGAGACTGAGTCCCATCTGTTCTTAAATAAAGAAGAATGCAAAGAAGCCCAGGAACAGAGGCATCGTCTTCCAGTTTTTCATCAGGAGCTGGCAGAGCTGCTGACATCAGTCCTCTGCTGGCTACACCACAGCTGACCACAGACACAGAAACACCTAGTCTTTCCTCCCCCACCCATCTGAACGCCTTTACTTACAGTGCCCCAAACATGTCAGGAGGGAAAGGGAGAAAGGGAAAGAACCCCTCAGAGAGAAGTAGGTGCCTCAATGGATACAGTATAATCTAAAAGAAAGATCAGCATTAGAGACCCAATGTTATTTGCCAAAAAGAATCATGTAACATAAAAAATGGTTAACATGTAACATAAAAAACATGGTTAACAATGGTTAACATTTTTGTATGAAAGATTTCACAAAGAACATCTCATTGAATGCTTTGTTTAATCCTCTATAAGGGTAAATACAATTAAATGAAATTAGAACTCTGTAAACCTAGGACAAATTCTGGAAACCATCATGGACAAGTAAAATGCCTCCAATGAGACTTTGATTGCTGGAAAGAGAAGTAGGACCTGTATGCCATGGCCACTTTGACCTCATTTCTGCCTCCCTTCTTCCCCATTGTGTCCAACACATTCCCATTCACTTTGCAGGCCCATTCTGCTCTATTGACTTGAGGTAATGACCACAGGTTTGTTTGTTTGTTTGTTTGCTTTTGTAGTAAAAACATACAACATTAAATTTACCATTAGCCATTTCTAGGTATACAATTCAGTAGTGTTAAGTATTTTCACCTTGTTGTGTGATGAGTCTCCAGGACTTTTAACTCACAACACTGAAACTTTGTGAGGCACAGACCACATTTCAAATCAATTAAGTGTGTCTTCATTTTTATCTCCTTAATCTAACCTTTCTCTTTCTTTCTTTTCTCCTGTCTCCCAATATTTTGTTTTCTCCTGTTTCTTCTCATCTTCTTTGTCCTGTTTTTCTAATCTCAGAAGAGGTATAAGAGAACATAGAAATCACTGGAATAATTTGGGAGCCAGAATAAGACTCATATATTAGATTTTTAGTTAAAAATTCAAAGATGTAAATAGGTAGTATAGATGTCTTTTACTGGAGTTTCCAGATTTACCATGTTGCTAGCAGATTCCTGTTCTCAGTTCTGCTTGGACATCACTATTTAGCCCATCTTAATTACAGACCTTCCTTGCAGATGAATATGATGAAATTCCCCCTGTTTTAGTATGTGACACTTCAGGAACTCTCCTAACTGCTGCTAACTCTCAACCAAATTTTCACCAAGGTTCAGGAAATAACCACAGCATGATAAAGGTCATTTATTAAAAGCCCACAGCTAACATCACACTTATATAAAAACCTGAAAGCTTTTCCTCTAAGATCAGAAACAAGGTAAGATTGCTTAGTCTCACCACTCTTATTAAGTACACTGCTGGAATATCTCCTTGGAGCATTTAGGCAAGACAAATAAATTTAAAAATTCAAATTAGAAAGGAAATTAAATTATATCTGCTTGCAGATGACATGATCTTCTTTGTAAAAAATCCCTTAAATATTCTTTAAATTTTTAACTAATAATTGAATTTTGTAAACTTGTGGGAAACAAAATCAATACACAAAACTCAATTACATTTCTTTATACTAACAATGAATTATCCAAAAATGAAATTAAAAAACAGTTCTATTTCTAATAACTTAAAGAATTAAAATGAAATATTTACAAATAAACCTGAAAGATAAAAGACTTGCACACTGAAAACTACAAAGCAGTGATGAAAGAAATTAAAGAAGATACAAGTACATAAAAAGATATCTGATGTCAATGGATTGGAAGATTTATCATTATTAAAAATATTCATAAAGTCAAAGCAATCTATAGAGTCAATGTAATCTCTATCAAACTTTTTACGTAAATAAAAAATGATATCTAATTCTTAAGAATCATATGGAAAGCTGGGTGCAGTGGCACATGCCTGAAATCTTTGAACATGGCAAGTTCAAAGCCAGCCTCAGCAACTTTGTGAGGCCCTAAGCAACTCATCAAGACCCTGTCTCTAAATAAAATATTTTAAAAGGGCTGGGGATGTGACTCAGTGGTTAAATGCCCCTAGGTTCAATCCCCAATACCAGAAAAAAAAAATCACATGGAATGACAAAGGACCAAGAATGGCTAGGACAATTTGGAGAAAGAATAAAGTTGAAGGTCTCATACCTCCTGGTTTCAGACATATTACAAAGCTGTAATAAAAGAAAATAGTACTGTCATTGAGACAGACATATAAACCAATGGACCAGAACAGAGAGCTCAGAAATAACCCCTGCATAGACACTCAACTGATCTTTATCAAGGGCATCAAGAATATGCATCAGGAAAGGAAAGTCTCTTCAGCAAATGGTCTTGGGAAAACTGAATATCCACTTGCAAATGAATTACATTGGACCTTCAGCTTTTACCATACTCAAAAGTCAACTCAAAATGGCTGAAGACTTGAATGTTAAGACTTAAAAATGTAACACTCCTAGGGAAAAACCACAGTAAAAGGTCTTGCCATTGGCCTTGGTAATGGCCAATTGTTGGATATGACACTCACAGATGCAGAGAATAGACTAGTGGTTCTCAGTGCATAAGGGGATGGTGAATGGGGAAATACTGGTCCATGAATACTAAGTTTCAATTACACACAATGAAAAAGTTCTAGAGATCTGCTGTATGTCATTGTGCCTCTATATAACATTACTGAATTGTAAACTTACAATTTTGCTGAAATAGTAGATCTTATGTTAAGTGTTCTTTCCATAAGTTAAAAAGCCTCACATCCCTGAAATATGTAAATCTGAGTGAAATAAAGAACCATAAAAGACATAATGAAGGGACAAATGTTCTGTCAGAAAAACTCTAAACTAAAATAAAAAATGGGTACAATGGAAGGGTGGAAAAAGTGACACACTGAGAGGAACCTTGAGGATGTCTGCAGCCAAAGACACCAAAGGTGGAACTTGAGTCTTAGATGCAACAGGAGAGGAGGAGGCCCAGTCTGAATAATACCTTTTATTACAGACCCTTACCCTCTTTCTGTTCAATTAATGACATTTGTAAAAGTTGGGGTCTCACTGTATAGTTCAGGTCAGTCTCATGCAACCCTGGTATCTCAGCTTTCCAAGTAGCTGGGACATGCATGATTAGAAAATGCATGTTTTAATGGCTCTAGAGATACAGTTATAATAAGGCAAGAATCCACTTCCTTGGTAATGGTTTTGATCTGGAATGTCTCCCAAAGTTTCATGCAAGGAGAGGTGGAGCAATTAGAAAATAATTGAATCATCAAAGGATTAATCAATCATGACTGAATTAACTATGGGGAGGTGAAGGCAACTGTAGGATGTAGGACCTAGTTGCAGGGGTGGGTCAGGGGACATACCCTAGAAGGTTAGTCTTCTTTCCAGTCCCCCCACCTCCACTCCCTGGCTTCAATGAGTTGAACTGCCTTGCTCTGCCATGCTCTTCTACCAGGATGCTCTGCCCTCATTTCAAGCCTAGAGCAATGGAGTCAGCTGACCATGGGCTGAATCCTCTGAAATGATGAGACAAAATAAATCTTTCCTCCCCTAAGTTGCTCATGGCAGACATTTTGGTAACAATGATAAAAAAACTGACTAATGCAATCACATATTAAAAAGTAGATTTAGGTGATTGTACATTACTTTTTTATTTAAGGACCAGCATTGAACCCAAGGTCTTTTTACCATTGAGCCACATTCCCAACCCATTTTTAATTTTTTTATTTTCATTTTTTTGAGACAGGGTCTCACAAAGTTGCTCAGGGCCTCGCTAAATTGCTGAGGCTAACTTTGAACTTGAAATCCTCCTGCTTCAACCTCCTAAGCTACTGGAATTAGAGATATGCACTACCATGCCCAGCAATTGTACATATTTTTAAGAAATGAAATGATTCATAATTTTCTGTCAGTAATTTCATAATTTATGAAATGCTGAGACAAGAAAAATATTAACTTCTGCTTGTGTAAACTTTTCATAATGTTACATTTTTTAATTTTACCATTTGAACCAAAACACAGAAGCAATTTGAAATCATAAGTGTATGTATAGATGTCTTAAACATGTTGGTTTTTTATGTAATTGTCTCAGAGTAAATAAAAATGGTCCCTGGCCTTTGGTATCCCTATGAGAATAATGTAATGTCTGATACTGTGAACTTTGGTAGTGAAGGCCTGTCTTCCTATTAATGTTGTTAATGTGCTTTGGAAGACTAAAATTGTTTGTCAAGTGTTTACTTTTATATTATATCATAAATTAGAATAATTTTTAAAAGGGAAAATCTAAGAGTTTTTCATTACTTTCATATCTTTTATTTGATTTCCTTTTATGGGATAATTGTCTCAATTTTTTAATATGGATATCACTGGAACAACTGTTTCAAAACAGATTACAACTGAATGGCTTTTAGATTTTCTATCTCATCAAAAATTATGTTCAATTTGATCATTGGTTCTGTAATACAAGATGAGAAATATAGATATTTGTTTAAATTATTTTAAAATATGTCAATATCACACAGTGAGATATTATGTATGTGCAAGAAGTTAAGCTTCCAATCTAGGTTTACAGTCTGTAGTGCACTGATTGAGAATATAGACCATAAAGGTTGCCCTAATTGAGAATCTAGGCTGCACAGCTTGCCTACTAGCATAAACAAGTATTCATGTATTGATCAACACCTGAAGCAATGCTAATCATCATAGTGAATGCTAGAAATGAGTTTTTAAAATAAAAGTGATGTTGCCTTTTTAACTTCAGAGCCCTTATAGCTATGGTGTACGTTCTTCAGAGTGTAGGTGTGGGGGTGGGAGTTGGGGCATGAAATTGTGGGGGAAGACAGGGATCCCTCCTAGAAAAATTCATCACAAGACTTTCATCTGGGTCTCAGCCAGTCTAAAGGTGGCAGGACACAGACATGAAGACAACTATTCAGGAGACAAACACTCCCAGGGGCTCAGTCCCATCTTGGGCTGCACAGAAAATGAAAACTCCCCAGCTTGAGCCTGTGTGTAACAAAAAGTCCCTTGTGTCAGGAGGTTTGTGCTCAGCAACCCTTGCAGCCCCAGGCACTGTGTCACTCAGAGCACGGAAGTACTCAGCTGAGTCGCTCTAATGGGCTGAGGGCTTCCTCAGGTGGAAGGAGGTTTCATTTTTCCTAAATTCAGCCTGAAACCTGTTGATGCCTTTAACCAGGGTGTCCCCTGGCGTGTACTTCAGGAGGAGCTGGAGACCTTGTCTGGGGCGTTGCTGGTACCAGAAGAGATAGGGAAGAACAGAAGTTGAGTAGCTGCACCTCAGCTCCAGAGGGGCTCCTTCAGAGACCATGACGTGGCCGTCAGGCTGGGTCACTGACTGGGCTCCGCTTCCTCCTGCAACATTAAGGCTGAGTAAGGAAAAGCAGCGCAGACCTGGCTGTGAAGAAAACGTGTCTCTCTCCAGTTCGAATCAGTCACTTTTGTGGGAGGGGAGAGGGAAGGGCATATACTCACTCAGGGTGAAAACCACCGCAAGCACTGACACGAGTAGCAAGAGCATGGCTGAGTGGTGGAAATGCTACAGGTATCTGCGCAGGTGGGAAGGTCGCGGTATCTGAGCCTCTGGGCCAGGCTGCACAAGTCCCTTGCTTGGACAAGTTTCAGAAACGGTTAGAAAGAGGCTTTCCTTTAAGCAGTCTGGATGATCCCTAGCCCCTTGTTCTAGTGACAGGTCCCTTAACTACACAGACATCAGTAAGGAAGCATCAGCCAGTGGCAGGGAGGAGGGGCTCGGTGGATGAAGAGGATGTTCAGTAAAAAAACGGACGCCTCCCTTGTGCAACATCGCCCTCTGGAGGCCAGAGGCAGGACTGGGGATCTAGACATAAGGCTGTGCCATTCTCACATCAGAGGTGTGATGTGACAACTTGCAGGGAATGTGCATGTCCCTTAGAGAATCTGTGACGATGTCGATGTCACATTCTGCAGTACATAGAAATTAATCTTAAAGTACACGAAAATTAAAATAGAAGAAAATAGATGAGGCTCAGAGCCAGTTTGAAGTAGTGGGTGCACCAACATATCTGGCAGTTGCAGTGTTGGTTTTGACCAACTTAGCATTTTTTTTTTCCACTGGAGGGCTGGCCTTATCAAGTGGTATATGCTTTTAAGGCTATCAATTAGGGTGACTTACATGAGTAGCTGTCAGAGGGAAAGATCATGTAGTAATTGTCACACAGAAGAAAGTACCGATAAATTATTGAACTCAAGCAAGGTGACTGAAAACATTGGCTGACTGGTGACTAGAGGACAGCCTACAGCAGGGCATGCTCTGAGGCTGCTAATTGGAAATGCATGTATGAATATGGGATTCCTGTGGATATGCTGTGTAAAAGAATTGCTTATCTTTTCCAAGTTTACACATAGAACACAGATATGAGACTGTTGTGGTTGTTATATGATTATAGTTGGTATAAATGAAGAATAAGGACTTCAGGTGTACAAGTGTGATCCTACAGGTTACTACTATGGGTTTCAAGCCACTGCAGCAGGAGTTAAACAGACAGGGTCAACCAGCTTCCTGGAAAAAAATGAAGAGGAAATTTGATTGAACATATGAACAGATAGTGGAAACTGCAATTTCATGCCTGTCTACTGTTCTATCCATTGATTTCAAACCTTCAGAAATAGAAGTTGGAGTAGTTATATTAGATAATCCTAAATTTGTGATTCTGAATTGAACAGAGATTGAAGTTCACCTTGTTTTTCTAGCAGAGAGACTTAACATTGTTATTAGTTTACCAAATCCATAATGCTGCTTGCCAGTGTGTTTGGTAATAACAAACTAACATAATGGAGGCCCCTGGATTGATAAAAGAACCTATATCATTCCTCCTGTTACTGAAGTGGTTAGGACCTTGCATTAAAATAAACAAACAAAAGGTGATTTTGGAAAAAGAGAAGGAACAGTAATTTACCTAACTGAAAAATTAGTCACAGAAAATACTATTCTAGATTCTAGAATAATGATGAGATATTTCATATTATTTTTGCAAAACCATTCATCAGAGAGAGAGGGGGGGTAGCCTTAGCCTGAGGTGAGCATGGCCCTTGCTGCTTAAGGTGATCATCAGAGTAAGGGAAAGAGACTATTTCTTTGTTGCTGAAGGGAAAAGATAAATTAGATGAGTGACTTACTAAGAATCATCCTGGATAACATTTTTAACTAATCAACAATGCAAATTAATAAAGGCTATAATTTTCTTTGTCAAGTAGAAAGAGTGAAGCCTCCTTGGTTTCAGGTCAACAAGTTTGATATTTCTTAAGGCTATGAGAAAATCACTCAAGTACCACATGTTTAAGAAGAGACAGTGAGAGCCCTATTCTCTGGTCAATAGCCAGAAAATACTGATATATTATGCATAATTATGGAGACACTGCACTAAAAGGAAGATTGACAGAAGTCCATCTATAGAGAAACTGAAGCAGAATGATAAGGGCGAAGAAGATATGACTATATATCTGATTCTGGAAAGAATTAATGATAGACAATAAAGTAAATCTACATGAACTCAATAAGGCAGGAGTAAGTGCAACCAGCAGACCAGAAATGAAAGGAACTTGTGGGAGGTACAGAAGACAAAGGAGAGGTTTTCAGTGACCCTAAACTGAACTGGTTCCAGTAGTCTCTATGCTGCAATAAGTTGGGTGGGAAAGAGTTATCATTAAGCTATAGAGCAGACAGGCTCTCACTTGTTTGGCCCTGTTCCCCACCTGTATGGGACCACTGTGTGCTTAGCTTACATTTCTCTCTTGGTTTCTGATCTATGTCTTCATTCTGCATATAGATTTTCTTTCATGTATAAGACCAAATATAGTCAGCTTGGAATTTTAAGTGTTATTAGGATGTGCTTCTGATTAAAAATTTCCAGCTAAACACATGTAATCATTTCTTATATTCCCAAAATTCCCACTGAAATGGAATTTGAAAATATAAACAGGATGCACCTAAATCCGTAATGTTAACGTAATTACCAGAAGAAAGATATTAACGTCTGTAAGATGGAAAGCAGATGAAGGCCCGCTGATGGATCAAACAAAAGCAGGAAAAGCACAGCCCAGAATGAGATGTGTGAAGATCGCATTGGGAATGTGAGTGTAGGAAATGGATTCCATCAGTCCCTGGAGTGGTTCTGGACTGAGAAAGAGAGTAGGTGTGCTGGAGGTCAGGAGGAAGGGATGCAAAGGAACAGACTGATTATGAGTGTGTGAAGGGGACAGCAGCCTCCTTCTATGCCCTCCATCCTGCTGCTGTGCTTGCATGTGAGGAGCACAGTAGGCCAGTCTCCCCAAGGAACTCAGTTCTCACTAAATTGGAACGAGCCACCTAGGAAGGCTGAAGATTTTGATGTAAGTAGCTGTCAGAGTTTGTCCATTTTCAAACTGGCATTAGACACAGGGAAGAAAAGGAGAAACTAAACTGCTCATTGCCTGCACTTCTATCTTAATGAACCCTGCCCATTCATGTGTATGCCCACAGTCCACACTGCCAGCAACCCCACTCAAGAAGGCACTTTGTGGGGAGTCCACCCTAGCACCCAGCCTTTAATTCTTAATGGCAATCAAATAGCAGATTAATGCTAGCCATTCACAAGTGTATGTGGTAGGATCTCTTCCTGCATGTCTTTCTACACATGAAAGCCCAAAATGATCAACTCTGATTATCAGAGGCATTTCTGTCTGAGTAAAGTAACAGGAATAGTGTCATAAAATAATTCCCAAAACACTGAGATAATAGCATACTGATTTCCTTGTCACTACTCTCAAAAATGTTCTAAGACTTAGCTTTGAATAACAATTCCTTACTTTTTTTTTTTTAATATTTATTTATTTGCTTTAGTTGTACACAATGCGTTTATTTGTACGTGGTGCTGAGGATCGAACCCGGGCCGCGCACGTGCTAGGCGAGCGCTCTACCACCGAGCCACAATCCCAGCCCAACAATTCCTTACTTTTATTTATATTTTTTTATTAACAGGTGTTTTAAATTATTTCAACTATTGAAGAATGGTTAGACCAGCTATACAACCCATTGACTGGATGATGAAATTTAAACATAGTATATGGTAATTAGAAAGTCTATTATTAAGTGAATGCTCCCCATGTTCTTGGAGAATTACATGGTATAGTGGAAACTGTTGGTGTTTAGCCTAAATCTCCTTTCCCAGGCCAATGTAGTTAGTCAATATCCAGATGATGTGAGTGTTGACTACTCTTGGTTCACAGGTGACCCTTCCTCATCTTGTTGTGGTGTAAACTAATCAACAGAATCAATAAGATTGTAAGATATAAGTTATATATTAGTAAAACAATAGAGATTGTAGATATAAAATTTTGATAAGTGAGGTAAGATAAGACAATTATAAAGCAAGAACTGTCATAGATAGGTCTGTGACTCCAATTTGCTGCCTTCTATAAAAACTTACAAGAGCTGTTTCTGAGAAACTGAAATGAAAGCTGTTTTCTTATAATATATTGTTTTCTGTACTTTGTACTCTACAAAATGTACTTGCCCCAGGACATGATGGTCTTGGTGACCTATATGACTTTGAAGTAGATTCTCACCCCCGCTAACCACCTGCTAAAGCCCAGGATATGATTGTCTAACACCTGCTCGGACCCAAGTTGTCTGAGTTGCCCTGCTAACAACATTTTTTTTAATATAGCTTCTGTAATATGCTTGCTTGCTAACTGAAAAATTCCAGTCCTGTTTAGGACTTGCAAGACCCACCAAATGCTGTTTTTTTTTTTTTTACATTTTTTTAAATTTTATTTTTATAATTTTTAATATGTACAACTCATAGTGCATATATTTAGTATCTTTTTACATACAACTGTTTGTATACAAAGTATATTCGTACAATTCAGGTCTTCAATCATGCATTAAGGAAAATGGTATCCGTCTCATTCAACTACCTTTTTTTTTTCTTTTCTCCCCCTCCCTCCCCTCTTGCTCCCTCCCTTACCCTCCCTTCCCTTGACCATTTTAGTGTTCCTCTAATCCTCCTATGTACCCCCATCCAACAATACTTTGAAATAACCTCCTTATATCAGAGAAAACATTTGGTACTTGGATTTTTGAGACTGACTAACTTAACTTAGCATTATGTCTTCCAACTTCATCCATTTACCTGCAAATGCCATTAATTTATTTTCTTTTATTGCTGAGTAAAATTCCATTGTGCATATATACCACATTTTCTTAATCCAATCATTTACTGAGGGACATCTAGGTTGGTTCCACAACCTAGCTATTGTGAATTGCGCAGCTACAAACATTGAGATAGCTGTGTCACTGTAATATGCTGTTTTGAAGTCCTTTGGGAATAGACCCAGGAGTGGGATGGCTGGGTCATAGGGTGGTTCCATTCCCAGTTTTCCAAGAAATCTCCATACTGCTTTCCATAACGGTTGCACCATTTTGCAGTCCCACCAGCAATGTATGAGTGTGCCTTTTTCCCCACATCCTCTCCAACATTTATTGTTGCTTATGTTCTTGATAGCTGCCATTCTGACTGGAGTGAAGTGAAATCTTAGAGTAGTTTTGAATTGCATTTCTCTAATTGCCAGCGATGTTGAACATTTTTTCATGTATTTGTTGATTAATCGTGTATCTTCTTCTGAGAGGTGTCTTCTCAATTCCTTAGCCCATTTATTGATTGGGTTATTTGGTTTTTAGTGTAAAGTTTTTTGAGTTCTTTATATATTCTAGAGATTAGTGCTCTATCTGATGTGCATGTATTAAATATTTGTTCCCAATTAGTTGGCTCTCTATTCACCTCATTGATTGTTTCTTTTGCTGAAAAGAAGCTTTTTAGTTTAAATCTATCCCATTCATTAATTCTTGGTAGTAATTCTTGCGCTACAGGATTCTTATTAAGGAACTTGGGGCCTAATCCGACATGTTGGAAATTGGAGCTTACTTTTTCTTCTATTAGGCATATTGTCTCTGGTCTAATTCCTAGGTCCTTGATCCACTTTGAATTGAGTTTTGTGCACGGTGAGAGATAAGGATTTAATTTCAATTTGTTGCATATGGATTTCCAGTTTTCCCAATACCATTTGTTGAAGAGGCTATCCTTTCTCCACTGTACATTTTTGGCACCTTTGTCTAATATAAGATAGCAGAAATTATATGTATTAGTCTCTGTGTCCTCAATTCTGTACCATTGGTCCACGAGTCTGTTTTGGTGCCAATACCATGCTGTTATTGTTACTATTGCTCTATAGTATAATTTAAAGTCCGGTATGGTGATGCCCCCTGCTTCACTTTTCTTGCTCAGGATTGCTTTGGCTATTCTGGGTCTCTTATTTTTCCAGATGAATTTCATGACTGCTATTTCTATTTCTTTGAAGAATGACATTGGTATTTTGATTGGAATTGCATTCAATCTGTATAATGCTTTTGGTAGTATGGATATTTTGACAATATTAATTCTACCTATCCAAGAGCAAGGTAGGTCTTTCCATCTTCTGAGTTCATCTGTAATTTCTTTCTTTAGTGTTCTATAATTTTCGTTATAGAGGTCTTTCACCTCTTTCGTTAGGTTGATTCCCAGGTATTTTATTTTTTTTTGATGCTATTGTAAATGGGGTATTTTTCATCACTTCCCTTTCAGAATCTTTGTCGCTGATGTACACAAATGCCTTTGACTTATGTGTATTGATTTTGTATCCTGCAACTTTGCCAAATTCGTTTACTAGTTGTAAAAGTTTTCTGGTAGAGTTTTTTGGGTCTTCTAGGTAGATTATCATGTCATCACCAAATAGTGCTAATTTGAGCTCTTCTTTTCCTATCTTGATCCCTTTCATTTCTTTCGTCTGTCTAATTGCTCTGGCCAGAGTTTCCAGCACCATGTTAAATAGCAGTGGTGAAAGGGGGCATCCCTGTCTTGTTCCAGTTTTTAGAGGGAATGCTTTCAATTTTTCTCCATTTAAAATAATGTTAGAAAGGGGCCTTGCATAAATAGCTTTTATAATGTTAAGATATGTTCCTGATATTCCTAGTTTTTCCAGTGTTTTGAACATAAAGGGGTGTTGTATTTTGTCAAATGCTTTTTCTGCATCAATTGAGATGATCATATGATTTTTGTCTTTAAGTCTATTGATGTGATGTATTATGTTTATTGATTTCCGAATGTTGAACCAGCCTTGCATCCCTGGGATAAACCCCACTTGATCATGGTGCACTATCTTTTTGGTATGTTTTTGTATCTGATTTGCTAGGATTTTGTTGAGGATTTTTGCATCTATGTTCATTAAAGATATGGGCCTGAAGTTTTCTTTTTTGGATGTGTCTTTCCCTGGCTTTGGAATTAATGTGATATTGGCCTCATAGAAAGAGTCTGGAAGAGCTCCCTCTTTTTCTATTTCTTGAAATAGTTTGAAGAGCATTGGTATTAGTTCTTCTTTGAAAGTCTTATAGAACTTGGCTGTAAACCCATCAGGTCCTGGACTTTTCCTTGTTGGTAGCTTTTTGATGACATCTTCTATTTCTTCGTTTGTAATTGATCTGTTTAAATTATGTATAGCCTCCACATCCAGTTTAGGCAAATCATATGACTCTAGAAATCTGTCAATGCATTCAGTATTTTCTATTTTATTAGAGTACAAGTTTTCAAAGTAATTTCTAATTATATTCTGTATATCTAAGGTGTTTGTTGTGATATTCCCTTTTTCATCATGAATGTTAGTAATTTGAGTTTTTTCTCTTCTTCTTTTCGTTATCATCGCTAAGGGTCTGTCAATTTTGTTTATTTTTTCAAAGAACCAACTTTTAGTCTTGTCAATTCTTTGAATGGTTTCCTTAGTCTCAATTTCATTAATTTCTGCTCTGATTTTAATTATTTCCTGTCTTCTACTGCTCTTGGTGTTAGTCTGTTCTTCTTTTTCTAATGCTTTGAGGTGTGATGTTATGTCATTTATTTGTTTGGTTTTTTTCCTCTTAAGGAATGAGCTCAGTGCAATAAATTTTCCTCTTACTACTGCCTTCATAGTGTCCCAGAGATTTCTATATGATGTATCTGTGTTCTCATTTACCTCGAGGAATTTTTTGATCTCCTCTTTGATGTCTTCTTCAACCCCTTGTTCATTCAGTAGCATGTTGTTTAGCTTCCAGTTGATGGAGTAGTTTTTCTTATTCCTTGTTTTGTCGTTGATTTCCAATTTCAGCCCTTTATGGTCCAATAGCATGCAGGGTAGTATCTCTATTTTTTTATATTTGCTGAGAGTTGCCTTGTGACATAATATATGGTCTATTTTGGAGAAGGAGCCATGTGCTGCTGAGAAAAAATGTGTATTCGTTTACTGAGGGATGAAATATTCTATATATGTCCGTTAGGTCTAAATTGTTAATTGTTTTGAGGAGGCTTAAAGTTTCTTTGTTTAGCTTTTGTTTGGATGATCTATCCATTGGTGAGAGAGGTGTGTTGAAGTCCCCTAGAATAACTGTGTTGTGGTCTATTTTACTGTTGAACTTGAGAAGAGTTTGTTTGATGAATGTAGGTGCTCCATTATTTGGGGCATATAGATTTATGATTGTTATATCCTGTTGATGGATGGTTCCCTTAAGTAATAAGAAATATCCATCTTTGTCCCTCTTGATTAGTTTTGGTTTGAAGTCTACCTTTCTTGATATGAGAATGGAAACCCCTGCTTGCTTCTGCAGGCCATGTGAGTGATAAGACTTTTCCCAGCCTTTCACTTTCAGTCTGTTGATGTCTTTTTCTATGAGGTGTGTTTCTTGGAGACAGCAAATTGTTGGGTCGTTTCTTTTAATCCATTCTGATAATCTGTGTCTTTTGATTGGCGAGTTTAGGCCATTAACATTCAGGGTAATTATTGAGATGTGATTTTTATTCCCATCCATTTTTATTTGAATTATGGTCTTTAGCTTGATTTGGTTTCTCTTCTGGTTGGTATTTCCTTTAGTTTAATATCTCCCTTTGTTGATTTTCGTTATCATCTTTCTCTTCTTCTTCATGAAAAATGTTGCCCAGGATGTTCAGAAGTGCTGGCTTTCGAGTTGTGAAATCTTTTAACTTTTGCTTGTCATGGAAAGTTTTTATTTCATCTTTGAATCTAAAGCTCAATTTTGCTGGATATAAGATTCTTGGTTGACATCCCTTTTCTTTCAGATCTTGAAATATGCTATTCCACGATCTTCTTGCTTTTAAGTTCTGTGTTGAGAAATCTGAACATAGTCTGATTGTTTTCCCCCTATATGTAATCTGCTTCCTTTCTCTTGTGGCTTTTAGTATTCTCTCCTTGCTCAGTGTATTAGGCATTTTCATTATAATGTGTCTTGGTGTGGATCTGTTGAGATTTTGTTTGTTTGGTGTTATGTATGCCTCTTGAAATTGGTTTTTCCATTCATTCCTCAAGTTTGGAAAATTTTCTGTAATTATTTCATTAAATAGATTACTCATTCCTTTGGCTTGAAACTCTGCCCCTTCCTCTATGCCAATCACTCTTAAGTTTGGTCTTTTTATGCTGTCCTATAATTCTTGGATGTTGTGTTCTTGATTTCTAACAAGTTTTGCTGTATAGTCTAAATTCTTCTCTAGGATATATATTTTTTCTTCATTGTCTGAGGTTCTTTCTTCCAAGTGGTCTATTCTGTTGGAGATGCTTTCAATTGAGCTTTTATTTTGGTTTATTGCTTCTTTCATTTCTGGAATTTCTGTTTGGATTCTCTTTAGAGCCTCTATTTCCCTATCGAAGTAATCTTTTACTTCCTGTATTTGTTTTTGGAGTTTTTTGTCAAAATGATCTTTTGCCTCCTGTACTTGCTCCCTCATCTCATTTTTGAATTCATTCTT
This sequence comes from Tamias sibiricus, assembly GCA_025594165.1. Classification (NCBI taxonomy): domain Eukaryota; kingdom Metazoa; phylum Chordata; class Mammalia; order Rodentia; family Sciuridae; genus Tamias; species Tamias sibiricus. Next base: position 85,658,417 of record CM046659.1, read on the forward strand.
AGGTTCCCTAAACATTTGGCATATGTAATTTCTATATTCCATCTCTGGCATTTGACCAACTGTGCTTGCCATGACATGTACTGATGAGGTATCTTGATTTGTTTGTGTCATTTTCTTCCCTTGTTTTTTCACGTTGCTTGTGTGTCTATTCTTCCTGCACTGTGGGACCTTGACTATTTCGATTTTACCTTAATGCCTTATATTGTTCCTGTAGTACAATGTTATCAGATCACCTTATAATTCCTTTACACTTTTAAAACCTAACAATTTCTATTCAGAAAATCCAAGTTTGATCACAATGTACAGATTTGGTTAACCCAGATATTATTTCCAATTTACTCTGTATGCTTCTGATGGGGTTTTATAGCTTCAAGTATCGGATACAGAGGTGTTATGTTTAGGAAGAAGGAAGTGTCTTGAATTGTTCTTTCTTGGAAAGTATGAAAAGAGATTTCTATTGAAGTGGTTTAGTGGAAGTTTTAGTATCAGTAGATGGGGGAAGAAAGAGAATGGAGTAGACAATTAAGTGGAAAGACCAATCTATATGTAAAGTAAGTTGGAAAAGAAAAAAAAATGATAAAAGAGTAGGAATTGGTGTAAGAGAGAGGAGAGAGAGAATCAAGAAAATAGAGAGTAAACTATATATAACACCGCTTTGCTACACAGTTCAATTGCGCTGGTTCTAGAAATCCCAAGTTCTGCGTATAACTTGTTTTTGCCTCTGTTTAGTATGCACTGGCAGGGTGTAAACATGAAAGATGAAGGAGGAAGAAAAGATGCAAGAGTGAGAAGGAAGAAAAGAAGGAAAGAAAAAAGGAGCGGAAGCAAACAAACACACTGACAATCAATGCGGAAGGAAAAAAAAAAAAAAGCAGAACAAAACAAAGCCAAAAAAAGAAAAAGAAAAATAAACAAACAAACAAACAAACAAAAAACCTCCCCAAAATCCAACAAACAAGCAAACCAACAAAAAAGAAAAAAGAAAAAAAAAAGTCGAACCCCAAGTCTCAAACAAAACGGGCCCTGGGAAGCCCCCCTCTTTTTTCCTTTCCAGTTCAAGCCAATTGTTATTGGATCACATCTATGAAGGAGCCTATAATCAAGGAGATAGCTAAAGATTGCGGTTAGCTGAGAGCCATAAAAGATGTTCTAGTTTCCACCTGATATTAATACATTATTCAAAGAATCTTTGTATGCCCGTGAACACTGCGTGACGCACCTGTAAGCTCGAGCTGTAAGCACGTGTCCTTGTTAAAGCTATATGTATATAACTGGGTGAGGTTCGTTAGTGTGTTTGGGGAAGAAGAAGGTGGTGGTTGGAGTTAGAGCATTTGGAGTGATTGCTGGAGCTGGAGAGAGGAGAAGAATAAAAGACCTTTTTTCATTTTCATCCTGCCTCCGAATTTTCCTGTGGCGTTCGCTGCTCCAAGCGACTTCCGCTTCAGGCAGCGACAGGTGGTGGCCTGTATGGGGAATTCGGCGGCAAGGTAAGAAAAAAGAAAATTTAAAAAGATGGGAGCAAATATAACAAAAAGTTGGTTTATAAAAGCCATGAATGAAATTTTTGATATTGAAAACTCAGAGGATAGTGAGAAAAGTGAACAAGAAAGCATATCCTCTGACTCAGTGGAGACCAGCAAGGAGAGTAGGAATGTAAATTCAAAAGTAAGATCTGCAAAAGCCATCAGAAGCTTAATAAAATTAGCTGAGGAGTATGTACTCTCCTTAGAAACTGAAACTCAGGATACTAGTGAAAGTAATAATAGTAACAAGGAGCCAAACCATGAAAGTACAGTCTCCTCTACTGAGCCGGTTAGGAATTATAAAGCTAGTAGTGAAGAGGAATCAAAAAGCGATTCGGAGAGCACAGTCTCCAATAAAAAGAACAAAAAGAAATTAAAAAAGAGAAAAGACCGTCAAATAGAAGAACCACTAGCGCCCTCTGCTCCTTCATGGATAGAATCCCTAACAGAAACAATAAAGAGTATTGATCAGAGTGTACGTGCCCTTGAGGTAGAAATTGGCGGCCTTTCAGAGCGTTTATACGCTCTCGAATAACATAGACCGCAGGAGCACCTAGAACTGCCAGTATTTCAAAATGAACAGGGACAAAGATATCACGAGTTCCTAGACTTTAAAACAATAAAGAATTTTAAAGAGGCGGTAATGACCTATGGGCCTCAAGCTCCGTTCACATTAAGTATGATAGAGTCACTTAACACCCTAACCTTAGCCCCCTCAGATTGGAAAAGTCTATGCAGAGCGGTACTAAGTGGGGGACAATACCTAATCTGGAAAACTCAATTCCAGGAACTTTGTTCAGAAATAGCAAAGAGAAATGCTGCAGCAGGTTTCCCTCAACGCAATATAGATATGCTCACAGGGGAGGGTCAGTTCGCCGAACTACAAAATCAGCTACAATACGATCCAGGTGTGTATGCCCAGATACACACTGCAGCTGTGAAAGCCTGGAAGACAATCTCAGGCACAGGGGATCTGCAAGGCAGCCTATCAAAAGTTATACAAGGGCCTAACGAACCTTATGCTGATTTTGTAGATAGGCTCTTAAAAACAACATCTAGAGTTTTTGGAGAAGTCGAGCAAGCTATGCCCCTAGTTATCCAATTAGCATACGGGAATGCTAATAAATATTGCCAGGAGCAATAAGGCCATGGAGAAGTAAAAAAGACTTATCAATTTATATCAGACTGTGCAAAGACATTAACGAGGCTGTTATCACAGGCAACGTAATTGCTGCAGTGATGAAAAATTCCTCCCCTCAAAATTCCCAAAGGATTCAACCTAGAACAGGATATTCCAGACAAAATTATTATACCCCAGCTCAAAGTGCTGTAATCTTAAATTGGCAAGACAATGAAGGCCATACAAAAACATTCAAACCCTATGTTTTAAACAGCTTGCCAGTTACCCTATGGGGAAGAGATATCTTACATCAAATGGGGCTACACCTAGCGACCAAGCCTGCAGGTGTTAAGAATAAAAATCCTACTCATAATAAAAAAGGCAAAGGACATTTTTTCTAGGGGCCACTGAGAAAACAATTTTAAAAATACCATGGCTCTCTAATAAGCCAGTTTGGGTCCCTCAGTGGCCCCTATCCAAAGAAAAATTGCAAGCGGCCCATCAATTAATTAAAGAACAATTAGAAGCAGGACACATAGAGCCTTCCACCTCTCCCTGGAATTCTCCCATATTTGTAATTAAGAAAAAATCAGGAAAATGGAGACTATTACAAGATCTAAGACAAATTAACAAAACAATGCAAATTATGGGCCCTACTCAACCTGGACTTCCTAATCCTGTAGCTATTCCAAAAAACTATTACCTTATAACCCTTGATATAAAGGAGTGTTTCTTTTCCATTCCCCTACATCCTCTGGATGCCCCCAGGTTTGCTTTTTCAATTCCTTCTATTAATAATAATGGCCCTGATAAAAGATATCAATGGAAAGTATTGCCGCAGGGAATGGCAAATAGCCCTACACTGTGCCAACTATATGTGGACAGAGCTATACAGCCCATTAAAAACAAATATCAAGACCTTATGTGTCTACACTACATGGACGATGTTTTATTAGCTCACCCTAATCAACAAATCTTATTTAATATATTTAGTGAAATAACAAAAAATCTAAAAAAATATGGATTATATATAGCAGAAGAAAAAGTTCAAAGCAGATCACCTATACTATATTTAGGCTTTAAAATCATGGATACTTTTGTTAAACCCCAAAAAATTCTAATAAGTAAAGAACATTTGACCACCCTCAATGATTTCCAAAAATTACTGGGTGACATTAATTGGCTTCGCCCTACACTAAGCCTCACTACTGGACAATTAAAACCCTTATTTGACATCCTTCGTGGGAACCCTGACCCATCCTCACCTCGAACATTAACTCCTGAGGCCAGGAGAGCTCTAAAATTAGTAGAGCAGGCCATTGAAAGATCCCATTGCGATAGATTTGATTTTGCACAACCACTAATATTGATTATTATTCCTTCACAATATACTCCAACAGGAGTATTTTGGCAACAGGGACCTATATTATGGATACATTTGCCTGTCTCTCCTAAAAGTACAATTGAGTCTTATACCTCCATGGTGGCTAAACTTATTCTTCAAGGACTTAAAACCTCTACTAAAATATTTGGAATTCATCCCGCTACTATTATTACTCCTTATTCATCATCACAGGTTGAATATTTGTGCTTCAATGATAATGATTGGGCTATAGCTAGATGCTCTACTTCTGCAAATTTTGACAATCATATTCCTAAATCTCCTATACTGTCCTTTTGTATCAATCATCCTATCATATTCCCACAGGTAATAAAAAATCAACCCATTCCTAAAGCATTTAATGTATTTACAGATGGATCCTCTAACGGTACTGTTGCAGTAGTCACTCAAAATGAAAAAAATGATTCATATCACTAATCAAAAATCAGCTCAATTAGTGGAACTCGAAGCTATAATAATAGCTCTGGAAAATTTTAAAGAACAGCCTATGAATATTTTTTCAGACAGCCATTATATTGTACATGCTCTCCCAAAATTGGAGCTAGCAGGTCCAATAGCACCACATACTCCAGCTTTTAAATTGTTTTCTCAAATCCAAAATCTCCTATGGCAACGAAAAGAACCTTTATTTATAGGTCACATAAGAGCTCACACTAATCTGCCTGGTCCTCTCCATGAAGGTAATCAAAAAGCTGACGCCCTCACTAAAACAATATTTATATTTACTACAGTACAACAAGCTACTTTATTTCATTCCCAGTTCCACGTTAACAGCACTACCTTAAGACAAAAATTTAAAATCACAAAAGAACAAGCTCGTAGAATTGTAAAAGAATGTCCATCTTGTGTAACACTCTTGCCCAATCCACATTATGGGGTTAACCCACGAGGTTTGATGCCCAATCATTTGTGGCAGATGGATGTCACACATGAGCCAAGTTTTGGAAAATTACGATTTATTCATGTCACCATAGATACATGCTCAGGCATGATTTTTGCTTCTTTACATTCCGGAGAAAAAGTTAAAGATACTATATCTCATTGTCTGCAAGCTTTTGCTGCATTGGGCATCCCCAAAATGCTTAAAACAGATAATGGCCCTGCATATACATCCACATCCTTCAAACAATTTTGTACAAAGTTCAATATTATCCACAAAACAGGTATCGCTTATAATCCTCAGGGACAAGGAATAATTGAAAGAGCAAATCGGACACTTAAAAATATGTTACTAAAGCAAAAAGATGGAAACTGGAAAAATCCTAAGGACAGATTGGCAGTTGCCCTGTTTACCCTAAATTTCTTAACTTTAGATTCTAATGGACATTCGGCTGGAGATAGACACTGGAACCCACACCAACAACATAAACCTTTGGTTTACTGGAAGGATGTTCTCTCAGGTACATGGAAGGGTCCAGACCCAGTATTAATTTGGGGGAGAGGATCTGTTTGTGTTTTTCCAAAGCACGAATCCTCTCCAATATGGATACCATCTAGATTGATAAAGCAGGTACAAAGTCAAAGGGATCAAGACGAAGTTATTGAGGAGTCTAGATTGAATAAACAAGTGCAAGGTCAAGAGGACCAAAATGAAGGTATGGAGTGATTCCCTTAAAAGAGTTCTCCATTAAATTTACAACTTAAATTTCATTCTTCCCGGCCGGGACAAGAAGATCTCTCTTCAGTGTATACACAATTGTAATTTTTTTTTCTCTTTTATATATGTCTTTATGTCTGTGCATTTGTCTAAATTTCATGTTAATGTGATGTCACAAATATGTTTATATGTGCGTCTGTCTAGTGTGACGTCACAAATAATTAAGCGCTTAAAAAAAAAAAAAGGTAGATAGATATAGATCCAAATAACAAATAACGTTAATTCATTTAAGCTTAGAATATTCTAATTTGATAATCAATAGATAGATAGATAAATAGATATTTATATAAGTTCAGAATATTTTTAGATAATCAATTATAATGATAATCAATTTTGATTTATAGTTGTCTCCGGGACTTCTCTTCAGCTGTGAATATGTTTAATGTTGTATAACCTGATATTTTGGTGTTCCGACAGAGGATCATTTATTTGTTATTGACTTCATTTGTTTAGTAGCTGATTAATTTGAATTATTTCAACAGGTATAGGATTGCTGTGTATATAGAGACTCGAGGATTCCAGCTAACAAATTATTTTTCCAAAATGCCTTTAGCTTTTCTTTATCTTTAATGCAGTAAACACCCTCAGTTTCTCTTTGATTATTTCTGAATGTGATATTTTGCCAGCTTATGTTTGTGGGAGCTTGAGCAGCAATGTGTGTGAGCAGAGATCAACTTTTATTTTCTACTCTAATAGTTCTTTTTTTTTAGTTTGACAGCTCACCTTTTGATCTCAGTGCTGGAATAGCACTGCCTTTCCCTTAATAATGGATGCTTGAATTTTTAGGTAGCGGGCCCTGAAGATTTGCCGGTGGAAATGTCTGGACATAAAAAAGACGGCTGCTGCTACAACTGCAGGGACCGCGGTCGCTGCAAGCATCCCTGCTGCTCAAGCATCAACAACCTCACCAGCAGTGTGGCCTCTGCTCTGCATGCATCGGGCCTCCTGAATCTATGTGTTATAACTTATGGACATTTTGATTTTCCATTATTTTGGGACATTACGGGACAATGCCTTGCGGGTATTTGTCCTAGAGAACTCAGTGCGTTACTTGATGAAACTAAGGGCAGCTGATTCGCTTAAAGAACTTGATACGCTATGGAAACTTGGCTCGTCAGCAGTAGGCTTACGGCCTTAAAGCCGCAGCATCTCCTAAAAATTGGACGGCTGTTAGTCAACACACAGTCGATCCTGAAGGGCTCTATTGGATGGCTGGTTAGCCTATGACGGGTAAGATCCCCAGAAGGGGACAACCTAAGACACGGCACAGTCGCACAGGACAGTCTAATGTGGCCGGCATGTCAACCTAAGCCAGGAGTCAGGACAGCCTAGACTCCCATGACGGGTAAGAATGTCGGTTGCACATGGACGTCCTAGAACATTCCCTCTTTTAAAACTAAAAGGGGGAAATGAAGGAGCCTATAATCAAGGAGATAGCTAAAGATTGCGGTTAGCTGAGAGCCATAAAAGATGTTCTAGTTTCCACCTGATATTAATACATTATTCAAAGAATCTTTGTATGCCCGTGAACACTGCATGATGCACCTGTAAGCTCGAGCTGTAAGCACGTGTCCTTGTTAAAGCTATATGTATATAACTGGGTGAGGTTCGTTAGTGTGTTTGGGGAAGAAGAAGGTGGTGGTTGGAGTTAGAGCATTTGGAGTGATTGCTGGAGCTGGAGAGAGGAGAAGAATAAAAGACCTTTTTTCATTTTCATCCTGCCTCCGAATTTTCCTGTGGCGTTCGCTGCTCCAAGCGACTTCCGCTTCAGGCAGCGACACATCTAGACAGTCTGTGATCCTGTTAGTGGAATCAAGGCTGCACCTTAGGCCAGTGGCTGAACGGCTTAGTGAAGGAGTGGCCCAGGTGGGTTTGTGTGTCAGCAGATGAATGGCACCGGGAAGGGGACCCTCCAGAAGGCACCCCCTCCCCATGCCCACCTACAGTTGCAGCTTCTTGTGGCCGCTGCACTGGCCTCAGACACGCCCTCCCCTGCTGGCCACCCGAGCCTCACCCAGGTGTGTGTTGTCTTCAGAGAGCTGGAGGGTCCCTGGATGGCTGCAGCCGTCACTCTCCGTCTCCTCCCCCCCTTTGTCTGGGTCAGCCACTGCACCTTTCAAAGATGGCGGTGCTCTCCTCCCAGTCAACAGCAGCTCCGCAGACTCCCGTGTCCTCGCCGATTGATTTCAAAGCCGTTGGGTGGATGTCTCCTTGCAGAGGTGGTATTGGGAAGCCGCAACTGTAACTGCAGCGCAGGCAGTGCTGCTTCGGATTGTGGACCGCTCTGATTGTGCCCCTGCTTGCTGTTCGCGGGTCTCTGCGGGGCCCTACTGTTGAGGGTCGCGTCCGTCCGAGTGTGGATTCGAACTGGTGTTGTTGACCCGCGGTCTCCTGTGGTCCCCCAGCACCAATTCCGCCGGCTGTTATCGCTGGCTTCACGCTGGTGTGCCCTGAGTGTGGCTGGGGTTGCAGTCGCAGCGCGGTCTCCCCACACTAACTTTGTTTCACACGGCCTGTGCACCACCCCGGCGGTTTTGTAGAAGCCTTGTGGCTCTAGCCGCTGCAGACAGCTTGTCTCCTTCTCTTCCTGGTAGTGGTAATCAAACCATCCAGGAGATCAGTATTTTCGGCCTATATGTATATGATGAAAGGCAATTTATCTGCTTTGTTGGATTCTTTCCACGGAGCTGCCCTGAAGTGTGGCTTCCTCTAATCCGCCATCTTGGATCTCCCAAATGCTGTTTTAGCTTCTGTGATTGGCTTGCTTGCATGACACTGAGGAAAGACTCTAAGTCGTGGTTTTCATTCTTAAATTCCCAAGGAAAGCCAGGAAGGGCTGTTGTTCTCCCATAGAGCTTCAGTCTCTGTGGGTGGCAGCCTCTGGCCAGGTAATAAAGCTCTCTAATTTGTTTTTAATTTGGACTTGGAGTCTTTTCTAAAGCGGTTCCTCATAACAGTCTCTGCCATTAACAGCCACCATTGTCCAGTAAGGTGTACCTTTATTCCAAGAAAGACCATGGCCAATGACTTCAGTACTTGAATCTTGTGCACAAAAGATCAGCAGTATAGCCTTATCTCAAGGTGGAAGGGTTCAAATTTGTGGAAAAATTCATGTTCCAGAGCTCCCCAAGAGATCAGGTCAAAACAAGACTCTAACTACATCCATGCTTAGCAATTCTCCATCTCAACTTGCTTTCCTTGATAAATTATGGGCAATAAAATTTTAGTTCAGGTTCTCCTCTTAAGAAACTCAACTAACAACAATATGTTATTTCATAAATTCTGAAACCAATCTTGAAATGTATAAGTACAAGGTAAAGTCAAATGGCTCATTAGTAACATAACAGATTCTTGAACCAGCTCCAAAACCTGATTCATTTCTGAATGCCATGATGTCAGAAAGCATGCAATCAAAATAAGGCTAAAATTTAATTGTCTTGATTATAGCTCAACATTCTGCTCTTCTTCACTGCCTTCCAATTCTTTCTTCTATGACTTGAAAATATTTGTTTGGTTTTCAGTTCTTCTGATGGAGAATTTGAAGCAAATCCTGATTGGGTTGTATCCATTTAGCCAGTGACTACATGAACAGAACTGAACAGAATTATTTTTTCTATTTTCCCCCACATTTTTATTGGTGCATTGTAGTTGTACATAATGGTGGGATTTGTTATTACATATTATATTCATATATGACACCACAAAACAATATAATTCCTCAGTATTCCTTCCCTTCTTCCCTCCCCTGGTCTCTTTTCTCTACTTTACTGATCTTCCTTCAATTTTCATGAGATTCCCCTCTGGCACTTTTTCTTTTGTTTTTCCTCTCTAGCTTTCACATGAGAGAAAATACATGACTCTTTGTTTTCTGCATTGGACTTATTTTGCATGACATAATGTTATCAAGTTCCATCCATATTTCTGAAAATAACATAACTACATATTTCCTATGGTTGAATAAAACTCCACTGTGTGTATATACACCACATTACCTTTATCCATTCATTTGGTAATGGACACCTAAGCTGGTTCCATAGTTTGTCTATTGTGCTGCTATAAACATGGGTATACATATATCACTAGAGAATGAAGATTTTAATTGTTTAGGATAAGTACTGAGGAGTGGTATAGCTGAGTCATTTGGTGGTTCCATGTCTCCTTTTTTGATGGAACTCTATATTGATTTCCATAGTGGTTGTACTAACTTATAATCCTACTAAGAGTGTAAAAGTGTTCCTTTTTCTGTACATCCTTTCCAGCACTTATTATTGTTTTTCCTATTGACGACTACCATTCTGACTAGTATTAGGTGAAATTGCAGCATAGTATTGGTTTGCCTTTCCCTAATGGCTAATGATTTTGAACATTTTCTCATATATTTGTTGGCCATTTGTGTTTTAAGAAGAATGCATTTTCCCATTTATGTATTGAGATATTTGGGCTTCTTTTTTGGTGTTAAGTTTTTTGATTTCTTTGTATATTCTTGATAATAATCCTCTTGAACAGAAATATTAATTCATTTCCAAGTTTTTTTTTACTTCCTGAACTATGTAAACAATCATGATTAACAGACATGTTGTAAAACTGCAGTTTTGCAAAAAGGATGACTTTTAATTATTTTCCTGTAATACAACTTAATGTCTATTATAAGGTCTTATTTCCATCAGGTCACAAATAGTTTTGCTAGATTTGTGTGGATGGCCAAGCAAATACATAGAGCCCTGGAGTCCAAGGAGGGAAACATTCATATGATCTTCAGTGTTTCCAACTCTCCTCACCAACATTTGGTGAAAGAGTCAATACCTTGTCATCTTTGACAGCTGATTCATGCAGGACTTTGCTGTCCATAATGAAGCCCCTTGGTATCTTTTAGACCCTTTCTCAGGATTCCTTTGCTGGAAATCTAGTGTTATTCTGTGGTCCTATGCCCCGCTGTTATGGGTCTCTCTAAGACTATGGTAACTGCTCCCCACCTCTCCACACCTCACCCCAGTGAAGGTATCAAGGCTCAGGCCAGGGATTCTGAGTTCTACTTGGCCTTAACTCAGGAAGAGCAACATGGACTCTCCCTGACATTTGATCTCTGCAACTGTCTGAGCTTCTTCTTTTGCCAATTCTTACCCTCTAACTCTAGTCCTTTCTCCTACCCATCAAATGTCCAGAAGTGGGATTGCAGCTGAGAATGGAGATGAGATGGGAGGTTATCACTAAAATAATTTGGGCTTAAACACTTGCCCAAAGTGGATCTTTTTCATGACTCCTTTCCCAAAGTGGATTTTTTTCATGACTCCTTTCTTCCCTTTGCATTTCTCTTTTGGGATTACACTCCTAATGAAATGTTTATTACTCTTAATTCCCATCACATTTAGACCACAAAGGACTCGCTGCACTGTGGTCTATGCTCTACCTAAGGCCTTCTGGACCAGTAGGTTTCTGTGCAGCTGCAGGTGGCTGGGGAGCACTGTGTGCTTACTGCACAGAGGTAGGTGGCTGAGTCACTGAGCTGGGAGCCTCTGATGTGCAGGAAAAGATGCCGGTTGGCTTTTTTAAGCTGTGCTGTGAATCTTCCTTCACCTTTTTTGCCATTGGAGTATATGTATATCAGCAACATTGGACCTTTCCCAGGATATTGTCTGTACCAATAGAAATACTGAGAAGCACTGTCACTGTAAGTGCAGTTGAGAGAGGCCATGGCTCCCTCTGGAACACTGAAGGATGCAGGACTCTGCTCCACTGCCTTCTGTTGGCTGCTCACCCCTGTGCAAAAAGACAATGGTCCAAGAAGGTTGGTTGGGTAGTGGATACTCTCCAGAATTTAAAGTACCCTTTCCTGGGCCTCCTACCCTCCCCTACTTAGAAGGTAAGACCATTCATGTTTATACCCATGGGCATAGAATAGTTGATAACTTCATATATTGTTCTTTATATTCCCACAGAAATGCCCAAACTCACATCTCAACTGAAGCCACAGGATCAGGAGTAAAACACTCAAGGATTTCATCATTCTTTTCTCCCCTGGTTCACTGAGGAATCAGATGTTAAACCCTAAAAAGATAAAAAGAAAGAAAAACAAAAAACAAAAAAACCTGAGTCTCATTTAGACATTTCTAATTTTTCTGCTTCCTGAAACATAAAGAGTCTCTTCTCCCAATTAGAAAAAAAGAGGTGTTTCACCACCCCTGATGCACCTCAAAGCCACTCCCCCTCTGTTCTCTCCTTTTCTCTCTCATGCATGTACACACACACAGGCACTTACACTTTTCCTCAGGGTCTCTGAGAAGACACTGCCATCTTGTGGACTCACTATAGTGATCAAAGAAATATTCGAAATGCAGACCCTTTTGTGTACACTGTGAAAAGTCTGATACTTTAAACTAAAACTTTAATAAGCATTTTCTCCAAGCCAATGTGTGTGTGTTTATATGTTCATATTTTACAGCAAATGGCACCTTTTCTGAGTAAGAGTTGTTATTTCAAATAACCACTTTTCTGCACTGGAAACCATTCTTAACAGTTCTATTATAGAAATCTGAAGTTTTGCAACACAAGGAGTATTTCATATTGCACAGTTTTTCTCCTTGCACAGCCAGACACCTCACATACCAGTTTCTCATCTACAATTTTTAAAAAAAAAAATTCTTGTAATCCAAAAGAATCCTTTCAAAATAGAATGTGTTTCTTTTAGTATCTTGAAAATACACAAGATTTCTTTCTTTTTAAAATTGTATTGTTTGGGTTCTACTTAGTTATATGTGACAGTAGAATTTATTTTGATAAAATTATACAAGCATAGGATATATCTTATTCTAATTAGGACCCCACTCTTGTGGGTGGGCATGATGGTGGGGTTCACTTATGTATTTTCAGAATGATTTTAAATCTGGCTTAACAAGAATGGTTCTACCTCACAGCCCAGGAAGCATTTTTAAACAAGGCCAGCACTACAGGACCTTGAAAGTTTTCCTTCCATTTTGTACAAACTCCATGACTTTGTCCAAACAGCATTTACTTGGGTTCATGCAGGAGGGATGGAGCTGCCTTTAGCTCCTAGACTCTAAATAAATCCATGTTTCTGTTCATCTGTCTAATTTCTCTTATCCCCTTTTCTTGAATAAAACCTGACATTTAGGTATTGGCTTTTGAAAGCTGTGGATCTGTTCTTTCTCTCCTTCTGCATTTCCATCCTTGGTTATCCAGCCAGAACTATCAGAGGAATCTCGAAGTCAGAAATTCAATTGAGCCAACAGAGAAACAAGCACACACAACTCATGTTCCCCCTTTATCCCACAAACTGCTTCATGCCTTTATAGGAGGTATTGGCTGGAAACCAGCAGAGCTGCAGGCCCTTCTATACTCAAGAGTCATGTAATCAATATCTACCAATAATGGCCCCATCAGACACTTCCCATTCTACCAACTTAACAGGAAACAGCATGCTATAGGAAGATGCTAATATTGAAATCCTCTTCTCCTACGGAAAGTTATGCTTGGCAAAAAGAGCAATATTCGTTTCTCAGTAAATGTAAAAACCAAAGGAAGAATGACAGCAGACAAAGATGGCAGCCACTATGGGCTTGGAAATGTTTAAAAATGAAACTAAAGACTTAAAAATAAGATGTGGACCCAGAAGAAGAGTCTTTGTAAAATGTACCCTCCTTTGTATGATTTGTAACAACAAAAATATTGGCTTAATATATCCAATGTGGTGGCAGACCCAAGAACCACATCAGTACAGGCAAAATGACAAGAATTCATCTTGCATCAGCCTTATCCTATAAGAGCTTCTATACCTAATGACATCTAAAGGAGAAGTCAAAATACTTCAGGTGCCTAAAGGATGCTATTATGGCAAACACAAAGGAAAAACTACAGTTCTCACCCTGATTTATCAGTTTTGGTCATCCACAATTTCTTCACATAGTTTTTCTTATCCTTAACTTTTCCTCTTCCCTTCTATGATTCTTATTATACTTATATCTGTATATTTTATAATGTCTCACAAATCTCTTGGACTTTATTAATTTTTTTCCTTTTTTCTACTCCACAAACTTGATAAATTCAATTGATGTATCTTCAAGTTTAGGAATTTTTTCTCTGTGTGCTCAACTATGCTGTTGAATCCCACCAGTGAAATTTTTTAGAGATCGGTTTCTCTGGATAGCCAGTTTTCTTCCCTGATGACATTTTGGGTTATGTAGAATGTAGGCAAGTTTTTTGCATTAGTCCTTTCAGGAGCCACCTGACAGGTCAAAGAAGTCAGGGACTATTCATTGATACCAGGGCTTTGTCTACACCATACCACTTTGAATGAATGCAACCTCATCAAATAATAAGGTCCATTAAGTTTCTGACAGCACCAGAAATCCACAATGGAATGTATGTTGCCATTTAAAGACTATCTTTGTGCCACTGGTGGGAAGATTGTTTTCTTGGTTGTTGTAAACTTTGTGGTGTTTGGTTGTAACAGACTGGTTATTGTTTTAAAATTTTCTATCTGCCTTTTCATGGGCCTTTTGCTAGAGAGAGCACATTTTTCTTGGGGCTTATTGTCTGCACCCACTGTTATTTTCAGGGTACTGATTTCTGCAGGATTCAGGTGGGTTATATGAAATAAAAGAAAATTTGGGGAACTCACCATTTTATCATTCCTCAAGTCCAAGTTCCTCAGCATATCTGCCTGCTTCTCTCCATCTTTTGAGGTCTTCTTATGCCTTATTTTTACATAGTGTCCAGGGCTTTAGCTATACCTAATGGGAAGAATCTGAGAAAGCATGTGCACTGCAACTTTCTGAAAGTGGAAGGCATTATGCTCGTTTCTTTCTCTCACCTAAAACCTTAGGATAACTTGTTTGGGATAGTATCCTTCTAGCAACATGGTCATAAAATTGGATTTTGGTCTTAAAATTGGATTTTGGTTGAGCCATCTGGATTCTCTTGTTGATATGATCCTCAGTCATGAGACTAACTACTGGATTATTTGAGTTCACTGCTCTACAAGTTCCTATATAGTGTCAGGAGAGGGCCAGATGGTGACTTCTATGCAAGTGTCATGAAAATGCCCTTATCTGTCTTGCACTTTTTCTTTCTAAACAAAAGGTTTGGGTATGAATAAGAAATTACAAGAAAAATATAACAAAAAATAACACAGATTTTTTTTTGCTGTTGGAGAAAAGCAATAACTGTCACTTGAAAAGAGAAAGCCCTAACCTCTTTAAGATGGTGAGCTTAATATTTTCTTTGCTACAACAAGCACCACGACCTAGCACAATAACAGCACGGTTTGCTGGGGTGAAGCAGTAGTTGCAGCTGGCAATCTGACCTGTTCCTGGCTTGTCATTCCCTTCCATATTCAATGAAAATAGTAAACTCAAGTGAAGTTGGCGTCCCCTGAGCTATTCTGCTACATCCATGGCAACCCTCAGTCTGAATGGGCTTTCCCATACAGTACACCACATGAATCAGTAAGTACACTCTTTTCTCTATCTGTCTAATATAAATATGTATTTTTTCATTGTGTCTCAGTAGTCCTGGGTTAGACTATGAATGCCTACAGAGATTGCAAGTATCCAGTCGCACTGCTCTGATACTAAAGTGAATTAATGCCAATATCAATAAACTTTAAAAATGAATCTTGGACAGGATTAACCTGCCCCTTCAGGTTTTATGCTTATGTCTGGGGAAAGAGGGCCATAGAATATCTCTAATGATGGTTGATTTGGGGTCTCTTCTTGACAATTAAACAAAGGATTGACACATCATTCCAAATTCCCTTGTGTTGGTCATAATGGATAACACTATATCTTAGATGCCACTACTCTGAAGTCATGACTGTGATTAATACCACAGATCAGTTTCATCCTGATGCTTAGAGTTCTGCTGAAATAGCTTTAATTAAAAACTGAGACAAATTGAATGTATTCAGTCTCTGCCTCTGTCAGATTAATTGGAATGACTAATGAAGTGACATGCTTATGAAAAAAATCCTAAACCCTAACACAATGTAGGACCAGGAATGGTTATTGTTGAACAATTGTCTGCCATG
Organism: Tamias sibiricus; assembly: GCA_025594165.1. Classification (NCBI taxonomy): domain Eukaryota; kingdom Metazoa; phylum Chordata; class Mammalia; order Rodentia; family Sciuridae; genus Tamias; species Tamias sibiricus. The sequence continues at coordinate 85,674,161 of CM046659.1, forward strand.
AGTCTCTTGTACCCCTATATGCCTTATTGAGTGTACCAATAATGTTAGGCTGTGATCACTCTGCCTGGATAATTTCTTTGAGCTAAGCTTGCAGCAAGCACATTTGAAAGTTGGGGTGGTAGCTCCCTCTGAGACAAAGAGCAAACATGCTTACTGAGTGCTATCGAGGCAGGGAATTCTCCAAGCTCAGAGTTCCTCAGCTGGGTCACAATACCACTGCATGCATATATAGATCTGTACCCGTTATATACCATCTTTGGGACATAAGGAAAATGGCAACTGAAGCAAATATACCAGTGCTTATGCTGTCTACTCTGCTCTTAATAACAAAGTCCTTTCTCTCTGACCCAGGAGTCTTGAGTCTTTACTAACAATATCAATGAAACAACAACTTGGCTTTAAAAAGGGTGGAATGCAGAACCTACAACCCCACTCTCTACTAAACTAAAAATTTGAATTACTTTGAGAAGCATAAGTTTCCCAAAACAGGCCTGAAATGGACTATTTTTGAAGGATATCATGTATGGCTTCTTATGGGAATTAAACATCACTTTTAATAAAATACATGAGCAATTTTCTGACATACTTTAATGAAATAAAGACTCCTGTGAAATTATTGTTACACACTCAGATGACTATTAATTTGTGAGGAGCCTAATAGCCACCGCACACATAGTAAAAGTAGGATAATTATTAACCAGTCCATTGATCACAGCAATAATCTTTAACCATATCCTTTTATAACCTAATCTCCTATAAAATGTCTACCAAGGCTAATTATTTGAATTTGTTTTCTGAGGAGTGTTTTAGCCTGTAGTAATATGAAATAAAACTTTGACAGGTGCTCATAATTATTTGACTTGAGCTCCCCACATCTTCTAGTTATGTATTTTGATTTCTTTTTGACATTTTCCCATTGGGTTACTAGCCTCAGAGTTGACTCAGTACTTCTAATTCCATCTGATAAAGTGAGTTCAGTTGGGAGAGGGAAGGCTGAAACCATGAGTGGATCTAATTATTTAACAAAGCCTCCAGGCATAGGAAGGCCTGGATCTGGGGGAAAGTGCTAGAGAGAACTATGTCACACCATATGAGGAACCAGAAATCATGTACTAAGTTGGAGTTGCTAGGGTGGGAATGAGAGGAAGGGAAATGGGAGGAAGAGTGGAGAGCCAAGCAACATCATTCATTCGTCCACTCCTTCCTTCCTTCAGTAGCTATTTCTGTACTGACTATATGGGCCATTCAAGAGTCTAGACACTAAGTAAAGGTGTGAGTTAAACAATTACCTTTGACTTCATAAAGTAAAGGTGTGAATTAAACAATTACATTGACTTCATAATATTTATATTCTAACTAGAGGAGTAAACATTTAACACATTGACAAATCAATAACATAATTGCATGTTATTATGATTCTTACCATAAGGAAGAAAGTAATTTCAGTGCTCTGATAGCATAGGGGAGGGCTACAGATGGTTACTTTAGTGAAGAAGAGCAGCAAAAGTCAGTAGGCTTCTCTACAGTAGAGATATTTGAACTGACCTAAAGGATTAAAATGAGTCAGGCTGGCCATGATTTGGGGAAAGAGCATCTCAGGTGGAAAGAGTAAGACTGAATATGGAAAAAGGCATGGTGAGTTCAGAAAATTGAAGGGAGAAATGCATTGTTGCTATACAGAAAGCCAGGAAAGAAGAGGTAAGAGCTGAAACTGAAGGATCAGGCAAAATCCAAATTATATGGAATCTCATATATCACAGAATGAAGTTTGCATTTCATCCTAGGAACAATATAAAGCCATTGAGGCATGTGGGAAAGGAGAGGTAGGTTGTGTTTTACACTTTAAAAAGTTACTTTTGCAACTTATCAGATTGGTGCTTCTCCAAGTTTTGAGTGTGGACATTCCCGGGGGACCTTGTTAGTATGCAGACTTTAGTTCCATAGACCTGGGGGAGTCTGAGAGTCTTCACAAGTCCAGATACTGCTCTTCCTCACTCTGAGGCGCAAAGGCATATGCAATAGATGCCTTGAAAGAAAGAGGGGACAGTGAGTGTTGCTGCCTGAAGCGATGGCTGCTTGGAGCAACGAAGCCGCGGGAAGAAGTTCAGAGGCAAACTGGAGACAAACAGCTTTTTATTCTGATAACTTTTCTCTCTGGCTCTAACAACGACTAACACGCGCCGCACACACCACCAAAATGGCGCTGACCCGATCAGCAATCTCGGCCAAGTCACTTGAGATCCCGGGACAAGTCCCGTGAGACTACGGAAGGCGACAATGCCCAAATCTCCACGGCTCATAGTTAACCGCAATTCAAGCCATCTCCCCAAACAGGGCTCCTGCAAGTGAGAAGGTAACTTGGACCAAAACAATGCTTTTCAAACTTTCTTAAAACAAACTTTACTGTGTTAAAGTTTATTAAAGAATAATTTTTGTGTTTGATGGACTCTGACATTTTCTAATCTTATTTATTTTTTTTAACACACAAATGTATAATTTCACAGGTTAATAAGAAAGAAAATTAAAATACTGTGAAAATGTTTACATAAGAAAATGACTACTTTAAAATAATGTGGTAAAGTATTGGAAAATATGTACAATATTGTGCTACTTTTGAAATTATAGTTTGGTAAAAATTATCTTCATGGAAATTAGGCATTCAGTGTAACATGCTTTACCTTATTCAAATGACTCTATTTCCATTAAAACTATAATTTAATAATGTTCATTTATAATATCATCTATAATATTGGATAATTAGAAAAAATACAAAAAAGTGATTTTTTAAACAATACATCTATATAAGGGAACAATGCAATCATTTAAAATTATGCCCTCAACAGATTTCCTAGGATGGAAATATCTAAATTCAATGTGGAGAGAGAGATATGTAATAAGGCCCTCATAAAAAAATACAATTATATGTGTGCACACAAAAATGTTTAAATGATAATAATTATAATTTGTAGATCATGGAATTTTGGGAATTTTCTATCTATCTGAATGCTTATATCTTCTAATTTATGCAAAATGACATGTATAATTAAATAATACATAAATGTTATTTAGTTTAAACTGATGACACACAACTTCCTTTAAACTCTGGATGTTATATTACATCTTTGGTGGAAGAAACAATTGCCAAGGGGTCAGAGGGCCTGGTTTCTACTCCCAGCTTGCATTTCCATAAGTCATGCTTTTAGTAAGCAAAGTCATGGTTATGGATACCAGTTATTTTATGAATTAACAGAAGGCCATGGGCTAGGCCAGTTTTTTCCCAACATGTGATTGATACTGGGGATGAACTTCTTCATTGTGATACATATGTTATTTTAATTTGTATTAGGAAAAAATTATATAATCAATACATCAGATATATGATTTCACAAAAAGTATAAATTAAAACAAGGATAATTTTATGTGGTTATTTTTAAAGTCTACTTGATACTAAATTAAATAAATAATGGTATAGGTAGTATACAGAGAGAGAAATATTATAAAGATTATGAACAAATGCATAAAATGCTGGTAAGGGGGGCAGCTTGATGAAAACTTACTTCATGAACTCAACTGACTTATTTCATGAACTCAGTTGAGCCACGTTGGGTCTACCTTCTTATGAAAGGACAGAGCAGTAGAAACTGTGGGTCAACAGGTTCAGGCATAATATAATCTGCACTGAGGAATGAGACAATAACCAAAGGAAGGTGAATTCAGTATAAACTCAGGTTCATCACATAAGGCTGATGGAGTATTACCATTCACTTTTTGGAGATGGTGATCTCTAGAAATAAAACTGCTCACTCCACCCAAGTCCAGGCCTGTGTCTCAAGGCCCAGCTGAAGGGGTTGTAGCACAGGCACAGGTGCTTGGGGTCCATCTTGCCACAAAGCATAGAAGGAGGTGGCTGAATCTCTGACATGTGAGGCTGGGATATTCAAAACACGATATCTTTTTTTTTTTTTCCCCCAAGGAGTTCTTTAAAATCTTTGTCTGCCTGATCTTTCTGGCTAGACTGAATTAAAGTTAAAGAGTCCTTTCCCAGGATACTGTCAGAACCATTGGAGCTTAAAACCATTCTCTCTTGAGAAGTGCAGTTGAGAGTGACAGGTGTCCTTTCCTGGATACTCAGGAATGGAGGGCTCTGCTCCAACATATGCAGGCTGCTAACCTCTGTTTAAACAGAGAACCCACAGAAGAGATTCATTAATGACTGACTAATTTTTGAAGATATGCTTTCTTTTCAAAGTCTCCACAAATGAGCATGATACCTCTAATTCACTCCTCTATAACTTTCAGACTTTTGAAGCTGATTAGTATGATATACTCTTTTTATTGATTTCTCCAAAGTCACAAACTGACAGCATAGCTTCCAAGAGAAAATCACAAATGCAAGAGGTTCTCTATTTTTCTGTCCATCAGACTGTCTGGAAGCACTGGTGAGGTTCTGAGAGCCCTTAAATACCAGCAATCCAAATAGCTTATTTCCCTGAGTACGTACTCTTAACACTGACATTGAGGGAAACTGAGAGCCTCCCTAGCCAAACAGATACTAGATCCACCCTATGCTTCAGAGACCCTGATCTCTGAAGAGGTAACCATGAAAGGGCCAGGTGCAGGTGTGCTAGAGAGCTAAACTGTGGTTTGTTCCCTAGGTTGTTCTCTTTTGTTTTTTCTTCTATAATTTTTGAGCAGTTACCATTCATTAAAAGAACCCCCTTTCCCCAAGGAAAGACTAGGAAAAATTTTTGCTTTCCTTTTCTTTGTTATTTTTTTTTTATCCCTTTTGTTTCCAGTGCAAAAATATGATAAAGGAGCTCCAAGATGTGAATCTTGTTTTAAACACTGTAGCATGGTGAGTGTAATCATGATATGAATCAGCCTCTCTCTGTAAACCTTATGTGGATCCACCTTAGATTTTACCTTAAATTACACCAGAAGCAAGAAATGATGTCTTATGCATAAAACCCATGAGGTAGAGAAAACAAGAAAGCCATTTCAGTCAATTCAAATAACTGGAAGGGATAAGGTCACGGTAAAGAAGAGTGACTCTCAGCCATAAATGTGGTAAAAGGAGAGTTGATAACAGGAGAGTTGGAAGTTAAGCCTTAATGCATACTTAAGTTTTCTTGTCATTTTTTATTAAATTATCTTCATTTAATTATCTCATTTATGTCCAGGAATAGTTAATTTTAGTTGAAGATTATTTTATAATAACAATTTAATAATTTAATAAAATCGACAAATTCAGTCCTTAAAACCATGGAGGGAGGTATGTGTTACTACAGATGATGAAGTGTAAGTCTCTAAGTCTGAGTAATTCTGTCCATGGTCACATCATTTAGTAAGTGACAGATACTCTACTTCAGCGCCTAAGCCCTTCACTCACAGATGAAACCTGCTAGTCACTAACATAAGCAAGGTGTGCGCTTGTGTTGAAACACGAACTTCACAGGATATTCCTTAGAGGAAACTGAACACAATGACAAATCCAGAGTCAAATCTTGTAGGGGAAGCTCTTTTGGTGTCTGCATTTGACTGTTTTATCCATCATTGTGCTCCTTATATCCACAAAAATATTTGTCATTTATTGTATTTAATAAATAATTATATTATGATTAAATTCAATGTGTGTCTGTCCATCAAAATCTAATGATATTTTCTATTTCCTTCATAAAGCTTCCTCTTGTCTTCTTTTATATCACAATGTTGTCCTAAGAATATTTTAATAACTTGGGGTTGTAGCTGGGTGTGGTGGTGCAAGCCTGTAATCCCAGCAGCTCAGTTGGCTGAGGCAGGAGGATCACGAGTTCAAACCCAGCCCCATCAACCTAGTGAGGCCCTAAGCAACTCAGTGAAACCCTGTCTCTAAATAAAATACAAAATAGGGCTGAGGATGTGGTTCAGTGGTTGAGTGTACCTGAGTTCAATCCCGGGTACATACCCCACCCTCCCCCCACCAAAAAACCAAAACTAACCAACCAACCAAACAAACAAAAAAACAACAACAACAAAAAAAAACTTGGGGCTGAGAATGTGACTCTGCAGTAGAGTGCTTGCCTAGCATGCATGAAGCCCTGGGTTCAATCCCTAGCACCACCAAAAACAACTTATTTGTTCCATGTACTTGGAATTTCACCTGTTGGTTAAATCCTTATGCATTTATCTTGTTCTTCAATTTACAAGTTTCTTGTGAAAATTTAATTCGGGGTAAGACAATATATTATACTGCTTATCAGTAGGGTCAAAGGTCCTGTGCGGAAGGCCGGCTTCCGCGGAGATATCAAGGTAAATCCGACTGATGCTGGAGGGGAAAGTCGGAGAAATGGGAATTGATGCATACGAGTCAGGTTGCAGAAATTCTACTCTCTTTTTACTTTTCTCAGCATGGTTTTTATACATACCAACAAACACAGTAACTTACATTTCAACTATAGGTGATTACATTAAAGAATTCAGTAAAGGAGGTTACATTAAAGAATTCCAGTAATAAACTATAGGAGGTTACTTTAAAGAATTTCAGGAATTTCCAGGGTCGTATAATCAGGGGAAAATAAAATATTATCCCAAGTACATACTACTGATTAATCTTATCCATAGGCAGAAGAAAACATTCTAAAAACCTTAAAGCTTGTATTATCTAAACTAATGTTAAAAAATTCCTCAACTCTAGGCACGCCTGCTCATAAGGTTATATTGCCCTAGTATCTTCTTTAAACTTCAACTGGGCCTAGATTTTCTGACTTCTACTGTGTCCCTATAATAACTTTTTATTTTGGGGCTCAGGAAGAAAAGAGATATGTCAAAATTCCTAAATTTACTAAAAGATAAAGAAGAGTCCTTTACAGAAACACAAAAAGACCATTAGCTTTTCAATGGAGAGAAGTTTAAAAAATGGGTAATGCTGCGCCCTGTAGGGAGGAGTTATTTGCAAAAGCTAATCTTTAGCTGAAAAAACCTGTCTTGCTGGTTTAGCTAGCTTCTGGCTAGATTCCACAGGGCCATAGAACTGGTTTTATTTTTGATAATTAAATGTATTCAAACCTGGTGGCCATGCAGCAGAAATACATCAAGAGCCGACAAAGTTAATTCCTCTATAGTCGCATAAAGGTGGCATCTCATCATCAAAGAGGAGCCAAGTTCAAACTTCCAGGCATTTAACTGGAAGGAGCTCAGGCTCAAACTCATTTGCATAAATGAGGAAGAACTCAGATTCAAACTGCCCCGAATTAAGGAGGTGGAACCCAGCTCGATTCCTGGTTGAGAGACGCCACAGTCCTGATGTAGTACATTGTGCATATGAGAAGTTCATCATTTGAGTATGCATTTTTTTCTTGTTAATGATCAGCCAACAGGAAGATAGTTCTTTGCTCCTAGAATACAAGCAACTTCTATTTTTTTTTTATTATAGAAGTTTTCATGATAGTTGTTATTATCACCTAATGCTTACTGAGCACTGATTTGAGCCAGAATTCCACTGTATTAATTCACTTAATCCCTACAACAACTTAGAGTGAGAGAAGTTAGCAAATTGGCCAAGGTCACACAAAGAGAGGCACTCGAGGTCACATTCAAACACAAGCAAGTTGGCTACTAAGTCCTTGCTCTTAGCCACTCACTTTAAGCTTCTTATTTTTGCTCTATAATCAACAAACCACATGGTAAATGGTGATGCTCCCTATATGTGAATTAATATCCCTCATGTGTTCATGAATTTGAAAAAAGGTGAACTATTTCTCAAGGAGTCAGAGTGGACTCAGTAGCACAGCACTATTTGGTTTCAAGGACGTCGTCAGAATGAGCGCACTGAGAGAAGGTGCACAGACTTTTTGTCCTTGTCGACCTCCAAGAAAGGAGAGAATGAAGTTTGGGGGAGAGAATACCAAAGACGTATTGCTAAGAACTCTGCTCAGTTTTGATTATTTGAATGAGTGACTTCTGTCAGTTGATACATTAATTCACTCGTATGATAGGATGATCTTTTTCATATGTCCTCCTCTATAAATAATGACTAGGAAATAAAATGATATTTGTGATATTTGGGGAATGTTGTAATAAAGAACTTAAGGTGGAAGATTTGTACCTGGATGTAAAAAGACACGTTTTAGAAAAGGTTTAAATTTTTAATATGTTAAAAGAGGGGGAAAATTGAATCAGAGAATAATTTTTAGCACATTTTAAAAAGTTAAATTTGATTCTTTTACTATTATGGAAGTATTTTGATGAGCCTTTTAGAGCAGCCAGCAGGCTCTCAGAGCCTTCATGTTCTCTCAGTGGGATTCAATAAGCACAATGGAAACATCCAGAATTCCGAGGCCCATCATCTCATCACACAGAAGCTGAGTTCCTGCTGCCCAGGCAGGTGAGGCATATGGTCTGGAGGTACCTAATTTTTCCTCTCAGAAAAAGCAAGAATGTATTCTCTGGTCTCTAGCATGGGGTGCACACCTCTGGTGATGATTCAGGTACTGATTTACTAATGGAGAATCCCTCTACACCTGCTCCTATGTTCTCAGAAACAAATAAACAAACAGAAGCAGGATGTCACCCCAATAGAAACTGATGAGTTCTGAAAATCTGCAAGTGCCACCTTGTTATAGGGCAGTCCGTACTGGTGAGCACAAGGACAAAGTGGAATTACCTTTTTGCTAAATTTCCCAGATAATGTACTTCTTTTCATTCCTGTACTTGAATCCATTCTTATTTTCTGAGCTTTGTTTTTTTTTTTACATGTACATTTATATTTTAGTGAGTTATAAATAACTTATATAGATATGCTAATAAGAAATCTGACTTTAATTTCTTCACCTTAAATATTTGGAAGGTGAGTTAGGACAGGAAAAAGCATCTAATGGCTGAACATTCCTAGATTTACTTTTAGCTCCAGAATGCAAAGCATTTTAAAATATTGGCATTTGAGTAAAATCCAGACTAATCATAATGAAGAGTCCAAGTCCTGACTTCATTTATCTAAGAGGTAATACTTTACTAAGCTTTGGAAATGAACTATTTAATACCTGAGTATATATATCCTGCCTATTTCTCTCAGTCGATATATGCCTTCTTCATAAATACTTGTCTACTCTAATTCTCACACTATATTTAAATTTCTCCAAATATCCCATAAAGGAACTTCACAGCTGATTTGTACAAACCAGTGTTCACAACTGCATGGAGGCATTCTGTCCCTTAGTGTCTTTTCTGGGACACTGACAATGGAAGTGCCTGGCACAGTCATTCTGCTGTCTTAACAGTGTCTGGGACTGCCAGTGTCATGATGGAGAGCAGTCTGAGCAGAATGTCCTCCAGAGGAGCAGTGTTGGAAGGCAGCAGAAGAGTTGGTGCAGCTCTGAGAGGTGCCTTGATCTGCGGCAGTGCTAAATTGGCAAAGCAGCTCTCCCCCCACAGGATGCTTGAATAGCCATGAGGAGTGAGGACCACGTAGCTCTCCAGGGGAAGGAAAATGATCAGAAATCGATATCAGCCACATCAACACTTTGCCCTTCCACTTAGTTGCATTCTATTTGGTATCTGGGTCCCAGACTGAGCTGGTTTCTCCTTTTGAACCCAAACTGTCATCTACTTCAGTAGCAGTAACGCAGCATGACAGTGTTACTCCTGGGAACAGCCAAATGCAGCAGCTAACCTTCTGTGCTGAGTGAGGAAATCATTAGCTAGGTTCAAGCTCAAACCCAATCATGTCTGAGAGGAATACCAGATTGCTTGTGAACTTGTAGACAACATGAAATATAATGTCTCTGCTCCTCCACCTCCCAAGCCTCCTTGACAGATCTCCAGGTGCAGGTTTAGGTGCTGGCAGCAAGTGCATGGGGAGCATGGTGCGCCCACCACACAGATGTAGGAGCTGGTATCGCTGAGTTGAGAGGCTGTAATGTGCAGGGAGCTGTGCTTGGCAGTTTCATCCAGAATTGCTGTGTACCTTCCATTTGATATTTTGCTCTCACTGAAATTCATGATTGTCAGAGTAAAAGGCCCTCTCCCCATGTCCTGTTTATACCACCTCAGGTTGTTAAAGGGTCTCACGGAATAATTGCATTGAAGAGAGCAGTTCTCTCCCTGCAGGACGGTTAGGGACAGAGGACTCTGCTCCACCTGGATTTTTCCACTTGACCCTATTCCGAAAGCAACAAGAGATTCAAGAGATCATTCCTCCAGTTTGAATACTTTCTAATCTGCCTCCTTTCTTTACTCCCCACATGAATCCCAGGTGAACTAGAAGATGACTCTATTCTCTTCCCTCCTCCTACCCCAAAGAAGGACACCTTCACCCCAAGTTCTAGGAAAATGTTTCCTGGATTCACTGTCAATCTGGCAGAAACTCCCCACTGACTTACAGCAAAAATAAAGCCACGAAATCACCAAAAGCATTCCCGGACACTTCTCCATTCTTATTCTGCAGCAGCAGCCTCTAAAACTGACTTGTCTACTCAACATCTTCTCTTCTTTACAACATTAATCAAAGGGATTCTGGGGAAGCCTGCCCCGCTAGTCAGAGTTCAGACCAACTGCACAGATACTCCCACAGGAAGAGCTAGTGCAAATACTGCCATCCTGAGGTCAGAGCTAGAGCTGCTCAAAACCTCAGACTAAGCTTAGCTTTTTGCCAGGTTTCTTCTTATTATTTGTGAGGGGATATAGAATATAAGCCCTGGCATATCTATATAAACACAGCATATTAGTTATTAAGACACATATTTGAGGACTTCAGTTTGAATTATGGCTATCTATGATATTGGATAAGAAAGTTAAGCTTTAACTTTTTCATCTGAAAATAGGTATGATAACACCTAAACATTTTTGAAAGATTTAACAAGGATGATTCATGTAAAGAGCTGATGGAAGTAGCTAGCATGAACTTAGCCTTCAAGTTCTATATAAGCTCTCATAGGACAGGGATTTTTCTCTTTTTATTCTCTACTACATCTTCAGTTTCTAGAGTGAAGTTTATAGAGAAATAGGTAGGCACATCCTACGTTTTAATGAATGAATGAATGAACGGTAACATTTGCTTTGGTAGTGACAGTAGTATTTTTATCATTCATTAGTAATTCAACAATTTTATTTTTTATTTGTTCTAATTAGTTATACATGACAGTAGAATGCATTTTGACACATCGTACATAAATAGAATATAACTTCTCGTTCTTCTGATTGTATATGATGTAGAGTTACACAGGTCTTATAGTCATATATGCATATAGGGTAATGATGTCTGATTCATTCTACAATTATTCCTACCCCCATATGCCCTTTCCTTCTTTCACTCCTCTCTGTCTAACCCAAAGTACCTAAATTCTTCCGTAACCCCCCTCCCTTATTGTGAATTAGCTTCTGTATATCAGAGAAAACATTTGGCCTTTGGTTCTTTGAGATTGACTTATTTCACTTAGTATGATATTCTCCAGTTCCATCCATTTACCAGTGAATGCCATAATTTCATTCTTCTTTAAGGCTGAGTAATATTCCATTGTGTATATACACCACAATATTCCATGTGTATATATACCACAATTTCTTTACCCATTCATCTTCAACAATTTTTCTTAAAGATGTAATATATGCTGAGGATATATTATATGGTTTGGTAATATGTGCTGAGGATCAGTAAAGCCCCAACTATCACACAATTACATTGAAATAAGAGGAAAGGTGGAGCATATGAGTACACATGCTGTTCAGAGAAGAATGTTGAAGTTTTAAAAATTCTCTCTTATTATATATTCTATTTTCTCAGTGAATAGGAAGCCAATGAAGAGGTGAAGGTGGAGATCATATGGGGATTATGGGAAGTTTGAGATTTAATGCACAGAGAGATTGAAAGCAATGTGTGTGTGTGTATATATATATATATATATATATATAATGAAAAATGAAAAGAAAGCTGGTGTATTATCCTCACATAAGACAAAGTAGAATTTATTAAAAAATTATTGGAGGTAAAGAGGGTGCAATTGTTGATTTTTTTGTTTCCACTTGGTTAGGCCACAGTGCTCAGATATTTGTTTAGTCCAGAGGTCAATGTGATGGCATTTTTAAAAGGAGATTAACATTTAAATCAATATAATTTGAGTAAATCAGATTACTCTCCATAATATGGATGGACCCTCTCTATCAGTTGAAAACCTTAAGAGAAAAATACTGAATTCCTCCAAGGAAGAATAAATTCTGCCTCCAGACTACTTCAAACTTTAGCTGAAAATCAACTTTTACCTGGGTATCCATTCTATCAGCCTGCCTAAGAAATTGGACTTGCCAGTCCCCCAAATCGCATCCCCCAAATCGCATGAACTAATTCCTTAAAATAAATATACAGATAAAGATAGATAGATAACAGATAAATGAAATGTAGAAAGACATATCTATATATAGATACAGATATAACAGTTTTAAATTCATAGGAAGCTAAATAATATATATTGATTGTTCATTACTTTTACATTCTTTTGTGAGTATTTGTTATACTTCAGAATAAAATGTTGATTAGCGACCATGCTGAAACCCACAGAAACAACTGATCCCTCAGAGATGCTGCCTTGGTTTGAACATGTCCCATTAAGTTCTGGTGTTGGAAACTTAATTCCTGATGCAACAGTGGCCTCTAATATTATGTCATTAGAACTTTGTCCTCATGAATGGAGTAATGTAAAATGTAAAATGCAAAACTACAAGACAGGAGTAAACTTAGATGACCTTGCATGTGCCAATGACTTATTTTACACAACACTGATGGCAAGATCCATGAAAGAAATCATTGATAGCTGTATTTCCTGAAAATTAAAAATTTCTGCTCTATGGAAGACAATGCCAAGAAAATGAGAGGACAAGCCATAATCTGGGAAAAATATTGTAAACCACACATCTGATTAAGGACTGCAATCCAAAACACACAAAGAAGTCTTAACATTCAAACACAGAAAAAGAAAAAATTCATTAAAAAATGGGCTGAAGACCTTAACAGAAACTTTACCATAAAATATATAAAATGACAAACATGAAAATATGCCTCACTTCATATGCCATCAGGGAAATGCAAAGTAAAATAATAACAGAGGTCTGTACACCTAGTAGAATGGCCAAAATGTAGAACATGGTAACACCAAAGGCTGGTGAGGATGCAGAGCAACAGGAGCTCACATTCATGCTGGAGGGAATGCAAAGTGGTGTGGCCCCTTTGGGAGACATTTCAGCAGTTTCTTATATACTCAAATGACATAGCAATCATGATCCTACACACACACACACACACACACACACACACACACACACATACACAAAATCCAAAAGTAGTTGAAAACATATGTCCACACCAAAATCTTCATAGAGATGTTTATAGCAACCTCATTTATAACTAACAAAATTTGGAAGCAAATGCTATACCTTCCTGCAGATGGATGGATAATCAACTGTGGTATGTTCATAAAATGGAATATTATTCAGTGCTTGAACAAATGAGCTCTCAAACCATGAAAGACATCGAGAAAAGTTAAATGCACCTTACTAACTGAAATAAGTTGATCCAGAAAGGCAACATGCTTTATGATGTCAATTAAATGTCAGGGTGGAAAAGGCGAATTATAAAAACCATAGCAGGTCAGTGGTTGCCAGTGTTTGGGCTGGGAATGGAATGATCACAGGATGTTTAGAGCAGTGAAAGTATTCTGTTTAATATTACAGTGTAGATTGTTGTCATTAAACACTTGTCCCTGTGACATAAAACATAAAAGGTGATGCCTGCTGTGAACCTTAAACTTTGGGTGACTATGATGTATGAATAAAGTTCATGAATTGCAGTGAGTCTATCCTCTGGTGGAGGATGTTGGTAATGGTTGAGCCTGAGGGGAGTAGGGGCTGGAGTATGTGAGAAATCTCTGTATGCACTTCTCAATTTTCCTGTAACTTAAAACTACTCTAAAATAATTTAATCTTTAGAAATCAGGGTGCAGAGTTGCTAATACATGATGGGTGCAACAAAGGAAGATATGAAGAAAAGAGACAATAATATTTAAAATGGGCAGAAATATGAATGGAAAATAAACGGAGAAAAATAAAAATGAGTTAAATATGTTAAACTAAACTATATCTGACTTATAATTAAATGAATTACAGATGGATATGAAATGGATATGAAAGCAAAAATTAAAAATCTTGATAATATAGAAGGTTTGGGGGAAACAGGTAGTCTGCCTGCTCATCAGTGCTGATGGTGTAGGTTAGTGAAATTTACCCACGGGACAATTTGCCTGAACCATAGAAACATACAGACTACTATGAATATGTCTCTTCTCTTTTCTTTTTTCTTTTTTCTTTTTTTTTTTTTTTTGTGCATGTGAGGCAACTTTTTCTTGAATAATAGTTTACTTTCCTACATTGAGTAATTTACTATGATATATTTCTATTTTAATTTTTTTTGTCTATCCTAATTTTTAAGGTGATTATCCCCATTCATCAAAGACATTTTAAATTTTCTTTCAATTTTCTGCTGGTTTGGGGAAGTGATTATTGATTATTATAGAGGCTGTGACAGAGACAATGGATGGGTTGCTACTTAGACATTTTCTCACTAGGTCTTCCTCTTTTCATCTTCTTTCTTAAATATTTTCAACACACACACACACACACACACACACACACACACACACACAAACACAGAGCACCATTTTCCCTAGTGATTTGAGGATATTGGTGCTTTTGATTTTGAATCTTTCCCATGGCAGTACATATACACATGAGATGCTCCTTGGTAGCTTCTTTCCTTAGTCCAGGTTTCATCTTCATCTGGTCTGCCATGAAAGCTTTCATTCTTCCATATACTTCTCAGAACCTAAAGTTTTGTTGACATAGCTTGTCCTCTCCTTTTCTATACTCTGTGAATTTGTGCCCTTTTCAATTTCTTATGGAATTTCACAAGGATACAGGATAAAAATATCTGCTTAACTTTTTATTTCCACTGCAAACTTAACTCACTTGAGCCTTTGTTAGAAAGCAAACCAATCCATACAACTGGCAAGGGCTGCTCATCATTTGGACATGGGACATATCTTCAATTATGCCTTTACTCCCTCCCTGTCTTTTGAACATTGGCCTGTGTCTACCATCTGATTTATCAAAACCCTTCCTGTGTATGATGCAAATCCCTTTTTCTTTGCATAGCTATTGCATATGAAGTTCCGTTTTTCCTCTTTTCCTCTTTCCCTTCTTTATCCATTAAGAATCCTAGAGCTGGGCACAATGGTACCTGCTTGTAATCCCAGCTACCCAAGAGACTGAGGCAGGAAGAACACAAGTTGGAGGCCATCCTGGGTAAGTTAGCAAGATCCGGTCTCAAAAAGTAAAAAGAGCTGGGGTTGTAGCTCAGTGGTAGAGACCACTTGGGTCCAATCCTCAGTATCACAATATAATTAATTAATTAGTTAATCTTGGAAGAATCCTGGGTATTTTGGATTATAGCTGTCCTGGTATGTCTCTTTCCATACTCTGTTAGGGAGACATTATGAAAATGCCACTTTCTCTGGCATATTTGGTAATCTAACAACAGAACATGTCACAGAAACATCTACCAAGATGAGCTGGAACAAAATGTGGGTTCTGGGCTTTGTCTGCAAGGAAAAGAGAGAAGATCACTTCATTGTTTATGTAGTTTACCTTGAAACTACTTTGGCTCTGCATGACGAACTGTCTTTCATTAATGAAGAGTGGATTGGGGGATGTCACTTCTTCTTCTGTTCTGGATATGTGTACGATTTTTCATCAGCCAGAGAAACTGAGGTGAACCCATCACAGACTGTGCTGAAACCAGAATGGATCTCAAAGGCAGACACTCAGCAGCCAGGCCTCTGGGTGGTGCTCAGATTTGCGCTCAGCTCCCCCTACAGTTTCTGCCACTGTGTCATTCAGAGCACAGTAGTACACAGCAGAGTCTGACTGTTGGACATAGTCTTTCTCCAAGTGGAAGGAGGTGGCTTCTTTGTTGTATGTGGCTTGAAAACCTCTGTTGCTGCCCTTCTCATTGGCCTTTGAGACTCGAAAGAGGAGCTGTGGACCTTCTCCAGGATATTGAAAATACCAAAACAGAGAAGGGTACCCTGTGGCTTTATAAGTGCAGTTTATGGTCAGGAAAGACCCTTCTGACACGGTCATTTTGTCTTCTATCTGGGTCACTGAGTCTCCACGGGTCCCTCCTGGGGGAGAAAAAAATCTGGATCACCCTGAGATAAAACTCTTAGGTAAACTTTTGATTAAAGATTTTGTTGCCATCATATAAAAAACAGTTACAACTTTAAAAGGCATTTTACTTACCCAGAAGGATTATCACAGTCACTATGCATGAAGCATTCATCTTGAGTGTCACTGAAATAATGCTCTTGATTTTGAACATGAAGAACACTGACGTCACAGTGAAACAGAGTCTAAACCTACAATTCACCCAGGAAGTGAGCTAGTGCTAGGGAGCTGCACCCCCTAGTGAGCAGGGAATGAACTGGGAAGAATGATTTCCTGGACTCCTTCCAGAAGTCAGAACTATGGCTTCATCCCTGACATTTACAAAGCACACATCAGTCTTCATGTGGCCCTTGTAAATCTAAGTGACAGATATCATAAACTCTAAGGGATTTTTTTGTTCTTAAGACTGATTTTTGGAAAAGCACAACAAAGAAATAAAACACACAACTTGATATGATTATTACTTAATAAGATCTAAAATTAATATACATATTTTTAGCAAGTCAAGGAAGAAAGGATTTAGAAACATGAAAACAGCTGAAAAGTCAGGGAAGTGTCTCTTTCTGTCCTGGTTATATCTTAGAGAACTAGTTGTGGTACTGTGGGATAGGGTAGAAGCGGGAGGTGGGCGTGAGCCTGTCTTGGCCTCATCACTCACTGAATGTGTACTTGGCACAAATAACTAATTGTTTTATACCTAAAAACTATTTTTTCAAGATAATGGTTATGATATTGCCTTTATATTATTTGATAAATTAAAAATTTCAGATTTACAATGGGTATATATATATAGTAAATACTAATGAAAGTGAAAAAAAAAAAAAAAAAAAGACTACCTGAAGTGAAATGGTTTAATAGAGCATCCCAGGAGGTCTCTATAGTTGAAAAGATATCTATTGTCTTGGTCATTTTAATACAGGTCATTATACTGCTGTGTATCAATTGAGAGCCAAGCTACAATCCATTGAAATGTCATAGGGTTTTGGGTTGAAATCATAAGAAGTGATAAGTCCAGTCATTATTGGGAAAAATCTATGTTCTTCAGCACTGTGCCCCATATGTAGAGTAGCAAAAAAGACATTTACTAAGTACACAATTCATACTTGTTAAGTGAAACAAAAATAATGAATGGGTGGCCTTTGATTGAGAAAGCACAACATGAAAGACTATGCTTCTTCTGTTCTAAAATGATATCAGTTTTAGTGATGTTTTCTCCTTAGTAAGAAATTTTCAACAGAGAAGCTACACTATCTAACCAATACTCAAATACTCCTAACTTTCAGAATTATTGAAAAATGTGAACCATAGACAGAATAAATACCATAATTTAAGTAATTGAATTGCTAAAGAATAATCAGAGATCAAAGTCTAATGCCCCCATTATTTCATGGAGAGCAAGCTGAGGTGGCCAGCTGTGTAAATAAGGCAAATACTAATGCTGAACTGCAACAGAGGTCAAGACTGAAGGCTCTTGAGCATCTCCATGTTTTCATAGAGATGGAGGCTTAGCCCAGTCTGTATCCTGGAGTTCACTCTCCACAGAGTTGAATAAAGGAGCTCATGAGTTCAGAGTAAAAATGTGAGTAGTTTGTTATTTTTCCAAATGAATTTCATGATTCCTTTTTCTATTTCTATAAGGAATGATGATGGTATTTTAATTGGACTCACATTGAATCTTTATAGTGCTTTGGCTATTATGGCCATTTTGATAATATTAATTTTGCCTATCTAAGAGTGTGGGACATCTTTCCGTCTTCTATGGTCTTCTTAAATTTCTTTCTTTAGTGTTCTGTAGTTTTCACTGTAGAGGTCTTTCACCTCTTTTGTTAAGATGATTCCCAAGTATTTTATTTTATTTTTTGAGGCTATTGTGAATGGGGTAGTTTTTCTAATTTCTCAATCAGAGTATTCATCACTGATTTACAAAACGCATTTAATTTATGGGTATTGATTTTATATCCTGCTACTTTGCAGAATTCATTTATTAATTCTAGAAGTTTTCTGGTGGAATTTTTTTGATCCTCTAAATATAGAATCATGTTATCAGCAAATAATGATAGTTTGAGTTCTTCTTTTCCTGTTTGTATCCTTTATTTTCTTTTGTCTAATTGCTCTGGCTAGAATTTCAAGGACAATGTTGAATAGAAGCAATAAAAGAGGACATCCCTGTCTTGTTCCAGTTTTTAAAGAGAGTGCTTCCAATTTTTCTCCATTTAGAATGATGTTGGCCCTGGGTTTGGCATAGATAGCTTTTGTTGAGGTATATTCCTACTATCCCTAGTTTTTCTAGTGTTTTGAACATGAAAGGGTGATGTATTTTGTCAAATGCTTTTTCTGAATCAATTTATATAATCATATGATTCTTATCTTTAAGTCTATTGATGTGATGAATTATATTTTTGATTTCCGTATGTTGAACCAACCTTGCATCCCTGGAATGAACCCCACTTGATCACTCAGAATAGCCAAAGCCATTCTTAGCAAGAAGAGTGAAGCAGGAGGCATTACAATACCTTCCCTTAAACTATACTACAAAGCTATACTAACAAAAGCAGCATGGTATTGGCTCCAAAATAGATTGTAGATCAATGGTACAGAATAGAAGACAGAGACAAACCCACAAAAATACAGTTATCTCATACTAGAAAAAGGTGCCAAAAACTATTTATTGGAGAAAAAATAGCCTCTTCAACAAATGGTGCTGGGAAAACTGGCAATCCATGTGTGGCAAAATGAAACTAAACCCCTATCTCTCACCATGCGCAAAACACAAAGTGGATCAAGGACCTAGGAATTAAACCAGAGACCCCGTGCCTAACAGAGGAAAAAGCAGGCCCAAATATTCATCATGTGGGATTAGGCCTCCACTTCCTTAACAAGACTCCTACAGCACAAGAAACAAAATCAAGAATTAATAAATGGGGTGGACTCAAACTAAAAAGCTTCTTCTCAGCAACAGAAACAATCAATGAGGTAAAGAGAGAGCCTACAGAATGGGAGCAAATATTCACCACATGTATGTCAGATAGAGCACTAATTTCCAGCATATATAAAGAACTCAAAAAACTTAACACACAAACACACACACACACACACACACACACACACAAAACAATAATAAGTGGGCTAAGGAGCTGAATAGAGATGTCTCAGAAGAAGATATACATTTAATCAACAAATATATGAAAAAAATGTTCAATATCTCTAGTAATTAGAGAAATGCAAATCAAAACTTCTCTAAGATTTCATCTCATGCCAGTCAGAATGGCACTTATCAAGAATACAGACAACAATAAGTGTTGGCGAGGATGTGGGAGAAAAGACACACTCATACATTGCTGGTGGTACTGAAAATTGTTACAACCACTCTGGAAAGCAGTATGGAGATTCCTTAGAAAATTTGGAATAAAATTACCATTTGACCCAGCTATCCCACTCCTTGTTCTATACCCAAAGGACTTAAAATCATCATACTATAGTAACACAGCCACATCAATGTTCATAGCAGCTCAATTCACAATAGCTAAACTGTGGAACCAACCTAAATACCCTTCAACATATGAATTAATAAAGAAACTGTGGTATATATACGCAATGAAATATTACTCAGCATTAAAAGAGAATAAAATTATGGCATTTGCAGGTAAATGGATGGAGTTGGAAAATATCACTCTAAGCGAAGTAAGGCAATCCCCCCAAACCAAAGGCTGAATGTTTTCTCTGATAAGTAGATGCTGATCCATAATGGGGTGGGGGAAGCATGGTAAAAATGGAAGAACTTTGGTTGGGCAAAGGAGAAGGAGGGCTGAGGAAGGGGTATGGGGGCAGGAAAGATGGTGAAATGAGATGGACATCATTACCCTAGGTACACATATGATTGCACACATGGTGTGACACTACATCATGTATAACCAGAGAAATGCAAAGTTGTGCTGCAATTGTGTCCAATGAATCAAAATTCATTCTGCTGTCATATATACCTAATTAAAATAAGCAAATTAATTAAATAAAAATAATATGAATAGTTTGTCACTTACAACTTGAGTAAGAATTTCAAGTCCATCTCCTTTACTTTCCAAATCATGTCAAAACCTGATGCAGAACTAAACCAGAAAGAGATTCTGGAAAATAAGTTACACATTTCTATTCTATTATATGGGGAAAATGCAAAATAGGTTGGAATAATGCATGCATACAATAGCATAGAGCTTCAGTTTTTTAGAGTGAAAAGAGTTCAAGATGTGAATGGTTGCACAACAGTGTGAATGTACTTAATACTACTGAACTGTACAATTAAAATGATTAAGGTGGTCGGCTTCATGCTGTGTCTTTTACCATAATTTAAGATAGTTTTTAAAAAGTGTATGATATTTTCCTTGAAGATTTTTATTTACCTCTGCTTTCTAAGTTCAACATAAGAGGATTTTAGAATAAGAAGTGACTATCGACCAGCCCATACCATTATAATTTTAGAGTATGAGAAAGTGAGGTTAGGGGTGGTAGGAAGAAACCACAGAGGATGAAGATTTGGGATTGTGGGATATGGATGGAGCACAGAGGGCCTGGGGTGTGCTTTCAGAGGAGAGGTGAAGAGAAGGACAAGAGCAGAGGAAAGAGATTTCATGTTCTGTCCCCTCACAATGCCCCTCTAAGAGCCTGTAATTACTGGTCATTTATGGATAAAGTTGGTAGAAGGCAGGCAAACTTAAAGTATAGAAATTGATCTCCTTCACACTAGAGGTTTTAACAAGGCCATTAATCAAGTGAACTCTTAGCTCAAAATTAATCATAGTAGGCACTCAATGACGTTTTTCAACAAATGAACATATAAATAAATAAAATTTCTAAAACTCAAGCTGCTTTCTATTAATATATTGCCTCTGTTTTTTAATTTTATAATTTAAATATTCATATTTCTATTCAAGAGTACTTTTTTTTTTTGGTGTTATACTATCTTTTTAGGTTCAGAATAAGGATAATATAGATCCAGAAAGGCCCAAGGCCCACAGATTTCAGGGAAGAATAACCATTGAAGATGTCCATCAAAACAGCAATTAAATAACATGGCCCAGGCAAGGATAACTGTGTAGCAGCTGAGACTAGAAGCCTGCATTGAAAAGATAAATGTCTCAAAGGCGTCAGCAGACCTCATGTCCTACTGTGAGGAGCATGGCCAGGAGTGACCCTTTGCTGACAGGCATATATAATGACTTCAGAAAACCCTTTCAAGGATAAAAATTAAACAACAAAAATTTACTGGTAAATATAGTATGAATACATTGCAACTTTGAAAGTTAGAAACTCTTAGCTATATAACCCATGTGATTTTTTATTTTTTTTATTACCACCAGGGGTTGAACCCAGGGGCACTTAACCACTAAGCCACAGCCCCAACCCTTTTTTTGTACTTTATTTAGTGACAGATTCTTACTGAGTTGCTTAGAACCTCACTATGTTGGTAAGGCTGGCTTTGAACTCTTGATCCTCCTGCCTCAGCCTCCCAAGCTGCTGGAATTACAGGAGTATAGCACTGCACCTGACCAATGTGATTTTTGAAATAGTTTTTTTTTTTTTTTTTTTTTTGTACTTGGAATACAGGTGAAAATGAATGCATAAAAGAAAATTAAATTGAAATACACACTGAAGAATGTTCAGGAATAGAGTTATAGAAGTTCAAGTGAAGATAAAAATACAAAATTTCAAAATATAATTGAAGAACATAAAATGTCCTTTATGACTTAAGACAAAATAGCCTTTGACTGAATGGAACAATAAATTAGTTGATATTTAATAAATTAGTTGATATTTCGTATGTTAATATATCCATTAAATATAATTCCAACTTATTTATTTTAAGCACTTGTTTTCATTTGTTTTAATGGAGGGCTATTAAATATTGGAAAACAGGATGATTTTTAACATTCATATTTAAAAAAAAACTTATAATAATTACCAAAAATTCCTTAGAAAAAGTACCACTGAGGATTAATTTACTCTAACATAATAAAATTTACATAATAAAATATTAGGAATAAATCCATTTCTAAGATTGACATAGAATAAAGATTAATGAAATTAATAAAGCATATGGAAACAGAGAAAGGGGGAGATCCACATAATGAAAAGATTATTGCTTGAGGAAAAAGGATGCCTACTTATACTCGAAGAGGCTTGTGTCTCTGTGAGGGAGTTCCTCCACTTATCTATGGAAGAACTACTCTTATCAACCATCCTGTGGATATGACAGTGAGGGACAGGGAAACCTTCACTGTGGAAACTGAGTTCTTCATGTTTGAGGTACAAGGAGACAGAACAATTCTAAATTCGACATTTGTCACATAGTAACACCTTTTAAGTTAGCTGTGAGCACATTTAATTCATAGCACCCAAATCTAAATCTAAATAATCAATTAAATAGAGTAAAACAAGATAGTCATTTTGAAAAGGAAACATACTGAGAGATTCCAAGTCCTTCTTTATTTAAAACAATGCCTGTAACATCAAGTTTAATCAATAAATGCTTGTTAGATGAATTGGCCTGAATATCTAAAATTTCATACAAATTTTTACTGATTTTTTCACTCATATTTTTCTGAACTGTCTTAGACATTTCTTTGTCATTCAATCAGATATCCAAATGGCAAATTACTTACTGTGACTGTTCATCAGAATTCTGTGTCAAACTTCAATCTAAAGATTAAGGAATATGGCTGGCTTTGATTAGTGAGAACTCTGATGTGGTCTATAAACCTGGAGAGGGTTTCCTCAGAGTGAGTGTTTTCCCTCCAGCCCCAGACATGAGCTGCCACAGCTCTGACCACTTCCTGTCTGGGGTGGTAATTGTCTGCCTTGGTCCTCACAGCAGGTGGGTATCTCAGACAGATCCTGGGTTTTTGTACGATTGCATCCAACAATTCTCTCACTGTGTCTTCTCTCAGTGCACAGAAATACACGGCTGAGTCCCCCAGCTGTGAGGCTGAGATGACAAGCTGGATGTATTTGCTTTCCTTCTGGAAATTCATTGAGTAGCGACCTGCTGCAACATTCTTCAGGCTGTAAGAGTTCTGAAGGATGAGGAAGACCATCTCCCCACTGCTGGGCTGCTTGTACCAGAGGAGACCATAACTTGAAAAACTGGTGTCATAAGTGCAGAGCAGGCTCACAGCCTCCTTCTCCTGCGCCCACATGGCTGGCTGGACCTGAGTTACCTTCTGGGCAAAATTGGATCCTGAAATAAAAAGGACAGAATCAGAAAGTTTAGGGACAAGTGGTGTGGGACAAAAAAGTGCATTTTTAAAACCTAATCATCCCTCCCACAATCCCTGTAAGACTACCCTGTCTCCTAGTCACTAGGTCACAGAGAAGGCCCCTTCCCACAGGGACCATCCCTACCCAGCCACATTGACGCCATGACCAGCTTCAGCAGCCTGGACAGCACCATGCTGGTGTTCTTCCTCTGGATGCAAAGTATCTTTTTCTCCTTGGATTTCACAGCTCTGCACTGGGAGGGGAGCCTGACAGGATGAAGGAGGAACTACTGGGCTATGAGCTGCTGCTGCACCAGAACAGGAAACAGAGGCTTCCTGATACAGCAAGTTGACATGCGTCATGTCAAACTTCTGTGCCCTTGCTGACAGTCCCACCAACGCAGACTTCCTTCTGAATTAACGACTCTTAATTGGATAACCATTAAATCTGAAATCGAATTTGGGCATATTGGAAGGAAAAATTTTCAACCAACTACTGCTACACTGAGTCATGCACCTGTGATGGCACTGGGAGGTGGCACTTAAAACACTGTCGTGATGGAGGAGGAGAGGGAGATAGAAAGGGTGCAGCCCTTAGATACAAGTCCCCAGTGGCACATTCATTCCACCACTAAAAACCTGAAAATATTGAACCACACAAGGTCTTACTGCTTTTTGTGACAGTATTTTCCTGGTTGAGTGTTTCACCTGTCCCTGCTCTGCTCCTCTCCTTTGAAGATGCCCTATTTGACCCTATCCCTGTGAGAAAGGCCCAAGGCCCACAGATTTCAGGGAAGAATAACAATTGAAGATGTCCATCAAAACAGCAAGCAAATAACATGGCCTAGGCAAGGAGAACTATGCAGCAACTGAGACTAGAAGCCAGCATTGAAAAGATAAATGTCTCAAAGGCATCAGCAGACCTCAAGTCCTACTGTGAGGAGCATGGCCAGGAGTGACCCTTTGCTGACAGGCATACATACTGACTTCAGAAAACCCTTTCAAGTATAAAAACTAAACAATAACAAAAACACATCATCTTATAGTGAAAGAGTGGAACAGTTCCTCTCCTCTTCTCAGCAAAGCAAACCCTGAGCAGCTCCTTGAAGAGATTTGCCTCCAGCTTATTTGGTAACCACTGCTGTAACTAAAATGCTCTTCTATTGGAATAATGGACTTTGAATTCTTTATTTTCCAAGTTACCCCATTTTTAAAAAATGCCTTTTACTTATGACCCAGCTATCCCACTCCTTTGTCTTTACCCAAAGGTCTTAAAAACAGCAAACTACAGGGACACAGCCACATCAATGTTTTTAGCAGCACAATTCACAATAGCTAAACTGTGGAACAAACCCAGATGCCCTTCAGTAGATGAATGGATAAAGAAAATGTGGTATATACACAAAATGGAGTATTAGCAATAAGAGAGAATAAAATCATGGCATTCGCAGGTAAATGGATGGTGTTAGAGAATATAATGCTAAGTGAAGTTAGCCAATCCCAAAAATCCAAATGCCAAATGTTTTCTCTGATATAAGGAGGCTGATTCACAGTCGGGTTGGGATGGGGGCATAGGTGGATTAGAAGAACATTAGAATGGCCAATGGGGAGGGATGGGCAGGAAGGGGGCAAAAGGGTCAAGAAAAAAAAAAAAAGATGTTAGAATCAGATGGGTATCATTACCTTAAGTGCATGTATGAAGTCACGAATGGTGTGAATATACTTTGTATACTACCAGAGATATGTAAAAATGTGCTCTACAAGTATAAGATGAAATGTAATACATTTTGCTGTCATTTCTAACAACTTAGAATAAAAAATAAATTTGAAAAAAATGCCTTTTACTGACTTAATACAGAATAACAATTTTGGTTTCTATTTGGTAACTATGGCAAGTTGGCTTGGGCCTTCTTAAAAACAAATGATATGTTTCAACATACAGTTGATTCAGATATGTCAAGGCCTAAATTGCCTAAGCACCTGTCAAAATGCCAAGAATAACTTCCATCTTGAAGCCTTTATATCATATTATATTCTTAATAAGTTTTGTGCCAACCTGTATAGTATACAAGGGAAAAGGGTGTGTTTTGCATATGTGTGTCTTCATACATATACATATCAAAGCTTATTTCCTTATCAGAACTCCATTTGCTATGTCACTTCAGTTCCTCAACTCCAGAAGTTATATTTATCTTGAGCTGTTTAGGTATAAAACAATACTTCTTTTCATATAGTTATAGTGCAAAGAAATAAAGAATGAACATCCTAAAGATTAAAGAAGAAAAAACAAAACAAAACGCTGTGTGTGATGGAGATACATGAGGAGCAACATTTGTGTATCCTGACACCTATGCATGTTGTTGTTTATTCTAAGACAGAAATCAATCACTTTATCAATAGAAGTCAGAACTGTTTAGACTAATCACTGAAGCTCTTTGGACCCATCACTGAAGCTCTTTGGACCTGCCTGTGGTATAGCACTTTGCCTATAGCTTTATAATGTTGGTCTGGTTGCCTATAGTGGACCAAACAGCAGAAGAAAACCCTAAATTTTCTTTGCTAATATATTTAGCATTAAGCCCTCAGATACCGAGTTCTGTTATCAAGGTCCCCTTCCCTTCTGTATTTAGTTTTTCTAGCCCAGTTCTGTTCATAAAGTCCAGATTAGACACCAGAACCTGGTCAGTAGGTTATCAAACCATTAAATCTGTCATTTGTCATTTTTCTTTTACCTCAACTGGGAATGTAGATAAAGTTCTTATTTTCTGTATGCCCTGCTCTGCATGAAAGGTGTCCTGGGTGACCCCAGAGACCTCCTTAGGACAGCTGGTAATGGCATCAGTAATTATGAAAAGCCTTTCTTTTTCTGTGAACAGTAAAGCGAAGGCCATACCCTAGAGATATTACTCAACAACATGGCAAAGAACATAGATCCATTGCTTATTCTAACCTATTTCTTGGCAGAGTAGCCAAAGATTGTGCTTTTCACAAAGTAATTTTAGCATTGTCTAGATTAGATGAAGCACCTTCAGATCTTGCACTGAAATTTCCATTAAATCTGATGATACTACATATGGTACAACTGTTCTGCTCTCTACAAACATCCAACATTTTTCTATCAGAAGGTCAAATAATTATGACATTATTAATTTCTTCTCATAATAATCAGTTATACTATACTTGTCACTGAAGGAAATCTCATAACTGCTACAAGAAGTGTCCCTGATATTTTGACATTCTCACGGTGAATTTTGAAAAAAGATCATGCCAGGCAGGTTACACAATAACCAATCAAGTCTCCATAATAAAATCCAATCCCTGAGCAGAAGCAAAATTAATTTATGTTGCTGAACTTGTGGCTTCCTCTTGGGCAGATCAAATTACAAATATATATAATTATATATATATATATATATAATTCATTCATTTTCATGTAGTTCAATACTTCCATATACTGTGGAGACAGGAACTTTATTAACCTTTTTACCCTTTTGTTAACCTTATCTATCCTATGAGTCCTGATTGAAAACAAAAACACGAATTTTTCATAGGTTTATAACACTCAAAGAATTTTTCTCATAAAGACAAAATCACACAGTGTTAATAAAACATATGACTGAAGCTAGCCTGAAAATATTTGAGCAGACGATCATATCAAACAAACATACCTTCCTGACTACCATCCTTATGCAAGGATGTCTTAGGAACATAGAAAAGCTCCAAAATTTCAACCTAGGTGCAGAAAGTTTGGTTGCCAATTTTGTGAAGAAACACCACAAATGATTGATTTGTTTGATCCATGAGGGTAAGATATTTTCAAAGTCAGAAAGGCTGCTGATGGAGCCAGATGGTCTCCAATGAGTACTTGCTAAAATCCTCCAGAAAGAGCTCATCACCACAGGGACATACTGGCTGCAACACTAAAAGAACACTTGTGGAAAACTCTGCTAGCATAGCGGGGAATGTGGCAAGATAGCACCTGCCCGGAACCATCAAAATCTAATAAAATCACAAAGATGGGATATTAACAGGAACACAGTCCTGTGGAACTATGTGACTATCTCCAAGAAGAGTTCACAAAGTTTGTATTTTCTGTATGGGTGATAAGTATATGCTAGTAATAGAATTTATTTTCACTGTGTACATGGGTTGAAGCAGTGTCCTCCAAATAGCCATAGAATTCACCATGGTTAAAAATCAATGAGATTTTTGTTCCCTACCTCTGTCACTTCATTATCTACCTAACTATATCTATACACACCCCCACACACTTTTTTTTTTTAGGACAGTTATGTAAGCTTTTCCCGTTATTCAGAAATTTCACTTTTCTTATCACCTGTTGTATAAAAATTTGGAAATAGCAAATGGAGATTAAAACTGAAATGAATTACTGCATCAGACATGCTTGAACTCCCAGGGCCTATATTATGCATTTCTTCCTCAAGTACTCATGGCCCTGCTTTTGCCCCACATGCAAAGCCATACTTTTCTTGCTATGATCTGGTCACCAGTAGGCACTTGTCATTCCCAAGTCATACATATTCCTTTCTTGTATAGACAGAAGGAGATAAATAAACTCATGTTACTCCATCTTTTCATCAACATGTCAACAGGCTACAGTTCCTGGATTTTCATTTAATCACCTTTACGTGACCTAAACCTGAATGATTTGGTATCAGAAAACAATTTGGAGAAATATGCCTTTGAACCTGTGGAAACACCCTCATTAGATGCGATTTAATACCAATTCAACAAATAAAGTTCAAGGAATTGATCCTTGGTTGCATTTTACCACCAACTGTGACACGTCCATCCTTAAATGACAGGTATGAAACATAATTCACATTAACAATCTTAATTAAGCTTCTCCAGAGTGTTTCCATAAGCAGACAGTCTATAGGAATTTAGTCCTAACCCAGGATCCTTATCACGATAATGCACTTTCATGAAGTAGACCACGAATCCAAGACTATCAAAACAGAATTCTGCAGATATTAGGACCTACTGTCATATTCTCTTTTGCAGTCCTTTGTTTCTTTTACTTTTTATTTTCTCACTTTACTGAGAGAATACTATATATTTTTAATTTATCTTACTTTATTATTTTACTAATAAAATAAATGTTTAGGTATAGGATTTATGTGAGGCAATCACCACACTAAATACTAAAATTCAGCTCTATAAGCCATTGCTAGTGCAAAAACCTAAAGAACTATTAATTATGCCTTTCAATGTCACTTCTTAGAAAATCAAATAATAACTCAGCCCCAATTTATATAGGTAAAGTGAATTTTGATTAATAAAATTAGCCTGTAAATGTTAGAAAAATGATGACTTAGAGTGCGTGGTTCACCCTGATTATATGAATTGGTGTAACCCTCAACTGAATCTCTCTATTTTCAACTGCCATAATGGCTTTTGGCTACGTTATTTTGCTTTTATTTTGGAGAACTAGCAGTCAAATATCCAAGAAAATTTAAACACTTCAACTGATGTTTTAAAAATGGCACAAAATTTTAAAACGTTCAAGTGTAGGATTGAGTGAGCATGGCAGCAGATGGAGGTCACATGTAGCCAATAACATGTGCTTCCTCTAACCAAGACTCCTCAAAAGCTTATATATTCTGTGTTTCCATTCATATAACATTTTGAAAAAGATAAAATTAGAAAAGAACAGATGAAGGTTTGTGAGGACTTGGGATGAGAGGGTGCGATTACAGTAGGAGCACATAGGAGGTTCCACGGTGACAACACTTTTTTGTGTTGTGAATGTGCAATGGTTACTCAAATCTATTCTGTGTCCTATAATTCAGTAGTCTCAGAACTGTACACCAAAAGTGTTAATTTTTCTATTTGATATTTAAGAATAAAATTTAAAACACTGAGAAAATACATTAATTGTTGTTTCTTTTCTTTTGACTGGTCTTTGCTGAATATGTATATTATTTCCTCATCATGAAAAAGAAAATCTCCAGTTATGTCAACTGTGGCAGAAAAATAACAGCCCACAACCCCCCCCCCCCCAACCAAAAAAAAATTAGGTATCTCTGAGTCCCTGTTACCTTATATGCAAATTTGATTAAGTTCAAGATCCTCAAATGGGGAGAGTATCTTATATCATATGAGTTTTAAATGCACTCGTGCGCTTTTGAGAAGAAGACTTGACAATGAGAGGGAGATGTCAGGGTGACTATGGAGACAGAGTCAGGAGAAGGCAGCCACAAACCCAGAAATGCTGACAGCCATCAGAGTTGAGAGAGGCGATTTCCCACTACAGCTTCTGGATGCGTGCTGCCCTACTGACACCTCGATTCCAGCCAGAGAAACTGATTTCAGCATTGGCCCTCCAGAAGTAGGAAAGGAAAAATATTTCTGATGTTTTAAGCCACCAAGTTTGTTTTAGAGGCAAAAGGAAAAACATACACCAACCATATTGTGGGTTAAAACTTAAATGTGTTTGGATCTGAGATAACTGGGTACTGACCCTGCACACTGTGGCTAGAGATGTTTTTGTTTTGTTGGGTAAACTGTCACCTTCATAAGATACAGCAGTTGAGCCAATGATAATTATTCCCTCTCTCTTATAACCAACAGGTAAACCAATAAAATGTAAGCCTTGTTTCCTTCTCACTTCATAATTAGTATTGGGGAAACCAACCAATCAAGAATCAACGTGCTTCTCCAGGACAGGAGCTAGTGATATACTGAAAGAAGTTAAAAAAAAAAAAAAAAAAAAAAAAAAAAAAAAAAAAAAAAAAAGCCAGATGAGGCTTGGGCTACAATACTGACCTTTCTTGTTCAGATTTTTTAAACTTAATTTATCCTAAAAACAACAATTACAAGCAAGTTAACTGATAACCAACATTCATAATTCAGCCAAGGGAGATCATTGTCACCATACCAATCCTCAATTACAACCATTGTTAGGAAGAGATGGGGGGTCTTAAAATGTACCTACCCTTGACTAGAGGTGGAGGATTAGGGAATTAATTATTTGCATAATTTTTTTCATGGGTTTATTAAAAACACTAAAAGATATACTTTTTTGAAAACAAGCTAGTGATAATAATGTTTAATTCCATTAAAACATGAAGCAGAGAGGATTGTAGCAAGCTATCTGAAAATTAACCATTAACCAAATTCCTTCTGTTATCCACTAGTAAAAGTAGAGTAAGGTAGTGGGAAAATATGTAGAAAATGTTTTTCACATACACCAGAAATAAAAATAAAGGAGCAATAAAGATTAGATGTTGAGGAATAAATTAGCTGTGCTTAAAAAATGGAGATTTACAAAGAAAGTCATAGATAAATGGAATAAATAATATGTCTTTAAAATAAATTGTACTGTATATTTTTGAGATTCGTAAAAAGATGTTATAGGACACACATAAATAGTAAAATCCCCATAGACTAAAGTAAATTAACATACCTGCTGTTTTACATAGTAACTATTTTGTGTGTTTTAGACAAGAACTTCTAAAATCTACTTATTTGACAAAAATCCCTATTACATTATAATTTCATTAATTAGGGTCTTTATATTAAACAGATATCTGGACTTGTTGATCTCACATATCTATTTATTTGTATCATTTGATCAAATACTAGCAACAGATTAGTAACAGAATTATCAATTTCATATTTTCATGTTTTACATAAATTTGATATTTGGCATGTAATGTTTTATTATCAGAAAAAAGTAACAAATACAATTATCTAAAGAGCCAACACCCACACTTAGCAAGGATTATGAAAGTGATACTAAGAAGTTTTTTTTTTATGAAGTGATTCTGAACCTCAAATGTAAGCTCATCATTAAAGCCTGTATTTGAAGAAGATGCATCACTAATTCCCCTTAAGAAACTATTACTCACAGTCTGAGGATTGCTGAACACCTGGCAATGCCTTGATTTGGGGTGCCCAGAGAGGGCATGGAAGCTCCTTGCCCCTTCACCAGACTTTCTTTTTTTCTTTCTTTCTTTCCTTCCTTCCTTCCTTCCTTTCTTTCTTTTTTTGGTACTGGGTTTGAACTCAGGGGCACTCAACCACTGGGCCACATCCCTAGCCCTTTTTTGTATTTTATTAGAGACAGGGTCTCACTGAGTTGCTAAGTGCCTCGCTATTGCTGAGGCTGGCTTTGAACTCGCAATCCTCTTGCCTCAGCCTCCCAAGTGCTGGGATTACAGGTGTGCGCCACCGTGCCCGGCTCTTATGCATTTCTCTCCATCTGTTTATATTTCACTATGTGTATGTATGTTGAAACATCATGCTGTATACCTTAAATATATAATTTATAAAATATTTATTAAGCAACAGAATATTATTAAGCCAACAAAATATTCTAACTTATTCTGGGTCATCATCAACCTAACCTTGTTATTATATGCTTTTAATATTAAAGTGCTAGTTTCCACTTGCAAACAAACAATATGCCAAATGTTATACTTGAAATTCTGTGGTAAGGGAAGCAGATGGGGCTCAGCCCATGGCAGGTTTGAGTACAGGCTGCAGGTGTCTGGGAAGCATCGTGCATCAGCTGCACAGAAGTAGACAGCTGAGTCTCCAGGCTGGGTGGCTGTGATGTTCAGGGAGAAGCGTTTGGCTCTCTTATCCAGTACAACAACAAATCTCTGGATTTGACTTATTTCCTTATTTGAACGAATGTCTATAATGACCTGGGGACCTTTTCTAGTTTCTTGCTTATACCAGGGGAAGTAAGATGAACGACTGTCTGAGTAAGTACAGTTGATAACAGCACTGTCTCCCTCCTGGACACTCAGGGTAGAAGGGTGCTGCTCCACCTTCTCTCCTTGGGTCACACCTATGTGGAAAGAAAATGCAAAAAGATGATGTTGGCATGTAATTACTGTTCAGAATTTTTCCTTCAATAACTGGCATAAAACCAATCTTCTTCCCAGATGTGTAAAGAACATCTACTATTATACCCTGTTGCCCCCAAATTCTCAACTCACAATTCAGATGCAGCCACCAGACCATGCATAAAGCAGGAGTAGATATCTTCATTGTTCTTTTCAATTAAGATTAATCCAGACTTGCAATCTACCCAGGAGAGCTACTTCTGTTACCTGTTGTTCTGTTTTTTTTTCTCTAACAATTATAGTGGCTTCTCTTATTGTCTACCCAGCCAATTAAAAAAAGGTTTATTTATTCAGAATCCACTGCAATAAACCCACTACCTATTCTGCACCAGCTGAGGTAGACTGTCCCCTGGTGGTCACATCTTTAACTGCTGAACTCTGGTGAAATGGTCTTTACCCTTTCAGGGACTCAGACATTTAGAAGTAAAAATAGGTGAAAGTAGTCTTAAATCAGAGATTAGATGTAGAGATCACATTATTATTAATAAATTGTAAACAGGTAGATGATGTTGGTATTTATTCAACAATGGGCTGAGTTTACATGTTCAAAGTCAAAGAAGCACCATAATTCATATTCTTAAACAAAGAAAAAATACTACTACTTTCCTTTTCAGCCAAATCTACTTTTAAGAAAAATTCTTCTGAAAAGGAACATGTAAGCCAAATGTCAGGATATATGTAGTGCACATTATCTCCAACTCTGCTCCCCCAAGCCTGGCCTCGTCCATGACCTTGTCATTACCAGAGAATGGACAATATCAATAATCCAGCCATGCTATCTTCCTTCAATAAAGATGGCTGTGACAAAAATGTAAAGATAATTTATTAATGGTAAGGGAGCAGGGTGATAAGTTCTTGAGTTATTAATACTTCAAATTTGGAAACAGTTTGACCTATAAATTGGGTTGATTTACAATGACAAATCTGATAGCTTAAGAAATATTTCTCTATTTCTGTGTGGTTTGTATTCTTCAAAGTCCTGAAAATAAAAGATAGAGATTCTCAAGAAATATCAAGCTACAAATTCAAAAGCTGCAACCACATCTAAGTTTTTCTTGATGTAATTTTCTTCTATCAAAATGGATATGTCCTTAGATGCAATGACTGACATATTTTCCCTGGAGTTTCTTCTAGCCTATGAACCAATCCTCCCTGGCATGAACTTCTGCTGCCTTGACCATTGATTTTTCTCCAAAATTAAACTATGATACTTTTACCCCCAAAACATTGAAAAAGTCATTCTTTTCTATAAATTTCCAAGGAGATATATATAATGACAAAATCCAGGGAAACCCAAATAATGCCTGTCTGCTGGGATAATACAAATAGGAATCTGGCCCTAAGGAACTGGCCATGAGAAATGGTTTCTGGGAAACCAAGAAACGATTTCTGTGAAGTGAAGGCCCTTTCTTGTGATTTGTACTCTGTAGTCCTTTGGAGTTATAAAGAATAATTCTTACCCTTCTGTTACTTCTCACACCCTTGAAAACTGAAAGACAGCTTTGATTATAAACCTCGCTCAAAATATAAACGTATGTATGCACATATAAAATATGTTTTCACATATATAACATATTTCCATTTACGATTGTTCTATTCTCTCACCCATTTCCTGTGATAGAATTTTCTAATCCCTCATTGAGCATTTTTTCTTGGAGACAGATACTTTGGGCCAGTATTTGCCCTTTTGAGTTATGGCATCATCCAGAAAAGGATTTTTTTTAGCACCTTCATGAACTATCAGTTGCAGGAGGACAATGTTCTTCTCAGTATCTCAATATCAATGACCACTTTTGCTGACAATGTATGAGTGATACTCATTATGTGTCTATCCTTCCTTCAGATCATGTCCACCTGGGATATTTAATACATTGCCACTTTTAGGAAAGTCTTTAAAATTACCATCAAAATTTCTTTTTTTATTTATCTTTTTCTATTATCCCATTATTTTTTGGTTCTAATTAATATATACATGATAGCAAAATGCATTTTGGCTCATTGTACACAAATGGAGCACAACTTTTCATTTCTCTGGTTGTACATGATGTAGAGTTGCACCATATGTGCAGTCACACATGTACCAAGGATAATGATTTCCATCTCATTCCACCATCATTCCTGCCCTCATGCCCCCTCCCATTCCCTCCCTTTTGCTCAATCAAATTTCCTTCATTCTCCCCACACCACCCCCCCCCCTCCATATGGATCAACTTCTACTTATCAGAGAGAATATTAGGCCTTTGATTTTTTGGGATTGGCTTACTTTGCTTCTCATGATATTTTCCAACTTCATCCATTTACCTGAAAATGCCATAATTTTATTCTTTATTAATGCTGAATAATATTTCATTGTGTGTGTATGTAATTGTGTGTATGTACGTGTATATATATACATATACATGTATGTATATATATACATCTCACAGTTTCTTTATTCATTCATCATTCATCTATTGAAGGGCATCTATGTTGCTTCCACAGTTTAGTTATTGTGAATTGATCTGCTATGAACACTGATGTCTCTCTGTCACTATAATATGCTGATTTTAAGTCTTTTGGTTA
Source organism: Tamias sibiricus (assembly GCA_025594165.1). NCBI lineage: Eukaryota > Metazoa > Chordata > Mammalia > Rodentia > Sciuridae > Tamias > Tamias sibiricus. The sequence goes on from CM046659.1 coordinate 85,709,091, forward strand.
TAGACCAAGGAGTGGGATAGCTGGGTCAAATGGTGGTTTCATTCTAAGTTTTCTTTTTTTTTTTTTTTTTTTTTTTTTGTGGTACCGGGGATTGAACTCAGGGGCACTTGACCACTGGGCCACATCCCCAGCCCTTTTTTTGTATTTTATTAGAGACAGGGTCTCACTGAGTTGCTAAGTGCCTCGCCATTGCTGAGGCTGGCTTTGAACTCGCGATCCTCCTGCCTCAGCCTCCCAAAGTGCTGGGATTACAGGCATGCGCCACCGCGCCCGGCTTCATTCTAAGTTTTCTAATGAATCTCCATGTTACTTTCCAGGTTAGTTGCACCAATTTACAGTCCCACCATCAATGTATGAGTGTGCCTTTCAGAACTCTTTGTACAAAATATTATATAACTTAGAAAACACAGTGGGATTTATAATAATACCTATAACTAACAATATAAATATTAAAATTGCAAAAAAATTTAGTGTCATAAAAAAGTTTATATAAAAACTAATGTAGTTTTCTGAAAATGATATGTTGATTAATCATTAAGATGTTTTTGGCTTACTCTTCTGCAATTTAACTTATTAGATTTTCAAGATTTAATTTTTTAGCAACTTTAAGTAGTATAATTGAAAGCAATGTCAGATGGTCTTGGTAAACAGGAGATTGCCACTGAATTTCTGATAATTTCTGATTTTGAGAAATAATACAACAGACTAGAGCTCTAAAGAGTATTTTATAAACTATGACAGTATTCACATAATTAACTGATAAATTAGTATGAAATCGGATTTTAAGTAAGTCTAAAGTTGATGTTTCTAGTGGAACAATTTTTCTAAGACAAATTTACTCCTCATACCAATTAGTTTCTTGTGAGTCTGAATTTAATTTGAAATGTAAATTTATACATCAGCATTTAAATGTTTCCTCTGACATTTTCTGTTTCTTGTGGAGATCTGGTAACTGACAGAGGCTTTATGATTTGTGTATAATTCAAAATGTTTGTTTATGCATCCAATTGCTATATCCTCAATTATAAGAATAAATAATTTAAAAATATTTTCTGTGGAAATGCTTGGCTTATCCAGAATTTCACATGAAAATAGTGTTCTATTCCATCAAGCAACTTTCATTATACTTAAGAGCTTGCATATCCTTCTGTCCCAAGCCTTTACCTCTCTCCTCTGCTCATGTAGATGCTCCAGCTCTTACACACACACACACACACACACACACACACACACACAACCACAACTTCTCATTCCTTTTCCTGGAAAACTGAAGAATCTGCAAATAACTGGAAACACTGAGTCATCTCTTTTCTATTTGTTGACAAATATAGTTTTTCAAGTCTTTTTCATCACAGTAATTTAGATGTTATTTATAAGCTCTGCCAGGGGATCTGTTTTAACAGTACCTTGGGTCCTGACATCCTTATCAATTGCTCTAATGCTTAATTATTAGACATTTTCCCTGCAAAGTGTTTCTGGGAGAAAAAGGGCCCCATCCAAATGGGATGACAGTGCTGAGATGTCTCCCACTAGCAGAGGTAACAATGCTATGATGTGACTCAGGATGCCCAAAGTGTGCAGATGCTGTTGTGCAAGCCCTCCCTGAAGCACAGGCTGTGGTTGCAGGTGCAGTTGCAGTTTAGGGAAAGGCTGCAGGTCCTCTGGGAGCACTGTGCCTCGCTGAACAGAGGTAGGTGCCTGAGTCTTCCAGCTGGGAGTTGGAGATGTGCAGGGTGCTGTAGCGCTCCTGAAAATTCAATGCTCCCTTTAACCTTCCCTCCTGCTTTGTCCCTGAAGTCAAGAAAAACAGACTGATGAGGCTGCCTCCAGGATTCTGTTGGAACCACTGTACTCTGTCCATGGATGTGGAAAAGTTGCAAGTCAGAGTAGTGCTGGTTCCCTCCTGGAGCCTGAGGGCTGAAGGACTCTGCTCCACCTGCTGCCCTCTCACCCCTGCTTGGAAAGAGAAAAGCAAACACAGATGATGTCACTGGGGAATCCATGACCAGTTTATAAACCTGTAGATATCCCAGGAAACACCCCTGAGGATGGAGGACAGAGAGGGGGCTTGGTGCCAGCTCTCCCTGCCTTCCCTCACACTGACAGCCCTACAACACCCACAGGCCCATCTGGGATGAAGGTGACTCACAGCAAAGCTGCACCCATAGAAGCCCCAGCAGAGCCCCCAGTCTCCTCTGCATGGCTGCTGGCCTGGTTGCTGGGGTCTTCTCTCTGCTCTGCAGGTGTCAGGTCTTGGGCCAGACAAGCTTGTTCTTCCAGACAACAGGTTCCACCTGACTCACTGAGCACCAGTCACATCTGAGCCCTGTCCTTCCCCCTAACAGGGAGCTTCACCCCCAGTGGCCCAGGGAGACAGCAGTGGTGGCTCCAGAATTGTGTGAGGACAGTGCAGCGGGTAGTGGGTGATGTTTCAGGCAGCTGAAAATAAAAGGGCTTTTTAATTTCTTTTAACAGTTTATACAAAAGAATTTTTTTTGAAAAGGGTCTGAGAAAGGACGATGATGCTTCAGGGAAGGAGCAATGTCTCAACGGGGTGTAGTTGAGTCTTGAAGAATCACAGGAAGAGTAAGCCCAATTTCCCAAGTCGAATAGTTTGACAAAGATGTTTTAAAAATCAATTATATAGGCCGGGCGCGGTGGCGCACGCCTGTAATCCCAGCACTTTTAAATTGCAAGTTCAAAGCCAGCCTCAGCAATCAATTAAATAAAATAAAAAAGGGCTAATAAAAGGTAAAGTGAACAAACTTTATTGAAATCAGAAGATCATGATCTTCATTGGAAGTGTTTCTATAAAAAGTCTGGTTGATTCAAAGAGAAACAGCATATATGTATGTTATTTACCCTGGTTTATTTTCTACCTCTTCTCTTTTTCTGTCCAACCCTTTCCCCTACACCTTGCAGGCCGCACAGCAGACTCCAATGAGGCCACATATTACCGGTTAAGTTAACCAGTGTCCTCTCCTTTTTCTTCTCCTATTTTTGTTTCTTACTTTCCCCCTATTTTCTTATCTCTTTATTCTTCTTCCTTCTATTTTCAGAGAACAAATATGAAAATACAGGATATTAAGAGTATTAGAAAAATTTCTAAGTTGGTAAATTTTGAAAATTTTATTTGTAAAAAATTAAATGAAACAGTAATGGAGATGTTTTCTATCAAGCTTCTCTGTTCATAATGCCCAGTAAAATTCCAATTTCCTCACCTCTGTTCAAAGAATCATCTTTCCAAAGGATTTATAGACATAGGGGTTCCAATGAATATAGACACAAGTTCCAGCTTTCTGAGGTTTTATATAGCATGGCAGAGCTGAAGGCCTGAGATGAACTTTACAACAACACCCCTTGCCCCTGCCTCTGACATTACTAGCTCACATGTTCTCTGGTTTTCTGTGGAATCTTCAGAATAAGACATTCCTGGAATAGTCTGCAGTGCCCCCTGGTGGATTGAAACCACCAACAAAGGCCTGAGAACACCAACCAAGTCCTCAGCAATCACTCAGCCCATCCCCATTCACTGCATGTTACATACATATAATTTAGAGTACTTAAAAGAACAGAAATATACTTTGCATTTTTAAAAAGGTTAAATAAAAAGGAAAACTTTATCAAAGAAACAGAAATCAGACTACAAAAAGTAAAGAAATAATCAAGAGTATACCAAGCAACACAAAAGTATTAAAACCAAATCCAAACATAAATATTCAAATCTCATATGAAAAATTATCGATTGAATTAAAATAAAAAAAATTCTTGCTATACATTGTTTCAGACAAACATAAGAAAACAACCAGGAAAGCTTAACACATAGGACGAGATTTTTTCTGCTCGCCCACTGAAGACGAGCACACACAGAAGACGCATCTCCAAAGCGCTTCAATTCCGACATTAAAGGAGAAGTCAAGATAAGAGCAAGTTAGCCAAATTAATTCCTGCGAGATGAAATGTGAGTCAAGAGGGGAAAAACAGGTCAGTAAAGAATTTACATACATGCAGAAAAGAGAATTGGGAAAGAGTGGAAAATGGGCAAAGATAAAATATCAAGAATAAATGAAGCTTGAGCTACAAAAACTAAAAATGGAAAATTCCATAACCCCGAGACAGCAAAGGAAAAAGGTGACACATTCTGAATAACAGCTTTACATTTTTATTGCTGGTGCCTCTATCTCCTTTCATTTATAATTTGGAATATTTTATGAATTATTTGTAATTGCATATTGCTGGGCTTTTTAGAAACACACTTAAGGGAAGGAGGGCAAAATCTCATTATTTAATTTGTATATGATCAGAAATCTGTACAATGTTGGATCAGGGAGGCTTCAACAATGTTGTTCACGAACTCACCATTTATTCACCTGGAGGGTTGTTATGAACTAAATTGCAACCACTCAAAATTTATATTTGAAGCCCTAACCCTAAGAACCTCAGAATATGATGTTATTTGAAAAACCTTTATAGCAGTAATTTAAGGTAAAAGGAAGTCAGATAGGTGGGCTCCACCTCAAAATGACTGGTGTTCCCAGAAGGAGAAAATTTGGGTACAAATATGTACATCCTCAGAAGAAGGTCATGGGAGGATTCAGTGAGAAGGCGTCACTGCTTACCAAGGAGAGAGGCCTCAGTAGAACTAATCCTGCTGAAAACTTGACCTTGGACTTCCAGCCTCCAGAACTTTGAGAAAATAAATATCTATTGTTTAAGCTATACAGTCTGTGGCATTTTGTTTTGGCAGCCTTAGAAAACAATACAGGAGTGCATTTTAAAAGTCCTGAAATGAAACTGATGACTGAGCAATTCAGAGTTGTATTGTACATATAGAATATCTTGCACATTCCAACATTCTACCTTTTATAGCTGTGTTGACTACACTTGCATTTGTCTTCCAAATAATAGTGCACCCTTATCTTTGCTATCCCCATGAGAACTGTGTCCGAGGGCCAAAATATCCTAACAGTTTTGTTAATTTGCTAGAAAAAGTGGAAGTTTGTACTGGATATGTTATGTATTTGGTATTAAACAACAAATTGGTGAAATTTTCTTCATAAATTACTAGCAAGCTTTTCAGTATTTTAATTCACTGTTTACAGAAAAGTGCCATTAAATCTGAAAGTTCTCTGGAATAACTGTTGAGAAAAGACTACAATTGCACAATTCACAGATCTTCAGAACTTGCAGGTACAATTATCTAAAAATTGTTCAGAGTATCTGTATATCACTTGCCAAGGAAGAATGAATATGTCAACTTATTAGGGTATATAATTAACGTTAAGTCTTTTTTTTTTTTTTTTTGTACTGGGGTTTGAACCCAGGGGAGCTTAACCTCTGAACCACATCCCCAGTCCCTTTTTTACATTTTATTTAGAGACAGGGTCTTGCTAAAGTGCTGAGGTTGGCTTACATTAAATCTTTTTAAATGAAGACCATGGGATATCAAGAATGTGCTAGTTAATTTAATTATCCCCTCTGAGGAGAATCAATTGATCCAGTTAGGAACACAAATTCCAGGGGTGGCAACTACCACTGTGAGAGAATTCCACCACAGAGAAGACAATAATTTAGCCACGCACAATTTGATGAATGCCCAAATATCATAGGCAGTATCAGATATTGAGTCCAAAGTAGTGGCATTTCAATAGCACAATGAATATTAGAAATGGGGTTTTTAATAAAGGTATTTAGCATGTATTTTGACTAAAATGTCTTAGAGACATCCCGTATCCTTGCATGGACAGACTATGAAAATCTAGGTTAGCCTATACTTTTGTGCTTATAAGATGGCAGCAACTATTTAACCCCTAGTAGATTCTGTGTCCAGCCACTGATGGACACAGTGGAATGTATAAAAATCTACATTATATTCATATAGTAAGATACTACTCAGCAATAATAGTAATGAATGACTGATACTCATGAGAACATTAGTGAATCTCAAAAACATGTTGAGCAAAAGAAACCAGGAATTAAAGAGTATCTCCAGACCACCACAGATTTGAATTTCTATAAGGTAAATCTATGGTGGTAGAAATAAAATCTTCTATTGCCTCTAAAAGGTGAGTTGCCTAAAAAAGGGACAGAAGACAATTTCTGGGGATGAAAGATTTACTATGGCTCCAGATTGCTTTCAAATTATTTCTTCCTTTTTGTTCCCTTCTTAAGAAATAGGAAACCAAAAGTAAGAAATTAAGATAGTTGGTTTCATTTGAGGATAACTGGAATAACAATCTTTAGATACGTTTCCACTAGTGAATGATTGAATGCCTCTTCATGTTACAAAGTAAAATTTTTTTATTCTAATTTGTTATACATGTTTGCAGAGTACATTTCATTCCATATTACATATAAAGAGCACATTTTTTCAAGTTGCTGGTTTTATATAAAGTATTTTTACAACAATTGTGTCTTCATACATGTATTTAGGGTAATCATGGATAACTCGGTCTGCCATTATTCCTACCCCTTGGCCCCTCCTCCCTCCCCCCCTTTGTACTATTTAAAGTTCTTTAATTCCTCTCATCCCCACTCCCTTGCCTTTATAAGTTAGTATCTTCATATCAAAGAGATCATTCAACCTTTGGTTTTTTGGGATTGGCTAACTTCACCTAGCATTATTTTCTCCAACTCCATCCATTTACCTGCAAATGCCACGATTTTATTATTCTTTAGTGCTGAGTAGTGTTCCATTGTGTATATATACCAAAGTTTCCCTATCCATTCATCTGCTGATGGGCATCGGGGTTGGTTCCACAATCTAGCTATTGTGAACTGTGCTTCTATAAACATTGATGTGGTTGTGTCCCTGTAGTAAGCTGTTTTTAAGTCCTTTGGGAATAGACCAAGGAGTGGGATAGCTGGGTCAAATGGTGGTTCCATTTGAAGTTTTCCTAGGAATCTCCATACTGCTTTCCAGATTGGCTTCGCCAATTTGCAGTTCCACCAGCAATGTAAGAGTGTGCCTTTCCCCCCACATTCTCGCCAGCATTTATTGTTTTTTTGATAGCTGCCATTCTGACTGGAGTAAGATGAAATCGTAGAGTAGTTTTGATTTGCATTTCTCTAATTGCTAGAGATGTTGAACATTTTTTCATATGTTTGTTGATTGCATATCATCTTCTGAGAAGTGTCTGTTTAGTTCCTTGGCCCATTTATTGATTGGGTTAATTGTTTTTTTGGTGTTAAGGCTTTTGAGAGCTTTATAAATCCTTGAGGTTAGTGTTCTATCTGATGTGCTTGTGGTAGAGATTTGCTCCCATTCTGTAGGTTCTCTATTCACCTCACTGATTGTTTCTTTTGCTGAGAAGAAGCTTTTTAGTTTGAATCCATCCCATTTATTGATTCTTGGTTTTAGTTCTTGTGCTATAGGGGTCTTATTAAGGAAGTTGGGGCCTAAACCAACATGATGGAGATTTGGGCCTACTTTTTCTTCTATTAGGTGCAAGGTCTCTGGTTTAATTCCTAGGTCCTTTATCTACTTTGAGTTAAGTTTTGTGCATGATGAGAGAAAGAGATTTGATTTCCTTTTATTACATGAGGATTTCCAGTTTTGCCAACACCATTTGTTGAAGTGGCTATCTTTTTGCCAGTAAACGTTTTTGGCACCACTCTCTTTCTAATATAAGATAACTGTAAGTGTGTGGGTTCATCTCTGTGTCTTCAATTCTGTACCATTGGACAACTGGTGTATTTTGGTGCCAATACCATGCTGTTTTTGTTACTATTGCTTTGTAGTACAGTTTAAGGTCTGGAATAGTAATGCCACCAGCTTCATTCTTCTTGCTAAGAATTGCTTTGGCTATTCTGGGTCTCTTAGTTTTCCAGATGAATTTTATGATTGCTTTTTCCTTTTCTATGAGGAATGATATTGGGATTTTGATTGGTATTGCATTGAATCTGTACAGTGCTTTTGGGAGAATGGTCATTTTGACAATATTAGTTCTATGTATCCATGAACAAGGTAGATCTTTCCATCTTCTAAGATCTTCATTAATTTCTTTCTTTAGTGTGCTATTGTTTTCATCGTAGAGGTCTTTCACTTCTTTTGTTAAGTTGATTCCCACATTTTTTATTTTTATTTATTTTTTGAGGCTAAAGTAAATGGGGTGGATTTCTAGTTTCTCTTTCTGAGGATTTGTCACTGATGTACAGAAATGCCTTTGATTCATGCGTATTGATTTTATATCCAGATAATTTGCTGAATTCATTTATTGGATCTAGAAGATTTCCAGTCGAATTTTTTGGATCTTCTATGTATAGAATCATATCATCTGCAAATAGTGATAATTTGAGTTCTTCTTTTCTTATCCTTATTTCTTTAATTTCTTTCGTCTAATTGCTCTAGCTAGGGCTTCAAGAACTATGTTAAATAGGTGTGGTGAAAGAGGGCATCCCTATCTTGTTCCAGTTTTTAGAGGGAATGCTTTCAATTTTTCTCCATTTAGGATGATGTTGGCCTAGGGCTTAGCATAGATGGCTTTTATGATGTTAAGGTATATTCCTGTTATCCCTATTTTTTCTAGAATTTTGAACATGAAGGGATGTTGTATTTTGTCAAATGCTTTCTCTGCATCTATTGATATGATCATATGATTTTTTTATATTTGAGCCTATTGATGTGATGAATTACATTTATTGATTTTCTTATATTGAACCAACCTTGTATCCCTGGAATGAATCCCACTTGATTGTGGTGTACTATCTTTTTGATGTGTTTTTGTATTTAATTTGCCCAAATTTTATTGAGAATTTTTGCATGTATATTCATTAGAGATATTGGTCTGAAGTTTTCTCTCTGATTTGTCTCTGTCTGGTTTTGGACTCAGGGTGATATTGGCCTCATAGAATGAGTCTGGGAGTGTTCCCTATTTTTCTATTTCATGAAATAGTTTGAGAAGTGTTGGTGTTAGTTCTTCTCTAAAGGTCTTGTAGAACTCGGCTGTGTATCCATCCGGTCCTGGGCTTTTCTTGGTTAGTAAGTTTTTTATGGCATCCTCTATTTCTTTGGTTGAAATTGATCTATTTAAATTGTGTATATCATTCTGATTTAGTTTGGGCATATCATATGTCTCTAGAAATTTGTCAGTGCCTTCGTTATTTTCTATTTTTTTTTTGAGTACAAATTTTCAAAATAATTTCTAATTATCTTCTGTATTTCTATAGTGTCCATTGTGATATTTCCTTTTTCATCATAGATATTGTAATTTGTGTTTTCTCTCTTCTTTTCTTCATTAGCATAGCTAATGGTTTATCAATTTTATTTATTTTTTCAAAGAACCAACTTTTTTTTCTGTCAATTTTTTTAATTGTTTTTTTTTTTCAGTTTCAATTTCATTAATTTCAGCTCTGATTTTAATTATTTCCTGTCTTCTACTTCTTTTTGGGGTTGATTTGTTCTTCTTTTTCTAGGGCTTTGAGATGTAATGTTAGTTTATTTATTTGTTGACTTTTTCTTTTTTGAAGGAATGAGCTCCATGCAATGAACTTTCCTCTTAGTACTACCTTCATAGTGTCTCAGAGATTTCGATTTGTTGTATCCTTTTTCTCATTTACCTCTAAGAATTTCTTAATCTCCTTCTTGGCCTTCTGCAACCCATTGATCATTCAATAGCGTATTGTTTAGTCTCCAGGTGTAGAGTAGCTTTTCTTTCTTTTTTTATCATTGATTTCTAATTTCATTCCATTATGATCTGATAGAATGCAGGGTACTATCTCTACATTTTATATTTGCTTAGAGTTGCTTTATGGCATAATATATGGTCTATTTTAGAGAAGGATCCATGTGCTGCTGAGAAGAAAGTGTATTGTCTCATTGATGGATGATACACTCCATATATGTCAGTTAAATCTAAGTTATTAATTGTATTATTGAGTTCTATAGTTTCTTTGTTTAACTTTTGTTTGGAAGATCTATCCAGTGGTGAAAGAGGTGTGTTAAAATCATCTATAATTATGGTGTTGTGGTCTATTTGATTCTTTTTTTTTTTTTTTTTTTTTTTTTTGGTACCAGGGATTGAACTCAGGGGCACTCGACCACTGGGCCACATCCCCAGACCTTTTTTGTATTTTATTTAGAGACAGGGTCTCACTGAGTTGTTAAGTGCCTCACCATTGCTGAGGCTGGCTTTGAACTCGCGATCCTCCTTCCTCAGCCTCCCAAGTGCTGGGATTACAGGCGTGCACCACTGCGCCCGGCTGTCTATTTGATTCTTGAACTGAGAAGAGTTTGATTGATGAGTGTAGATGCTCCATTATTTGGGGCATATATATTTATAACAGTTATATCTTGTTGATCTATTATTCCCTTAAGCAGTAAGAAATGCCCATCCTTATCTCTTTTGATTAACTTTGGCTTGAAGTATACTTTATTTGGTATGAGGATAGAGATCCCTGCTTGTTTACATGACCATGTGAGTGATATATATATATACTAGTTTTAGTACCAGGGATTGAACTCAGGGGCACTCGACCACTGGGCCACATCCCCAGCCCTTTTTTGTATTTTATTTAGAGACAGGGTCTCACTGAGTTGCTAAGTGCCTTGCCATTGCTGAGGCTGGCTTTGAACTCGCGATCCTCCTGCCTCAGCCTCCAAAGTGCTGGGATTACAGGCGTGCGCCACCGCGCCGGGCTGTGAGTGATATATTTTATCCCATCCTTTCACCTTCAGTCTGTTGGTGTCTTTTCCTATGAGATGTGTCTCTTGAAGGCAACATATTGTTGGGTCTGTTTTTTTAATCCAATCTATTAGCCTATGTCTTTTAATTGGTGAGTTTAGTCCATTAACATTTAGGGTTATTATTGAGATATAATTTGTATTACCAGTCATTTTTATTTATTTTATTATTTTATTTTTTGTTATTTTTGGTATTTAGCTTGACTTGGTTTCTCCTTTGATTGGTTTGTTTCTTTATTGTAGTTCTTCCCTTTGCAGATTTTCATTATTATTTTTCATTTCCTCCTTGTGGAATATTTTACCAAGAATGTTCTGTAGAGCAGGTTTCTTGTTGTAAATTCTTTTAGCTTTTGTTTATCATGGAAGGTTTTTATTTCATCCTTAAATCTAAAGCTTAATTTTGCTGGATATAAAATTCTTGGTTGGCATCCCTTATCTTTTAGAGCCTGGTATATGTTGTTCTAGGCTCTCCTGGCTTTGAGGGTCTGGGTTGAAAAATCTGCTGAGATGCAAATTGGGTTTTCCTTGTATGTGATCTGACTTTTCTCTCTTGAAGCCTTTAAAATTCTATCTTTATTTTGTATGCTTGGCATTTTCATTATAATGTGCCTTGGTGTGGGTCTGTTGTAATTTTGTTCATTTGGCATCCTATAAGCCTCTTGTATTTGATTTTCAAATTTATTCTTTCTGCTTGGGGAGTTTTCTGATATTATTTTATTGAAGAGATTGTGCATTCCTTTGGTTTGATTCTCTGCACCTTCCTCTATTCCAATAAATCTTATATTTGGTCTTTTGATGGTATCCCATAGTTCTTGGATATTCTGTTCATGGTTTCTTACCATCTTCACTGTGAGGTCAACTTGATTTTCAAGTTTATATATTTTGTTCTCATTGTCTGAGATCCTATCTTCCAAGTTGTCCAATATGTTGGTGATGCTTTCTATTGAATTTTTAAAGTGGCTTACTGTTTCTTTCATTTCAAGGACTTCTGTTTGGTTTTTATCTCAAACTCTCTATCTCTTTCTTGAAGTAATCTTTTTGCTACCTGGATTTCTTCTCTTATCTCTTTGTTGGTGTGATCGATGGTTGCCAGTATTTGATCTCTTATCTCTTTGTTGGAGAGATCCATTTTTGCCTGTATCTGTTCACTTAGGTAGTTTTTCAAATCTCTTATCATTTTAATTATGTATATCCAGAACTTCTTCTCTAACATTTTACCTACTGTGCTTTCTATGGCTTCTATTGTTGTAGTATCTTGGTTTGTTTAGGGCATTTTCCTCCCTTGTTTTTTCATGATGACTACATATTTCCCTCTCTTGCAAGGTAAGCCTGAGGTATTACAGCTTCTGCCCTTTTGTCTTATAAGGTCCCTACAAGTTACTTGAAACCTCATTTTTTAGGGAAATATCAATATTAGAGCTTTCAATGTACCCAATGTGTATCCATGTATCCGTTAGTTTCTATTTTTATATTTACAGTTTTGTTGCTGTGGCTCCTCAGTAGGTGGGCCCAGCTAGAACAGATGCAGCTGGGCGGGGTTTGTTCCCCAGCTGTCCTCAGAAGGAATGGCCTCTCCGAGGTGGGCAGGCAGAGCTAGAAAGCCTGCAGGCAGGCCCAGCTGGAACTCACTCCTGGAGGTCTAGCTGGGAACTCCTACCAGCAGGCCGACTGGAAACCCACCTGGCAGGCCTAACTGGGAGCTCCTGCTGGCAGGCTAAATTGGGAACTCAGGACAACTGGCCCACTGGCAACCCACACCGGCAGACCGAACTGGGAATGCAGGCTGGCAGTCTGAACTGGGAGCTCCTCCTGCAGGCCATGGCCGGCAAGCTGAACTGGGATCTCATTCAGGCAGGCTGAATTCACAAAGTAAAATTTTTTAACAATTGATTACAGTGCTGGGATTTGGCTGTCTGGTACAATGCTTGCCTAGCATGCACAAGGCCCTGAGTTCAATTGCCAGCACTGAAAAACAAAGTTACAATTTGCCTGGATGGTATATTTTATGTCAAAAACTCCATGCAGAAAATGTGAAAAGTCAAAATTAATCTCATTGTCATAAAAATTTGATAATATTTATAAATTCTTCTTAATATGATTATTAAAGCCATAAAAATAAATAAAACAAGCTCTCTCTCTCTCTCTCTCTTTTTTTAAAAAAATTTCTTAAAGCAGGAGTGGGGAGGAGAGAAGAAGGGGGATGATCTCCAGTTGCTTATGGTCCTTGGTGCATGGATAAATCTGGTCCAGTCACAAGAAAAACACCATTAATAATTCATTCAAGGGTAAATTGAATACAACATTTTTTAACTGTAACAGGGGATCATGTCAAAAAGTAAATTGAAATTTATGAGTTTGCCATACTTACAATAGGCTATTTTGTCACTAGCTTTAAAGAAAGGAATACTTTAAAAACTCTCTTGCCATCTATTCATAAACTAAAATTTAAATAAAAGCTAAATATAAGAGGAACTGAAGGCTGCACAAACCAGAGCACAGAAATCCAGGCAATTTTTCTATTTTCATCTTAATATATCACTCCACACTCAGGTTTCTTTGGTGTCCCCCAAACCATAGGCTGTTTCCAGAGTGTAAACCTTAGTCTCTTGTATTTGGTGAATGAAAATTGTTGTTGTAGAAGGTGGTGGAGGACATGGGGGTTGCACTGCTACTTAAAAAGTGTTTTAAGCAATTCTCCTGTTTTAGGGCTCACAATCTTCCAAATAGCATCATCTCCCAGTATCTAGATGGAAAAAGTATCACAAGCAAAAATATTCTTTATGCCCCAATAAACTGATATAAACCATGCAGCTGTGACAGACAAGGCAAAAGAGAATCTCCACTAAAAAAGACAATAAGATACTTGCAGTTAAATCCAAAGGTTCTTATTTTTAAGCCATCCTTCCTCTCTTATAGCCTGGCAACCATCCTTCCCCTTTTGTATGAGAAATGGCTTAACAAAATTGGGGAAGCTGGCATTCCCTTCCCAACCAATCACAGATAAGAATTTCATCCTAGAATTTTCCTTCTCCAGGCCCTGGACACTGCCTCTGTATCTTGAGTATCAAATCACTGAGAAATTATTATTCTCACTGAGAAATTAAGGGTGGGGGTCTTTACAGTTTTGGGTAGTGGCTAACCTATTTTGGAGTACCACCATGTATGTATGCCATATAATTAATCCAAGAAAATAAAATAAAGAAGTGTTCCATTTTCTCTTTCCTGTGGAAAAACACATAGGGAGGCAGCCAGTGCCTCATTAGGGGGTTCTTCTTCTGCCAAGGAGGGTGCAAGCCACCTAAGAAATTAAAGTCTAGAATAATTGGTGAAAAACAAAAGACAAAGTTGGAAAGATAGTTTCAAAAAGGTGGAGCCCCTGATAGGTCCAGTCCACACAAGAGCTGGAACTAGACAATTAGAAAATGGTTCCCATGATTTATTTAAGGGGGTACATCAAAGGGAGGGGTAAAGTTTTGGGTGGAGTCTTGCTTCTTGATATTTTGCAGTCAGCAGGTTGATTGGCATCTTGGCAGGTCACCACATTTCCAGTGCTATGTGGTACCAGGCAGAGTGGAACAGAAATTCACAATGTGTTTGAGTGATCTTACTCTGTGGGATTGTCACAAAAAGTTCCCAAATACCAGATGTTCCTGTTCACTAGGCTGTGATGCCATGTAGTCCATACACAGCCCACGGATGGCTTTTAACAAAAACATAAACTCTCCTTCTCCTTCCTTTCTTATATTTCTTTTTTTTTTCTTTAAGAATCAACTTTTGGGCTGGGGATGTAACTTAGTGGTAGAAAAATTGCCTAGCATGCATGAAGCCCTGGATTCAATATCCAGTATCATAAAAAAGAAAGGGTCTGGGGGCTGGGGTTGTGGCTCAGTGGTAGAGTGCTCTCCTAGCATGTGCATGGCCCAGGTTTGATCCTCAGCACCAAGTAAAAATGAATAAAAATAAAGGCATTTGTACAACTAAAAATAAATTATTAAATATATATATATTAAAAAGAAAGGGACCTATAGTTTCTTTGGATGATTCCCTAAGAAATCACCAGCCTATCAGACATTACACATGTGTACCATCATAGGCCACAGCTGTCTCTGAACACAATATACCCCTACATGTCCTGGGAGAAGATCAAGGAGATAGAATTACATGTAACAATGAACATAAATAACATTTTCTTCATTGGGAAGCTTTATCTTTTTGAAATCATGTATTTTTAGCACAGTTGAGGAACTATGGTGACAGACTGTTTACTGTTAAAGCATCTTGCATGAGGCATGTTTACTTCTTGTTTTTTTGCAGTGTTCTAGGGGTTGGTCTAGATGTCTTTGACAGCACAGCACTGCCTGGGGTTGATGACAGATGGCTATGATAGCAGACTACTTTCTGGTCCCTAAACCAGAGAATTGTAAAGGCAGATTCTCAGCAGCCAGGTCCCTGATTGCTGCTCAGCTCCCCTTGCAGATTCTGCCACTGTGTCACCCAGAGCACAATAGTACACAGCCGTGTCTGAGTCTTGAATGGAAGCTTTCTTCAAGTGAAAGGAGGAAGTTTCTTTATTGTATGTAGCTTCAAAGCCTTTGTTGCTGCCCTTCTCATTGGCCTTTGAGACTCTAAAGAGAAGCTGTGGACCCTCTCCAGGGTATTGGACATACCAGAATAGGGCAGGATATTGTGAGGTTTCATATGAACACTTCATAGCCAGGTAAGTCCCTTCAGAGATGGTCAACTGGCCTTCTGTCTGGGTCACCAACTCACCATTGCTTCCCCCTAAAAAGAAAAAATAATAAAAACTCAGTGCAGTGTATCTCAATCATGGTTAGCATTCTGCCTCTTAGAGGAATATTGGTTAAAAATTGCATCAGCATGGTGGAACCAAAGATTCTAAGCTCTAATGTGCCACTTTCCTTACCAAATATTAAGACTAGTACAATCACTGGTCCTGGAGAACAGTTCATTTTTAGAGCCTCTGCAGTCCTTGGATCTTGACTTTGCAGTATAAGGAAAGGTTCAGATCACAGTGAGGATTCATGTGAGCTCCGAAATAAAACAGGAAGTGTGTGTGTGTGTGTGTGTGTGTTTTGTTGGTGTGTTAGAAGATGCACCCCTTGTGGGTAGAATTGAAAACTCAGCTGACTGTTGACCTGTTCTCTCCAGTCAGTACTGTAGCTCTGCCTCTGGCTTCTTTTCTAAGACACCTGTCAGATGGCCCTTCATAATTCCAAATAATAGTTGGTATTTTTCATAAGCTTATTTTTGCCATCTACATCAGATTCCTTGGAAACTCCATGTCATGCCATTTCTAAGAAGAATTTAATTTTACCTTTCCTTATTTAGCCATTTTGGTCACTTTGTGATCCATTGAAAAATCATCTCAACAAGTTTTAGGATAAAATCAAAGGAATGTCAACCCATGTTTAGTCACCAGTACATGAATTTGGATAGCAGAGACTTTAAATTTTGTCCACTGTTATTATTCCCACTCATGTAATAATGTCAGAAACTTAGAATGAGGTTAACAAATATTTCTTAAATGTAGAAAGGAAATCGAGGACACGCCCTCTCTGAGTACCATCATGCTATAATAAATGTGTACATGTATAAATTAAATTAAAAAAAAATTCCACTATTTAAAATGTCATATTGCTTCATATTTAAGACATTAATTATAAAGGATGCAATTTAATAATTTTTTTCAAAAGAAATTTTACATTACACTTATATTGATTAAAAATTGAAAAATAGCTAAGAACGTAGTTCAGTGGTGGAGTGCTTGCCTAACATGCATGGGTTCAATCTGCAGCACCACAAAAAAGAATTGAAATAGATATAGCTCTTATTATTGAAGAAATATAGTAATGAATATTATTAAATCCTTATAAAATTATCTGGCATTATTTTCTTCTGCCCTAGGATTTCAATCATGCCTAGATAATATGCTTAGCCTATGCATATCAGGCAAATTCATTACTGTTTGTGGCTTCAAAACTGTTGTTCTGATACTTAATCTTTCATGTAAATTTTACCTCAAGTGTGCTCTCTGCAAATGTCCATCTGCCAACATTATTGACCAATCAAGGACAATAAAATTATTGACATAAAACTCATAGAATATGTTTTTTTCTGAAAATACCAAAGAATGAGTTCAATCTCAGCTTCCAGGATTGGTATGTGTCTGCTGCTGTGAAGAATCATGTCATAGTCAGGGCAACATACAAAATTTAGCTGGTGATCAACTTTAAAATACAAATTTGGAGATATTTCCACTTACTTTTAAAACTAGGTATTCAAAATAAAAAAAAAAATCTCAGGTGGTTTGTGGTGCAGCCATTATGACACAAGTTTGCAAAATAATCTTTGGGGACATTGACCAAAGTGTACAGTTGAGGTCTCTCAGTGAGGCACTCCTGGGGTCACAAAAGAAAGAACCTCTAATGCACACAGGGTTTTAAAGCAATTGTTCTGCATGATAGAACTGAAGTGACCAAAGCAAAACCAAAATGCAGTTCAAGGAAGATGGAGGAATAGAGAGATCATTTCCCTGGTGACTCTGTGGCTTGAAACCAAGAAAAACAGACAGCCAGCTTTTTAATAAGGTGGGTGAATGGACAAGAATTAGGGGGGAGTTTACTGGAATTTAATACTGGATACTCAAAAGAGATCAGGGACTCAAGTGATTGAATAAAATAAAATAAGGGGAAAAATCCCCAGGCCCACAGCTGCATCAGTGCATGAAGGTACAAGTCAGAATGGTCCCTCTGTGAACACAGTAAAGCAATAAGGGAATTAAAGGAAGACCTGTTTTCAGGAGGACTGAGACTTGTAGGGATATGGAGAGTTTAGAAATCAGAGTCATTGCCCAAATTAACAGTAAGCTGCACTGCACAATATCCTTGTATGGGAAAGAAGCCACCATCTCTCCCCATGCCATGTAGAAGACAGCAGAAGAAATCATTTTGCAGCTGAGAAATAAGCCAAGAAAATGCACACTGTATGACAGAGAGTGTGCCTAAGTGACCAGGAGAAAATCAGGCATTGAGAGAGGTTTACACAGGGTAATACTGGTCATGGAAACCCACCTGGCTTCCTCCCCGCCCCCTTCCAATCCATTGCTTTCTGGACCAGTGGAGAGAGAAGCACCTGACCAGGAATTTGAAAGGGTAGGTACTGGAGAGATTCAGTTTAGAGACTAAATCACAGACCAGAAATCATGGGGTCCACAGGTGACATAGTGGATTAAGAATAGATTCCTACACCACATGAGTGGAACTCAAAGGATATTCCTGGGATGTTTTCTTCCAGCATGGACCAGCTGGCCCCTGGAAGTGCTCTGACTTAAAAGTCTCTAGACCAATTGGTATTCAGTGAATAGACTGGAGACACTTAACCTACACCCTGCCTCCAGGAGTTCCTCTTCCAGGATTAACCCTCTCACCCTAGAAACCCCACCCACCCTAAGAGTGGAATAAGCATCAGACTTACAACAACCCCGACTAGCTTCTGAGAAGGGAAGCTAAGAACATTTTGAACTCCAGTGGGAATAATTGTTCAATTTTTCATCAAGTTCTTTTTTTTTTTTTCTTTTCTCTTTCACATTTCTATCATTTTTGAAACGAATTATTTTTCATGCATCAGTTTATTGTAGACTAGGATGTCTGAATAGTATATTTCAGTTTTGTTTTGTATTCTTTTATTCTTACTTTTTTCTATTTTTAAATTTTTATATCATATGTAGTTATTCTCTCACTTCCCCATTTCCCTTGAATCTTTTTTCTCCTGCTAACAGCCAACCTCTATTATTCCCTTTTACTCTTCCTGCAAATTTTATTCTATCTTCTCTCCTCCTCCCTCATGGACATCATGTCTTAAAACACTTCTGTTCTTTCTTTGTTCAGCATTTGAAATTGTAAACCCTTTGGAAAACTTACTATTTTCTTTGTAGGCAACAACTGAACACAATATTTCTGTTTATTGTACAAAACAGCAAACATCAAGTAGGAGCTATTTGGTTTAATGCGGTATATATATATATATATATATATATATAATGCGGTATATATATATATATATATATATATATATATATATATATATATATATTTTTTTTTTTTTTTTTTTTGCATTGGTTGCTATTATAAGTTTTTGCATTGGTTGCTATTATTATTTGTCTTCCCCTTAAAGACAAGACACTGTAAACTTTCAGGGAAATTATAAGTCTACAGGGTAGAAATTGTACTGCCTCACATCCACACTGCTAGATAGGTAGACACAGAAACAACATGAAAAAACAAGGAAACATATAATCCCCCCCAAAACCAAGATACTCCAATAATAGATCCATTAATACCCAGTGTAAAAAATGCCAGAGAATGAGTTCAGAATGTACATAATTAAACCAATTTGAGAGGTAAATGATGATGTAAGTAGTGAAATAAGAGATAAAATTCAGGAGGTGAAAGATCACTTCAATAAAGAGATAAAGTCTCTGAAAAGAAATCAAGCAGAAATACTTGAAATGAATGAATCAATAAAATAAATTAAAAATTCAATGGAAAGCATGACCAATAGACTAGACCACTTGGAAGACAGAACTTCAGGCAATGAAGACAAACTATATAATCTTGAAAACAAAGTTGACAGTGGAGAAAAGATGTTAAGATACCACACACAGAACTTTCAAAAAATAAGACTGTTTGGGATAGATGAAGACTTAGAGATAAAAACCAAAGGAATATACAATCTTTCTAATGAAATAATATCAGAAAAATCTTCATGCCTAAAGAATGAAATGGAAAATCAAATATGGGAAGCCTACAAGACCCCAAATATACAAAACTACAACAGACCTACACCAAGGCATATTATTAAGAAAATGCGTACTCTACAGAATAAGAATAGAATTTTACAGTCTGCCAGAGAAAAATGTCAGGTAACATCTAGAGGGAAACCAATCTGGATCGCAGCTGATCTCTCAACCCAAACCCTCAAAGCTAGGAGGTCTTGGAATAATATACACCAAGCTCTGAAAGAAAATGGATGTCAACCAAGAATTCTATACCCAGCAAAAGTAAGCTTCAGATTGGAAGATGAAATAAAAACCTTCTATGATAAACAAAACCTTAAAAAATTCACAACTAGAAAGTCTGCACTAGAAAGTCTGAACATTCTTAGCAAAATATTTCTTGAGGATGAAATGGAAAAAAAAAAAGCGAAAACCAGCAAAGAGAGGAGCTACACTAAAGAAACAGTCAATCAAAGGAGAAACTAACACAAATTACAAAATAGAAATAAACCTGGGAATAAAACTTATATCTCAATAATAACCTTGAATGCTAATGGCCTAAACTCATTAATCAAAAGACATAGACTGCCATATTGGATTAAAAAAATAAGAGCCAACAATATGCTGTCTCCAAGAGTCTCACCTCATAGGCAAAGACATCCATAGACTGAATGTGAAATGATGGAAAAAGCATATTACATGGGTTACATAAACAAGCAGGAGTTTCTATCCTCATATCAGATAAAGTGGACTTCAAGCCAAAGTTAATCAGAAGGGACAAAGAAAGACATTTCATACTGCTTACAGGAACTAAACATCAATAAAACTTAACAATCATAAATATTTATGTCCCATACAATGGAGCACCTACGTACATCAAGCAAACCCTTCTCAATTTCAAGAATAAAGTAGACCACAATTGGGTGATAATACTGGGTGATCTTAACACAACACTCACTCTACTGGATCAATCCTCCAAACCAAAACTAAAAAAAGAAAATATAGAAATAAATAATACATTAAATAATTTAGACTTAATAGACATATATAAAGTATTTCATCTATCAATGATCAAATACACTTTCTTCTCCACAGCACATGAATCCTTCTGTAAAATAGGCCATACCTTATTCCACGAAGCTACTCTTAGCAAATACAAAAATTTTGAGATAATACCCTGCATTCTATGAGATCATAATGGAATAAAATTAAAAATCAAGGAAATATAAAATATAAGTGCTATTCTAACACATGGAGACCAAATAATATGCTATTGAATGACCAATGGATAGCAGAAAAAATCAGAGAGGAAATAAAAAAATACTTATAAGTAAATGAAAATAGTGATACAACGTATCAAGATTTCTAGGAGAGTATGGAGTCAATTCTAAGAGGAAAGTTCATTGCATTGAGCTTATTCATTAAAAGAATAGAAAACAACCAAGTAAATTACCTAACATTACATCTAAGTCCCTAGAGAAAGAAGAACAAATCAGCACCAAAACCAGAAGAAGACAGGAAGTACTTAAAATCAGAGTAAAATCAATGAAATTAATATAAAAGAAATAATTCAAAAATTGACAAAACAAAAATTTGGTTCTTTAAAAAAATGGATAAAATTGATAAATCCTTAGCTATGCTAAAGACGAGAAAGAGATACTCTCCAAATCCATTCATTTACCTGCAAATGCTTTTTTTCCCTCTTTTAATGCTGAGTAATATTTCATTGGTTGCTTCCACAGTTTAGCTATTGTGACTTGAACTGCTATAAACATTGATGTGGCTGTGTTACTATAGTATGCTGATTTTAAGTCCTCTGGGTACAGACCAAGGAGTGGGATAGCTGGGTCAAATGGTGGTTCCATTTCAAGTTTTCTAAGGAATCTCCATACTGCTTTCCAGAGTGGTTGCACCAATTTGCAGTTCCACCAGCAATGTATGAGTGTGTCTTTTCCCCCACATCCTTGCCAACAGTTATTGTTGTCTGTATTCTTAATAACTCTCATTCTGACTGGTGTGAGATAAAATCTTAGAGTAGTTTGGATTTGCATTTCTCTAATTACTAGAGAAGTTGAACATTTTTTTCATATATTTGTTGACTGAATGTTTATCTTCTTCTGAGAAGTGTCTCCTCAGCGCCTTAGCCCATTTATTGATTGGGTTGTTTGTTTTTTTGGTGTTAAGTTTTTTGAATTATTTATTACTAAAATTTCTGATGAAAAAGGAAATATCACAATTAACACTATTGAAAAACAGGCAATAATCAGAAACTATTTTGAAAATTTATACTCCAATAAAACAGAGAATCTTGCAGACATTGACAAATTTCTAGAGACACATAACCTACACAAACTGAATCAGGAGGACATACACAATATAAACAGATCAATTTCAAGCAGTGAAATAGAAGACACCATCAAAAGCCTACCAACTAAGAAAAGCCCAGGACCAGACAGATTCTTAGCTGAGTTCTACAACCTTCAAAGAAGAATTCACACCAATACTTCTCAACTTATTCCATGAAATAGACAAGGAGAGAACCCTTCCAAACTCATTCTATGAGGTTAATATCACCCTGGTACCAAAACCAGACCTAGATATATCAAGGAAAGAAAACTTCAGACCAAATATTCCTGATGAACATAGATGCAAAAATTCCCAATAAAATTCTGGTAAATTGCATGTAAAAACATATTAAAAAGATAAAGTGCATCATGATCAAGTGGAGTTCATACCAAGGATGCAAGGTTGTTCAACATTTGGAAATCAGTAATTGTAATTCATAATATCAATAGACTTAAAAACAAGAATCATATGATCATCTTAATAGGCACAGAGAAAGCATTTGACAAAACACAGTACCCCTTCATGTTCAAACACTAGAAAAACTAGAAATAGTAGGAACATACCTCAACATTGTAAATGCCATTTATGCTAAACCCAAGGCCAACATCATTCTAAATAGAGAAAAATGGAAGACATTCCCTCTAAGGACTGGAACAAGACAAGGATGCCCTCTTTCACCACTTTTATTCAACATTTTCTTTGCATCTAAAGCCAGAGCAATTAGATAGAAGAAAGAAATTAAAGGGAGATGAATAGGAAAGAAGAACTCAAACTATCACTATTTGCCAACAAAATGATTCTATATTTAGAAGATCCAAAAATCTCCACCAGAAAACTTCTAGAAATAATAAATGAATTCAGCAAATGAGCAGGGTATAAAACTAACACCCATAAATCAAACGTGTTCCCATACCTCAGTGATGAATCCACTGTAAGAGAAATTAGGAAACCTACCCTATTCTAGGTCTGGTTTTGGTACCAGGGTGATATTAACCTGGTACCCATATACCTTCAAAACAAATAAAATACTTGGGAGTCAATCTAGCAAAAGAGGTAGAAACTTTAAATAGAACAAACGGGTGGGGAGGGGAGGGGGCAAGGGGATAGAATAATGGTAGAATGAGTTAGACATCATTACCCTAAATACATGTATGAAGACACAATTTTTGTGAAAATATTTTATGTAAAACCATCGACTTGAAAAATTTTTTGTGCTCTTTATATGTAATATGAAGTGAATTGCACTCTGAAGCATGTATAACAAATTAGAATAAAAATAAATTAAAAAAAACTGAAATACCTCTACAATGAAAACTACAGAACACTAAAGAAATAAATTGAAAAAGACCTTAAAAGATGGAAAGATCTCCTATGCTTTTGGATAGAAAGAATTAACATTGTCAAAATGGCCATACTACCAAAAGTGTTATACAGATTTAATGCAATTACTATTAAAATCTCAATGACATTTTTCATAAAACTAGAAAAAGCAATCATAAAATTCATTTGGAATAATAAGAGATTCAGATTAGCCAAAGCAATCCTTAGCAAGAAAAGTATAGCCCAAGGCATCATAATACCAGTCCTTAAATTATACTACAGAGCTATAGTAACAAAAATGGCGTGATATTGGCACCAAAACAGACACATAGACCAATGGTACACAATAGAAGACACAGAGACAAAACTACATAAATACAGTTATCTCACACTAGACAAAGGTGCCAAAAACATACATTAATAAAAGATAGCCTATTCAACAAATGATGCTGGGAAAACTGGAAATATATATGTAGCAAAATGAAATTAAATATTTATCTCTCACCCTGCACAAAAATCAACTCAAAGTGTATAAGGGGCTTAGGCACTAGAACAGAGACCCTGCACCTAATAGAAGAAAAAGTAGGCCCAAATCTACATCATGTCAGCTTAGGAACTGACTTCCTTAACAAGACTCCTAAAGTGCAAGAAGTAAAATCAAGAATCAATAGTGGGATTGAATCAAAGTAAAAAGCTTCTTCACAGCAAAGGAAACAATCAAGAACATGAAGAGAGAGTCTACAGAATGAAAGTAAATTTTTGCAACCCACACCTCAGATAGGGCATTTAACCTCCTAGATATATATAAAGAACCCAAAAACTTCACACCAAAAAACCAAATAACCTAATCAGTAAATGAGCTAAAGAACTGAACAGACACACAGAGAAAGAAATATGAGTGGTCAACAAATGTATGAAAAAATGTTCATCATCTCTAGCAATTAGAGAAATGCAAGTTAAAACTACACTGAGATTTCATCTCACTGTAGTCCAAATGGCAATTATTAAGAATACAAGCAATAATAAATGTTGGCAAAGATGTGGGGAAAAAGGCACACTCATATGAAGGAGCCCTAATTAGGAAGGGTTGTTGCAGCTAGCTGGAAGCCATAAGTTCCACCTGATATGTATGTGACGCACCTGTAGGCACCCGCAAAGCTGAAGGTATATAACCGGGTGAAAGCGGTCCGAGTTAGGAGAACGGAGAATTCAGTCAGTCGGGCAGTCACTCGGTCGGTCAGAAGAATCAGAGCGGCCAGAACGTAGGCAGAGTGGTTACAGAAGAGAAACCAGATAGAAGAAGTAATGACTGGTCAGAGTTAGGCCGAGGCTCCCAAGGAAGACAGAAGACAGAAGAAAGAAGAAGGAAGAAAGAAGAGAGAAGAAAGAAGCTCTAATCTTTCTCTATCTTTCTCTAAGCTAAGCTCTATCTTTCTTTCTCTCTAAGAAGCTCTATCTTTCTTTCTCTCTAAGACTCTAAGCTAAGAAGACAAGAAGAAAAGCTTGCTTTAATCTTTCTCTCTAAAAATCTGTCTTTCCCTCTCTAAGCTCTAAGAAAGTAGAAGTAAAAGTAGTAATAGCTTTACTCTGCCTCCGAGAGTTTTCCTCCTGGTTTTCGGTACCAGGCAGCTTACACTCATACATTGTTGGTGGGACTGCAAATTGGTGCACCCACTCTGGAAAGCAGTATGGAGATTCTTCTGAAAACTTGAAATGGAATCACCTTTTGACCCAGTTACCTCACTCCTCAATTTGTACCCAAAGGACTTAAAATCAGCATTCTACAGAGACACAGGCACATCAATACTTATAGCAGATCAATTCACAGTAGCTAAACTATGGAACCAACCTAGGTGCCCTTCAACAGATGAATGGATAAAGAAAATGTGGTATATATAAATAATGGGATATTTCTGAGCTTTAAGAAGAATGAAATTATAGCATTTTCAGGTAAATGGATGGAGCTGGAGAATATTAGATTAAGTAAAATAAGCTAATCCCAACAAACCAAAGGCAGAATGTTGCTTCTGATATGTGGACGATAATTCACAACAAGGGTTAGGGAAGAATAGAAGTATGTTGGATTAAACAAAGGAGAATGAAGAAGGGAGGGGAAATGGGAATAGGAAAGATAGGATGGATTGGACATTATTATCCTATGTGCATATATGATATCATGGCTAATGTAATTCTACATCATGTACCACCAGAAGAATGTGAAGTTATACTCCATATATGTATAACATGTGAAAATACATTTTATTATCATGTAAAGCTAATTAGAACAAATAAAAACATACACACACACACTTACTGTTCTTATCTATTCAACCTGTAATGAGAAGGCTTAATGACTAAGGGGTTAACTGTAGAGAAGGAAGGATGCCTTTTTTTTCCCTGTCAATCCCTACCAGTGTTTATCTTTGGACATGGAAATGTTTTTCAACACATTTCCTGAAAACCTTAAGTCTCCATGAATTCAGAGAAGGCAACTATATGGTTCTGCGTAAGGTATAAACACTAACAGTCTCCAGACTGGAATACAAATTTAATTTTGGATGCTGTTCAGGCTTATACTCACTTCTCTCTCTTCTTTAATCCTGTATCTAATCTCTGAATAAGCAGTATCTTCCTCATTTCCTAGCTCTTTTGACTCATGCATCAAACCTAATCTGCCTGAAGTCTAAGCAGAAACAGAATGAGCCACATCATTTTCCACAATTTAGTATTTCACGTTAACCTTGTCCCTTGTGTTATAGCAATCTTCTATTCCTCTGAGAGAATATGTTGTCCACACTGAGGTAGATGAATGTCATAGGAGAATCACAGGCGCTCACATTGTAGCCAGGTTTGAGTGGAATGCGGTAGTACATACAGATCAATCACAAACATGCTTAAGCTAAATCCCAGTTGGAGTTGTTCAGACAGCCTGACTTCCATAGCTCAGAAGCTCTGCTTCAGGACTTGGATTCACTCAGATGTATTTGTCTAGACTCAGCAGGAAACCGGAGAACAAAGTCCTTCCTTATGGTAAGTGAAATGTAGTTGAAACAGTGAAACTACTGTAATTTTGCTTTGTAAATAGAAGATCCCTCCAATAATTCAAACAGACAGCAGCTGAATGTGGACTATAATTTTATAATAATTTATAATGTTTTACAAATTTCTTCTTAGAATTTTTGTCATTTTTCAGAGTAATGGCTCTGAACATGAAAAGAAACCCCACACATCAAAGGTGAAAATTAAGTTAATGACTAATTCATTTTCTCTACTATATTCAAACTTTAAGACTTGGTGTCCTCACTTGAAATTCTAAAGTTCTGCCATATTCACATAATAAATTGCCATGTAAGTGCTGTTGAATTAGTATGCAATAAATGACTGAAGAAATTTGTTTTGTAACTGAGGTGAAGATGAGACTTTCCTGGTATAAATCTATGACTGTTATTTCTCAATCAATACACTCTTTAAAAATTCTGGATTCCATGCCTCCTAGTCCTATTCCTTCCTTTTCTCATCCATGGTATCTCATTTATGATACCAACAGTTCCCTAATGCTTGAAGCTGGGTGTCCAACCCCTCCTTCACTGAATATAATGAAAGAAAAATTTGAGGAATCTCTGGATTGGGAGAATTTAATATGCAAAAGGTTAAGTTGTTTTTCTTTTTCTTTATAATGGCTCTTTGTTTTCTAAGGTGGGTTATTCTATTGTCAGTTTGATTAAACAGGAAACCACATTTCCAGTAATCCTCTTATTCTTATGGTTCTGAGTACAAAAGTGAAAATGCACAATATGTGGGAGGCAGTCAGGAAGTGGTACCATTCTCTTTAGAACAACTCTTTGGTCAGGTATGGGGAAAGGCACAGGGTATTGGCTGATCCCATTTTGTTCTTCCTCCTCACCTGCCAACAAATAACTAACTCCAAGGCACATAACATTGCCATCATCACAATACTTCTTGAATAATAAAGATATCACAAGAGCAGGTACAATAACTTGCACCTGAATCCCATGCGATTCACAAGTAATTAGTAATTGTGGTGTTACAGTCTTTCAAGATGTATCACCACCACCCACTGACCCTGGATCCTTGTTGCCATCTGGTCATGAATAATTAATGAGAATTCCATGTGTTATCTTCCTAGAACCACTTTGGTACTAAATCTCTCATAATGAGTTCATTCAGAAGCCAATCTTAAAAGAAGGGTTGAGTGCAAGTAGTTTTTTTGGGAAATGCAGGAGTCACAGGTAGAGAAGTGAGCAAGTAAAATAAGGAATATCAATATCCTCAGAAGAATGTGAGGAAATAGGAGTTCTTTTATGTTGTTGTTGAAGGCAAAATTTGACAACATTTTGGAGAGCAATTTGCAAACACGAGTAAATTTTTAAAAGTACAAATCATGTAATCCAGCAAATGCCACTTCCAGTCATATAACAGAACATTCTTTGCCTATATAATAAGAAAACATCTGTAATGATATTCCTTGTAAAATTTTTAAAATTAAAAAGTTGGTAATCCCTCTTTGATAAAAGACTAACAAGGGGCTGGGGCTATAGCTCAGTGGTAGAGCACTTGCCTAGCATGTGTGAGGCACTGGGTTCGATCCTCAGCACCACATAAACATAAATAATAAAATAAAGGTATTGTGTCCATCTACAACTAAAAAAGTATTTAAAAAAAAGACTAACAAAATTATTATTATTATTATTTTTTTACATGAAAAACATTAGGTTAACTTTGCTTCTCTTCCTCTGGAAACCTATTGAGGTAGAATGTCAGCTGTCTTTCTAGGTAACATTGTTAAGGTAGAAATGATCCTTACCTAGAAATTGTATCTGGACTGTAAATGAACTGTGAATTCTTGGTAGGTTCCATAGCTTTGGGTCGGTGATTTGTGCAACTGATATGGGAGACTTTGGTTCCTGTTTGGGACTTGAGGCCTGTTTGGTCTTGTTTGTTCACATATGAGCCCTTGACATGGGAGGAAGGGAGGAAGGAGTTGTTAAAAGAATAAATGGTCAATGAACTGTGGACTGCTAAAACTCATACCTATGTGGCCTGTTGAGCTTTGTACATTTGGTTGTTTAGTAGATTACAGATGACATCACACAATCCAAATGTCCATCAGGAAGGGACATCTGGTATTTTCACAAATGAAGATACAGCATAGATGCTAAAAGTATATATCTACATGTATTAATGTTTTATATCTCAAAAATATTTTCTGTGAAAAGCAATTTTTACAATGACACATGATATAGGATAGCACCCATGTAAATTTAAAAAACACAAAATGGAGATCCACAGATTGTTTACAAATATTTTTGTATTAGAGAGATAGAAACATGCACTTGAGAAACAAGTTGTTTTTTTTTTAAGAGAGTACAGGAGGGAATGATGACAATTTTAAGAATAATATTTTATTTGTTTCTAAAAATGTGAAATGGGACTTTTGAGTATATTAATTTGAAGAAATATAATGTTATTTTTAAATATATTACAATTTGTTCCCATGACAAATGTAACTATGTCTAAACATTTGGGGCTTTCTATAATCTGCTTTATATATTTGTGTATTAGTAAAGTTTTCACATTTCTAAAAGAATCATATAAATAAAACTGCTTTGATATCCCAGGCAAAGTTGCTGGAGTAAAGATGGAGAATACTTTCCCAGATGTTTGAGGTATCTGATGCCAGAAATTGTATTTCTTAACTTTTAGTCTGGAATTAAAAAAATAAAATAGCATTTCTCTTCATAAGTATTATGCAAAGTATCCACTTGCAGTCATTTGCAGCATGGCCTGTGTCCTTAAGTCTCATGGAGATAATCAGCTTCTCAGAAACAGAAGAGAAAGAAGTCTGAAGAGCAAAACATTAAATAAGCATGCATTGCTCATGAATAAGTTTTGTGTGTGTGCGTAGTCGTGGAGATCGAATCAAGGACTTCGCACATGTTAGGCAAATGACTTAACAATGAGCTACATCCCCAACATCTCATGAATAATTTTAATATCTTACCTCATTTCCAGAAATTCTTTAAATTCATATACCACAAATAGCCATATCAATATGACTTGAAAAATAATGCTGGTCCCATTTGGCTGAGGAAAATAATTGTGCACAATCCACTATTATTCTCCATATCTTTAATTTCCTATAATTTTAATCTCTTAATCATGACAACACTAGGAAGTACAACAAAAAGCCCAACTGTCCTCTTCCTCTTCTTGATTCTCCTTCAAAATCCTCAAACTTAAGAATACAAAGCCATCATATAGCTTTTTCCTCCTAGCCAGGGGAAAGACACATTTATCACATGATCTTTGATCTTCTATTGCCACCGCAATCACTTACTTAGTTTATCTTTAGGGACCAAATGTTGCTAAACTTTGCACACTGTTATTATAGCGATGCTAAACAGATGAGACACAATTTCTAAAAGCCCAACTGTAAAATCACATGAAAACAGAATGAGGGTTTAAAAAAAAAGAGCAATGATAATATTTGTGAAAAATATCTTACCAATTTTAAAGATTTCTGATGTGGATTTTTCAGAATTTAAGATACCAACAAAACAAGCATTGATTTTCATAACTGAGAAAAACAAAACAAGCTTTTCTGTAAAATAAATGGAATTTTGTGGGGGGCACCTGGCAACCCAACCAGTGTTTGACAAGGATCCACTGGGAGAATGATGTTTGCAAGGACTCATCATCTCGAGATAATGCCAGATGTATGCCTCTGGGCTCTGGTGCCTTTTTTGCACTATTTTCCTAATAATATAATATTCATACTATTTTCTAGTGGTGATTGTTGGGGGTGAGGGGAATACTACAGCATTTTCTGAGAATATTAATAAAACATTAGAAATCCTAACCCCTTCTCTACCACAAACAGTAAAATAATCCTCTGCCACCGTGTGATGTGTCTACTTCCTGGGGTGATTGTTATAAGCACATATTGTTATGTGAGAACAGTCACAGATCCACCTGTTTCTCCAGTCATGAGTATGCAAAAAGCACATAGTCTCACTGTTAGTAATCAGAAACAGAATAAAATTATAGTGCTTCCTACTACAGAGATCCTCTCTTGTGTCCCATGGGTTAGTTAGATCCAGAATCAGGAAATGTTATATGGTGGAGGGGTAAAAGTATTCTTAGGCATAAGTTAAATGTTAGATTCTGGTGCTTGTGATCCTGCTTTAGTAAGATTAGCTTTGCTAAACAATATAACAATTACCTACAAAGAAATTTGCCATGGAAACCACTGAAATCATTGCCCTCTTGCAAGCCTGAACTTAAAGATTAACTTAGGCTAATAGAGTTAAGAGTCTAGCTTGTTTACCACAGCTAAGCACTATGTCAAGAGCATTTATGATGAAATAGAAACTTAAGATCAACTTTGCTGATTACGTTCATAGCTTAGATATGAAATCAGAACAATAGTAGGGGATGTGGTGGGGATGTTATTGTCTCATATAATCACTTTTTCCAGTAAGCCTGTTCTGTACCAGGAATTCTATGGGTTTTATGTTAACTACATTCTTGGCATGTTATACTTTAAAAAATGTATAAAAACTGTGTGTGAACTCAATAAACCTGTCAGCATTCTACACTGGCCTGTGAGTCTGTGTGGTTGTTGTCCATCCATCGCCGACGCTGTCTACCCCATCACAACCCCTTGACCAGGAAGACCCCCGACCCTGCTGGGGCTTGACCCCGGCAGAATTTGGCACTTAGGTTTAGCATATTTTCTCTACTTAATAGTTCTTTTTAAAAATGCTAAAGAGTGTGAGTTCTCCACTGTTCTTTCTTTGATCCTCCTAATTTATCATTTATGTCTGCATGAATAAGTCAATGTTCTAAGACATTCACCATAACACTTGATCTCCTCCTTTCTAATTAAGGCTCCTAAAAACGTGAGAAAATAACCAACACAGAGGAGTCAGGGAAAAGGCTCCAGGAAAACTAGCTTAAAATTCCCAAGTTAGGAAGTTAGTGTTATAGAACAATGGTCCAGAGAAGAGCTG
This sequence comes from Tamias sibiricus, assembly GCA_025594165.1. Lineage (NCBI taxonomy): Eukaryota > Metazoa > Chordata > Mammalia > Rodentia > Sciuridae > Tamias > Tamias sibiricus. The sequence continues at coordinate 85,740,265 of CM046659.1, forward strand.
AGGCAGCTGACACAGTCCTTGATTATGGGTTCTTGCCATCACACTGGAAAGATTTCAGACACGTTGCTCAGAGTAGCAGGCATGAGTTTATTAGAAGGCACAGGGGAAAAAAAAAAAATAAATAACAACACTCCCAAGGAAAAAAATGGGTCCACTCAAAAGAGAAAAACAGTGCAGTCCTCCTGCCCTCCAGTTATATTGAGAGTCCCAGAGAAGTTTTCCAGAGAGTCCCTCCAAGTCCACCTCTTGACTTCTGAGAAAAGTATTTCATCAGACTTCCAAGTTCCCACTGCACATGGCCTTACCCCAGGGATGGGAGATTTGAATCCTATAATGACATGCTAAAGATCCAAGGCCACTCTGGGTAACTTTGGCCTCACTGACTTGTCCTTATAGATTTTATGGTTTGGGTGCTTCATTCTTTATTATTTTATCTCCCTGAATTCTGGAATGTGATCTGTGTAAAGGCCACAAAGCCCATCCCTTCTTTCAGAAGTAATTTGAGTTCTACTACTGGGCAGGGAAGAACCTTTTGGACCTGCATTTCTCCTGCAAATAACAAAGTTGTTAGCTGAAGAATGTAACATATGAAATTAACTTAAGCCAAGAAGCCTGCTGGCAAATTGCTTTTTATAAAAAAGTATATGGGGTCAGCACAGCAGGCCCAGTTTATAGAATTATCCCCTTAACTTCAAGTCCCCCACTGTTCATGTCTGTCTGTTACCTATTAGCAGTAAATCTGCAAAGAAATAAACCTAGAAAGGAGAATTACCTTTTGTCTTGGATTTCTAAAAAATAAAGTGATGAATGAAAAGCAAACCTCTCCTGTGCCCTGTCACATTCCCTAAGTTCAGCCACTTATGTCATGCTAGCTCAGCAAGTCCTTGGGAGCCTCTCACTGTGGAATAAAAGCATCATGGATTGTACTACGTCAAAATCCAAAATCTCCCAGACACAGTTCTCCTCCTCTTAATCTCACACAGTTTATATTTCAGCTCCCCCTGCAGCCCTAGTCACTGTGGCAACCAGAATACAGAAGTACTCAGCTGTGTCACTCCAGTGCACAGAGTGTTTCCTCAGGTTGAAGGAAGATTCACTCTTCTTAACTTCTGCCTGAAAGCCTTTGATGCCTTGAACCACGGTATTTCCTGAAAAGTACTTGAGGAGAGGCTGGAGGCCTTGGCTGGGGTACTGGACATACCAGAACAGAGAAAACGATCCGCCATAGGAATAGTTGCATGTCAGCTCCAGAGAGGTTCCTTCAGAGACAGTGACCTGCCTGTCAGGCTGGGTCACTGACTGAGCTCTGGCGTCTCCTGCAAAATTAATGTTATATCAGTAACTGAAGGGAAGGCTTTATTGTGGAAAGTGTTTTTACTAAGATTTGAATCAGAAAGCAGTGGCTTATGTGAAACCAAGGAACATAAAACAATTGTACTCACTCAGAGCATAATGTATCCCTAGGACTAGGATGAGCTCTAAGAGCATGGCTGACCTCTGAGGATGCTGAAGGCAGCTTTCTGGAAAATTCCCTCCTAGTGAGCAGGAAAGTGGCTATGGGACCCAGCTCTTGGAAATAGATGGTATGAGAAAGGTTGGGATAGCCACATCCCTTGTTTAGGTACAATAACAAAAACTGCTGACGTGATCCTGAGTGCCCACTGAGCCCAGATTCTCCTCATTTGTCTCCCTTAGAGGACCCAGTGAGGGTCCTCCAATCAGCAGCAGGTAGGCGGTGCTAAACTGAAGGCACTGATCAAGGGAAGCAGGGACTTCTGGCCTGTGCAACATCGCCCTCTAGAGGTCAGATAAAAAAATGAAGATACAGACTCCCCACAGGAAGCTAATCTGTGCTTTCCTTCTGTTCGGAGTTATGCAAAAACTTTCACCGAATATTTCTTTCTTTCCTAATAGATGCTTGGTCAACCTCTGTAGAAGATTGCATTAAACCTAGCCTTAATGAAAAATAGGTGCTGTAAAAAGAAGACCCAATTTACTTTAGAGAAAATGATCACACAACAAAGCTATTTGATTTTGAATTCCATTACCACTGTTGTCCTTGAGCAGAGACATTGAAATCAACTTTCCTCCACTGAGCTATGGATGGCCTTGTTGGCAGTGAACATCCTGTGAAGAGGAAAGATTGTGGTATGATATGGAAACAATTACATTGACTGGTAAAAATAAAAATTAGATCAGATGTACAAAACAGCAGTCTAGAACATGGACCCTCACCTAGGAAAATTAAGTTAAGATCATCTTGGCCTTATTCAAGCAGAATTAAGAAGATTCTGTGGCTTTATATCAACAATAATAATATAATATCAGATAAGTCAGTAATCTACTCTGAACATGACTGGCATATGATATCCAGTTCTGGATACCTCATCATCAAAGGAGCATTGATTGGAGCATTTACAGATAAGATAGGCCAACTGATGAAGGCATTGCAAAATCAAACATAAATAATGTTGGATAGATTTAAAAGCAGTGTAAAAGTAAATTTGCATTAACTGTAAAATCCTAGGAGTACCACTACCAGACCAGAGCCAGGAGAAACTTCGCGGAGGAATAGTACACAGGGGAGCAATTTGTTCATGAAATCCAACTTAGGCAGCCAGAAGTTTTGTGTGAGTGAAAGTCAGATCTTGTAAAATGAGGATGGTGTTGACTGTGGCCAAGAGAAAATTCATTCCTCTGAAAGTGAAGCTTTTTCTTCCCACCCACTTAACACATCTACCTGGGGGCTATAATGTAGGGACAGTGAAAATAGAGAAGCAAGTTGCTTTTCATCAGGATAATAGGACTCTTTTTCTTAAGTCATATATCTTCTTTCCTGGGGATATGATTATTTCTAGCTACATGATATCAAATCTGTTCTCATGATCTACATTTTTTGCTTCTTTTTGTGTATACATTATCTCTTATCCATGAGAAGTCTCAGTTTAAGAACTTAAATGTCCATGGAAAATACTTCTGATTCTAGATATCAGATGATCGCACCTGCTCAGTGCCCCATCTCTCCAAAATCCCTATTGATGAAAGAAGAGAAATGTAAAAGCAGTGATGGTTAAGCCAGAGAAATGAAAGCCACTGTGTAGCTTTATGGCAGTCAGTCTATGAGAAGAATGCCGTAATGGAAATTCTAAGTAGACCTTCAATCTGGCATCAATTGGGGAGATTCAAGATCAAAGTGACTAAAAAATAAATAAATAAATAAATAAAATAAAATAATTAAATAAAATACTTGGGAATCAATCTAACAAAAGAGGTGAAAGACCTTTACAATGAAAACTCCAGAACACTAAAGAAAGAAATTGAAGAAAAACTCAGAAGATGGAAAGATCTCCTGTGCAATCGGATAGGCAGAATTAACATTGTCAAAATGGCCATACTATCAAAAGTGTTATACAGATTTAATGTAATTCCTATTAAAATCCCAATGTCATTTTTCATAGAACTGGAAAAATCAATCATGAAATTCATTTGGAAAAATAAGAGACTCAGAATAGCTAAAGCAATCCTTAGCAAGAAGAGTGAAGCAGGAGGCATCACAATACCTGACCTTAAACTATACTACAAAACAATAGTAACAAAAATGGCATGGTACTGGCACCAAAACAGACATGTAGACCAATGGTACAGAATAGAAGACACAGAGACAAACCCATATGCCCAGTAAAATTCCAGTTTCCTCACCTCTGCTCAAACAAGTATTACCACTCTTACCAATTTTATTCAAGATAATACTGGAAGTTTTAAAGCAATTAGGTAAGAGAAAGAAATAGATGGCATATAAACAGGAAGGGAAAAAATTAAATTATCCCTTGCAGGAGCCCTGTTTGGGGATTGACTTGAATTGCGGTTGACTATGAGCCGTGGAGATTTGGGCTTTGTCGCCTCCCGTAGTCTCACGGGACTTGTTGCGGGATCTCGAGTGACTTGGCCGAAATTGCCGATTGGGTCAGCGCCATTTTAGTGGTGTGTTTGGCGTGTGTTAGTTGTTGTTAGAACCAGAGAGAAAAGTTATCAGAATAAAAAACTGTTTGTCTCCAGTTTGCTTCTGAAGTTTTTCCCGCGGCTCCGTTGCTCCAAGCGCTTCAGGTGGCAACAGGTGGCAGCCCGTACGGGGAACTTCGGAGCGGACAGGTAAGAACTGAAAGGTCTCTAAAGATGGGTTCGAATATAACTGAATCCCAATTGATAGAGGCTATGCAAAGACTCCTTGATATACCTGACTCTGTTCTCAGTGAGGAGTATATAGACAAAAGTGAAAGTGATCAAAAAAGTGTAGATTCCACTGGGCCAACGAAGACCAGTAAAGAGAGTATTGGAAGAGACCCAAAAATGACAAAAATCCAAGTTATTAAAGCTATTCGGGAGTTATTGGCGAAAGCTGAAGGATACTTGCTCTCACTGGAACCTGGGCCTCAGGATATTGCTGTCAGTGAAATTAGCAGTGGTGAGGAATCTAGTAAAAGTGATCCTGAGAAAATGAGGAAAAAGAAACTAAAAAAGACCGAGAAAAAGGTCCGTCAGGCAGAGGAGTCACTTGTGTCCTCTACTCCCCCATGGGTGGAATCCATTACAGAAAATATGAAGGGTATTACTAGGCATTTGCATACCCTAGAAACAGAAATAAAAAGTCTTTCTGATTGCTTATGCGCTCTCGAGGACAACTCACAGATACATTGGGAACCGCCAGCATTTGAAAAGAAAAATGGACAGAGTGTCCATCAGTCAGTAGATTTCAAAACAATAAAAAATCTCAAAGAGGCAGTAATGACTTATGGGCCCCAAGCTCCTTTCACGTTGAGTATGCTGGAGTCCCTTAACACCTTTAGCTTAACCCCCTCAGACTGGAAAAGTCTATGTAAAGCAACATTAAGCGGGGGGCAATTCTTGGTTTGGCGATCGCAATTCCAAGAACTTTGTATAGAAACGGCTAAAAGAAACGCGGCTGCAGGGTTTGAAAACTATAATATAGACATGCTCACAGGAGAAGGGCAATTCGCAGACTTACAGGCTCAAACAGATTATGACCCAGATGTATATGCTCAGATAAATGCAGCTGCCTTAGAGGCATGGAAAACTGTACAAGGACCTGGGGATCTACAAGGTAGCTTGTCAAAAGTGATTCAAGGACCTAATGATCCGTATGCCGACTTTGCTGATCGACTTTTGAGAACTGCAGGTAGTGTCTTTGCAGATGTTGACCAAGCTATGCCATTAGTTGTTCAATTAGCTTATGAAAATGCAAATAAATGGTGCCAAGCAGCCATCAGGCCATGGAGAACTAAAAAGGATCTTTCCATATATATACAACTATGTAAAGATATAAATGGCGCCTTTGTCACAGGAAATGTGATTGCAGCCTCAATGAGAGGTCCTTCCTCTCGAAATTCCACAAAGGCTAAACGTAGATATTATAATCAATCAGGATATTCCAGGCAAAATTATCATAATCAATCAGGCAATTCTAGGCAAAATCCCAAAAGAGAAATAAAACCAAGCTCATACCGTGCCCCAGGCCGCTGCCCCAGGTGTAAAAAGGGAAATATTGGGCCAATAAATGCTATTCAAAATTTGACATCCATGGAAATCTTTTGTTCAGGAATTCAAAAAATGGGGCACGGGGCCCAGTACCCCGGGGCCCACAAATGTACGGGGCATTGCAGAAGGAGTATCCTCAAGCATCCACTCAGATGCTTCCCCGACACAATCCCTACTACCCATCCACTCCCTCGCCAGAGGAACAAGAGGAAATGCAGGATTAGACCTCTGTTCCACCGCCCGAATAGTGTTAACACCTGAAATGGGGGTTCAACTGATTCCCACAGGAGTCAGGGGACCTCTTCCCTCAGGGACTGTAGGACTTATTATCGGGCGTAGTCCTAAAAGCTTATTAGGTTTGCAAGTCACCCCAGGTGTAATAAACTCAGACTACAAAGGGGAAATAAAAATAATGCTTAGCTTACCCCAAAGTATAAGTTCTGTTAATCAAGGAGATAGAATTGCTCAGTTGCTTCTCCTTCCCAATTTACATAATTCATTTAAAATGGGTATGCCTCAAGAAGGGAACAATAGAGGATTTTGTTCCACTGACTCAAGTCCCATGGCTTGCTGGGTTCGAGACTGTTCAAGGAGGCCTATGTGTAAAATAAAAATCCAAGGAATAGAAATGGAGGGATTAATAGATACTGGAGCTGACTCTTCCATTATTAATTTATGCCAATGGCCCAAGCACTGGCCTTTGCAAAAAGCTTCAACCAGTTTAAGAGGCTTGGGATATAATAACCTCCCAGATAAAAGTGCAGTAATTTTAAAATGGGAGGATGATGAAGGCCATAAAGGAACATTTCAGCCTTATGTTTTACCTAATCTACCGGTTACTTTATGGGGAAGAGATATTTTGCAACAAATGGGAGTACACCTTGCAACCAAGCCTGCAGATGTTAAATGTGAAAACCTACAGGGTAATCTTAACCCTAAAAGAACACATTATCAAAAAGTACAGAGTAATCTTAACCCTAAAAGTAATCATTATCATAAAGGAAAAAGATATTTTTTTTCGGGGCCACTGAGAAAATAATTTTGAAAATACCATGGCTTTCTGATAAGCCAGTGTGGGTCCCTCAGTGGCCCCTATCTAAAGAGAAATTACAAGCGGCCCACCTACTAGTTCAGGAACAATTAGAAGCAGGTCATATAGAACCTTCCACCTCTCCCTGGAATTCCCCCATATTTGTGATCAAGAAAAAGTCAGGAAAATGGCGATTGTTACATGATCTTAGACAAATTAATAAAACCATGCAAGTTATGGGCCCTACTCAACCTGGACTTCCTAGTCCCGTAGCTATTCCAAAAAATTTCCATCTTATTACTCTTGATATAAAGGATTGCTTCTTTTCTATTCCCCTACATCCTCTGGATGCCCCCAGGTTTGCTTTTTCCGTTCCTTCTATGAACAATAATGGCCCTGATCAGAGATATCAATGGAAGGTTTTACCACAGGGAATGGCTAATAGCCCCACCATATGCCAAATATATGTGGACAAGGCTATCCAACCCATTAAAAATAAATATCCAAACCTCATGTGTCTACATTACATGGATGATATTTTATTGGCCCACCCTAATAAAAAAATCTTATTTAATATATTCAGTGATGTGGTAGAAAATTTAAAAAAATATGGATTATATATAGCAGAAGAAAAAGTTCAAACCAGATCTCCCATATTATATTTAGGATTTAAAATCATGGATACTTTTGTTAGACCCCAAAAAATTTAATAAATAAAGAACATTTGACCACCCTCAATGATTTCCAAAAACTACTGGGAGACATTAATTGGCTTCGCCCTACACTAAATCTCACTACTGGCCAACTAAAACCTTTATTTGACATTCTTCACGGAGATCCTGATCCATCTTCACCACGAACATTGACTCCTGATGCTAGGAAAGCTTTAAAGTCAGTAGAAAAAGCCATCAAAGGAGCTCATTGTGATATATTTGATTTAACTCAACCGCTGATGTTGATTATTATTTCTTCACAATATACACCCACAGGAGTATTTTGGCAACAAGGGCCTTTATTATGGATACATTTGCCCGTCTCTCCTAAAAGTATAATTGAATCTTATACCTCCATGGTGGCTAAACTTATTCTTCAAGGACTTAAGACTTCTACTAAAAAATATTTGGCATTCACCCTGCTACTATTATTACTCCCTATTCATCATCACAGATTGAATATTTATGCTTCAATGATAATGATTGGGCTATAGCTAAATGCTCTACTTCTGCAAATTTTGATAATCATCTTCCTAAGTCCCCTATATTATCTTTTTGTATTAATCATCCTATTATATTTCCACAGGTAATAAAAAATCAACCTATTCCTAAGGCATTTAATGTATTTATAGATGGGTCCTCAAATGGTACTGCTACAGTAGTCACTAAAAAAGAAAATATGACTTACATAACTGCACACAAATCAGCTCAACTAGTGGAATTGGAAGCTATGGTAAGAGCTCTGGAAAATTTTAGGGACCAGCCCGTAAACATTTTTTCAGATAGCCACTATATTGTACAAGCCGTCCCAAAATTAGAGTTAGCAGGACCAATAGCACCTCATACTCCAGCCTTTAAATTGTTTTATCAAATACAAAAACTTTTGTGGGCAAGAAAAGAACCTCTATTCGTAGGCCATATTAGAGCACATACTAATTTGCCTGGTCCCCTCCATGAAGGTAATCAAAAGGCTGATGAACTTACAAAAACAATATTTATACTTTCAGTGCTACAACAAGCTACTTTATTTCACTCCCAGTTTCATGTCAATAGCACCACCTTGCAACGTAGGTTTAAAATCACAAAGGAGCAAGCCAGAACAATTGTAAAAGATTGTAAATCTTGTATGACACATTTGCCCAATCCTCATTTCGGCGTTAACCCTAGAGGATTAACGCCCAATCATTTGTGGCAGATGGATGTTACTCATGAGCCAAGTTTTGGAAAATTGCGATTTATTCATGTGACCATAGATACATGCTCAGGCATGATTTTTGCTTCCTTACATTCTGGAGAAAAAGTTAAAGATGTTACATCTCATTGTTTGCAAGCTTTTGCTGCATTGGGCATCCCCAAAATGCTTAAAACAGATAATGGCCCCGCATATACGTCCTTATCTTTCAAACAGTTTTGTGCAAAATTCAATATATCCCATAAAACAGGCATCCCATACAATCCTCAGGGTCAGGGCATTATTGAAAGAGCAAACCGAACACTGAAAATTATGTTATTAAAACAAAAAGAAGGAAATTGGAAAAGTCCTAAGGACAGATTGGCAGTTGCCCTGTTTACCTTAAATTTTTTAACTTTAGACTCTAATGGTTATTCTGCTGGAGACAGACATTGGAATCCACACCAACAACATAAACCTTTGGTTTACTGGAAGGATGTTCTTTCAGGTACATGGAAGGGTCCAGATCCAGTATTAATTTGGGGAAGAGGATCTGTTTGTGTTTTTCCAAAAGACAAATCCTCTCCAATATGGATACCATCTAGATTAATAAAACAGGTACCACATCAAAATGATCAAGATGAAGTTATTGAAGAATCAAGATTAATAAAAAAGGTACAAAATCAAGAGGACCAAGATGAAGGTACAGAATGATTCCCTCAAAAGGGTCCTTCAAAATATTTCACTACTTAAGTGTCATTCCTCCCGGCCAGGACAAGGAGATCTCTCTTTAGTGTGCACACAATTGTATTTTTTTTTCTTTTTATACATGTCTTTATGTCTGTGCATTTGTCTACATTTCATGTTAATGTGACGTCACAAATATATGTTTGTATGTTTGTTTGTCTGTCCAGTGTGACGTCACAAAGAACAAAGCGCTTATGAAAAAGAAATATATATATATATATATATATATATATATGGATCCAAATAACTTTAATTCATTTTAGGTTAAGAGTATTCAATTTAGGTAAATAATTTTATAAATGAAGGTACTTTCAATTTTGATTTATAGGTGTCCCTGGGACTTCTCTTTAGCAAACAATATGACTAGTGCTATATAACCTGATATTTTGGTGTTTTGACTTAAGATTGTTTATTTGTTATTAACTTCATTTGTTTAATAGCTCATTAATTTCAATTATCTCAACAGGTAAAAGATTGCTCTGTATACAGAGACTCAAGGGTTCCAGCTAACAAATTATTTCTCTAAAGTGCCTTTACCTTTTCTTTAATCTATCTTTAATGCAGTAATTACCCTCAGTCTTTCTTTGTTTTGTTCTAAATATGATATTTTTCCAAGTTATGTTTGTAGAAGCTCAACCAGCGATGTGTGTGAACAAAAATCAACTTTAATTTTTTAATCTAATTATTCTATTTTGTAGTTTGACAACTCGCCTCTTGACTCAGTGCTGCAATAGCACTGCCTTTTCTTTAATAATTGATGCTTGAGTTTCTAGGTAGCGGGCCCTGAAGATTTGCCGGTGGCATTGTCTAAACATAAAAAAGACGTCTGCTGCTACAGCTGCAGGGATCACGGCCGCCGCAAGCATCCCTGCTGCTCAAACATCAAACAACCTCACCAACAGTGTGGCCTCTGCTCTATATGCATGGGGCCTCCTACATCAACATGTTACAACAAATGGACATTTTGATCTTTCATTGTTTGGGACTTTACGGGACAATGCCTTGCGGGTATTTGTCTAGAGAATTCAGTGTGTTACTTGATGGAACTTAGGGCAGCTGATTTGTTTAAACAATTTGATATGCTATGCAATTTGGCTCATCACCAAAAGGCTTGTCGCCTTAAAGCCGCAACATCTCCTCACAATTGGACGGCTGTTAGTCATCATATATAGTTGATCCTAAAGGGCTCCATTGGATGGCTGGTTAGCCAATGACGGGTAAGATCCCCAGAGGGGGACAACCTAAGACAGGCACAGTCGCACGGGACAGTCTCATGTGGCCGACATATCAACCTAAGACAGGAGTCAAGGGCACAGCCTTGATTATCCGATGACGGGTAAGAATGTTGGTTGCACATAGACGTCCTAGAGCATTACCTCTTTTAAAACAAAAAGGGGGAAATGCAGGAGCCCTGTTTGGGGATTGACTTGAATTGCGGTTGACTATGAGCCGTGGAGATTTGGGCTTTGTCGCCTCCCGTAGTCTCACAGGACTTGTTGCGGGATCTCGAGTGACTTGGCCGAAATTGCCGATCGGGTCAGCGCCATTTTAGTGGTGTGTTTGGCGTGTGTTAGTTGTTGTTAGAACCAGAGAGAAAAGTTATCAGAATAAAAAAACTGTTTGTCTCCAGTTTGCTTCTGAAGTTTTTCCCGCGGCTCCGTTGCTCCAAGCGCTTCAGGCGGCAACAATCCCTGTTGCAAATGATAAAATCCTATGTATAGAAAAGCCTAAATATCCCATCATAAGACTTTTACAACTGATAAATTCATTAAGGAGCAAGATACCAAATTAACATACAAAAATATATAGCAATTTTATATGCTAGTAATGAGATCTCTGAGAAAGATATCAAGAAAGCAATTCCATTCACAGTATCTAATAATAATAATAAATTATATGTCTAGGAAAAAATAAAAAATTATTAAACACTAATGAAAAAATTGATGAAGATACAAAAATAGAAAGAGATCCCATGTTCACAGATTAGAAGAATTAATATCATTAAAATATCCATATGATGCAAATTAATGTACAGATTCAATGGAATCGCTAACCAAATACCAGTGCTATTCTTCACAGACCTAGATTTAAAAATACCCTGAAATTCATATGTGTTACAGTTTATGTATAAGATATTCTCTAAAAGCTCATGTTAGAGAAAATGCAAGAAAGTTTAGAGGTGAAATGATTGAGTGTGAGCGCTTAACCCAATGAGTGCATTAATCCACTGATAGGGTTAACTGGTAGATAGGGTATGGCTGGAGGAGGTGGGTCCCTGGGGGCATGCATTAGGAGTATATATATTTTTCTCTCTCTGTCTCTGCTTCTTAGTGGCCATGTCCTGACCTGCTTTGCTCTGTCACACATTTTCTCCATGATATTCTGCCTCATCTCAGTCCTTGAGCAATGGAGTTGGCTGTCATGGAATAAGACCCAGAGTGCCAAATAAACTTTTCTTCCTTTAAAATTGTTCTTGTCAGGTCTTTTGGTTACAGCAGCAAATAAGCTGACTAAAACAATATCAAAGCACAAAACACCTTGAATGATCAAAACATTCTTGAGCAAAAAGAACGTAGATGGGGCATCATGGACACCTGGTTTCAAAACATAACAAACAACCTTATTAACCAAAATAGCATAGTAGTGACATAAAAACAGACACAGAGAACAATAAAATAAAATGGAGAATCCAGAAATAAACACACACATCTGCAGCCAACATATTCTCAACCATGCAGCCCCAAAAATATACATTGGAAAAAGGATAAGTTCTTCAATAAATGGTGCTGAGAAAACTAGATGTCCATATACAGAAGATTGAATCTTGGCCCCTGTCTCTCAGGCTGCATAAGAATCAATGCACAAAGGACAATGGATCTAAATGTAAGACCTGAAACTATGAAACTACTAGAAGAAAACATAGATAGATAAGGAATTTTAGGAAGTGACCCCAAAAGCACAGACATCAAAAGCAAAAATAGACCAGTGGGTGTTGGGAGCCACTCTGGACAGGAGCTATGTACACACCTTCAAGTCCTGAGTAAAGAGGTACATAACTGGTATTGCACCCACTGCAATGCAATTGGATCTTACCTCTGCTTGGGTAAGAGAGGTGCAACTCCAGGAGTGGGCATCACCTGATGGGGTTGTTTGTGGTAACCCTACCCCTTGCCTCATTTGAATGGCTTCTCCTCAATAAAACCTGGGTTCGAGATATGCTCCTTTTCTTTCTTGCCTGCCTTTTCCCCCTTGTGGGAGCTGTGGCTGAGGAGTGGTCACTGAATCAAGAAAGGTACTTTCTGTGTCTGTGTCTTTATTTAGTCAGCCAAAATTCACTTGGAGTGACCCTGACCAGTTTAATTGTGTGTTGTAACAAATGGGGTTATAGCAAACTAAGAAGTTTCTGTACAGCAAAGAAAACAATCAACTGAGTGAAAAGAATTTACAAAATGGGAGAAAACATTACAAGCTATATGACAAATGATTGATATCTAAAATATATAAGGAACTAAAAAACAACCAAATAATCTAATTTTAAATATGGGAAAATGATCTATTGCTCAAAAGAAGAAATACAAATGGCCAATATATGTAAGAAAAGAATGCTTAATATCATTATTCATCAGGGAAATGAAACTCAAAACTATAATGAGTTATCACCTCACTCCAGCTAGAATTGCTATTATCAAAAGGGCACACACATACACACAAATGACAACTGCTGGTGAGGATGTGGAGAAAAGGGAATTATTATGTATTGTTGATGGAAGGTAAATTAATAAAGCCATTTTGGAGAACAGTATGGAGATTCCTCAAAAAACTAAACATAGATCTGATCTACCTTGTGATGAGCTATCCCACTTCTGGTGTATATACAAAGGAAATGAGATCAGTGTACCAAAGAGAAACTTGCACTCACATGTTTATTCAGGCAATATTCACTAGGGCCACAATATAAAATAAATCTAGGTGCCCAATGATGGATGAATGGGTAAAGAAAATATGGCAAATATACACAACGGAATATCATTCAGACGTAAAGAGAATGAAATGCTGTCATTTGTGACAAAATGGATGGAACTAGAAGACATGATGTTTGGTGAAATAAACCAGACATAAAAAGACCAATATCACATGTTATCTCTCCTATGTAGAAACTTTTAAAAGGTGATATGAATGTAGAATAGTGTTTCCTGAGAAAAGTGTGGGAGAAATATCTGGGAGATGAGTTACATGGAAAGAATAAGTCATGATGTTTCAGAGCACATTCGAAAGACTAGAGCTCATGGTAGCCTATTATAAATTTTGCAAAGATTTAGAAAAGGAGCTTGAAAACTCCAAACATAAAGAAATGTGACAAGGGGATGGAAATCTTATTTATCCTCATTTTATCAGTGTACATGCTATGCATGTTAAAATGTCATACTATGCTTCATTAATATGCCCTTTTATTACATGCTAATCAAAAATCTAAAAAATAACCATAGTGAAAAGTATGGCACACATACATTTCAAGGTGTATACCTCAGTGAATTTCCCTAAGCCAATGTACTCAGGTCACATTACAGAATATGACACTCCAGAATTCATCTTATTCTTGCAAGTCAATAATCCTCAAAAAGTAACCATTACTTAGACTTCTATCACCCTAAATCATTGCTGCCAACTTTGAATCTTACATACAGCTCATCATATGGTATCTATGATTTTGTGTCTAGTTTCTTTGCTGAAAAATATCTGTGAGATTCATTCATGTTGTTGACTCTAGTGATAATTTGGTCATTATCTTTGTTCAGTGTTTGTTGTATGGATTTACTATAATTTGTTTTCTTTTTTAACATTTAGTCTATTCTAACATTTTTCTATTACAAAGCATATTTCTATGAAAAGTCTTTGGCATGTCTTTTTATTCTCATATACAAATTCATGTTGCATATGTGCCTAGAAATAACACTGATGTTATTTCAGCTCAAAGAAAGACACTTTTTCAAACTCATTATAGTAATTTATACTTTCACCAACTCTGTGTGAGAGTTTCAGTTTTTCAACATTTTCACCAATTCTTGATATAAAGTGGAAGTCCTCCAAGGTGTTCTTCAAAATTGCTTTTGCTATCCTCCAGCTTTTGCACATAAGTAATTTTAAAATCAACTTATAATATTTCACCAAATAAAAGTCTATGAGATTTTAATTGGGATCCATTAAATCTATAGAAACATTTCAGGGCTGACATCATTATACAATTCTGTCTTCTACAACTCATATACATAATGTATCTATCCATTTAGTTAGGTCTTAATTTGTCTTTAATTTGTTAAAGTTGGCATTTTTGTGATAAAGTAAGTAGTTATCACTTATTATTTGTATTTACATATCATCTGTTATCTGTTGCTCATGCAAAGATTCAATTTTTAAAAGACAGGCAAAACCAGGTTTTTAGTTTAAAAAGCTTTTATTAAGCTACATTTCTACACACAAGGAAATGCATAGGTCTTAAATGTGTATTGAAATTTTGACAAATAAATATGCTCATGAAACTAACACCTCAATGAAGAAATGGAATGTTTTTATCACGAAGAAAGAGTCTTTTTATACCATTTGTTATAAATCTCCATCATGCATAGGCAAGTACTTTCAAAATTTCTATTCCCATACAGTATTTCTCTATAAATAAAATTATGCATCTTATATTCTTTTATGTTTGTTTTATTTCATTGAACTCCATTTTAAAAATTATCCATAATGTAGTGTAAGTCTGTAAAGTAACATCTTTTATTATTGCATATGAACACATTATAAAATGATGGACACATATGTTTTTTCAAACTTGGGGCTATAATGAATAAAGTTTCTATAAGCTTTTGTGTATAAATCCTTACACAATTTCTCTTGGGGAAGATCCTAGAATATACTTGCTAGATTATAGGGTGGATATTTCAAACGTGGTTGTGCCATTTTATACTGGTAACTGTACTGCATGTCCTAGTTATTCCACGACCTCACCAAGATTTGGTGTTTTCAGACTTTTTGTTTTTAGCTATAAAGTGATATCTCATCATGTATTTTTAATTAATACATAATATTATGCATATTTATGGGATACAGTAAAGCAATTTGATATAAATGTGATTATACTATTCATAATGATCAAATCAGGGTGATTACTATTTCTACCTCTTCATGTATCATTTTAATATGTTGGGAGTCTTTGAACTTTTCTGGTTATTTTGAAATATATCACAAATTGTTATAGTCTACAGTTGCCCTACTATGATATAGAACATTTGAACAAATTTGTTTCACCTAACTATACTTTGTTGATGGTTGTCTAACGTCTTTATATTCCCCATATTGTGGTTTTAATTTGCATTTGTTTTATGATTTAAGGCATAGAGCAAATTTCCATGTTTACTGTCTATTTCTATGTCTTCTCTATAAAATAATTATTTGAAACTGTTGCACTTTTTAAATTTTTTTATTTTATAGCTATTATTTTATTATATTATCATGTTATAAAATAGCTAACATAATGTAGCTCCTATGTAAACAATTATTATATTGTATTATTCAGGGACTAACGACAAGAAAAATAGTCTGTACATGTTCAATGTAAAGATAATTTTCCCTGATATTGCTGATCCGAGGTTTCTTAAATCCGTTCATATGGGGCCTGTGGACAGAGGGCCGAGCGTGTGCCACTATAAAGAGCGCACACACTCCACAGAACAACTCACACCTGTGTCAATGTGACTTCAGTTACTAGGCTAATTAAAAAATACCACTTTGAAATCAACTGAATTTTTTTCTTTTTTCTCTCTTTCTTTCTTTCTTTTTTTTCCCACTGAGCCACATCCCCAGCCCTATTTTGTATTTTATTTAGAGACAGGGTCTCACTGAGTTGCTTAGTGCCTCACCATGCCAAGGCTGGCTTTGAACTCAGGATCCTCCTGCTTCAGCCTCCAGAACTGCTGCCATTACAGGCGTGCACCACCGTGCCCAGCATCAACTGAATTTTTTAATTGAAAAGGGAATTTTAAGTTTTAAATACTGCCTTGCCGCGCTTTCCCTTGCATGGACAGATTTGTTTCATGTCACTAAGGTCTATGTGATTCCCAACAATTTACTCTAGAATTCCCTTAATCCCCTTCACCTGCTTTGCTATTTCAGCCCTTCCTTGCTCACCTGAGATTTGCAATTGAGATTGAAATTCCAAACCTACTGTGCTACTGGAGGTGATTTCCTAGGTTCACACCCAAAACTTGTGGTTGGCCCTGTCCCAGCATCACACCGTACATTGCTCTTCTGATATTCTTTCTGGTAGCCTTGGAGATATTTGTATACACTACAGTCTCCACCTTCCACCGCAGCTCTTCAACACAAGGGGCTCTTCCTGGTCTCCTACCCCAGCACTTTAGGGTACTGCCTGGAATTTGACAGATCCTTAGCACATTTCCACTGAGTAAGTGGCTGGATGAATGATCAATCATGGTTGTTTATCAATGTAGTCATGCAATCATACATTAAAGGGCAGCATGAATCAAACCCAAAAGTTATAACACCCAGCGGCGTAATGTAGACCCAGCCTGAGGGTGTCCCCAGGAAAAGTCCTAGCAGAAGGATCACCTGCCTTCCCCACTGTGTGATTGCGATTTTCCCCAGTACTGTTTCTTGATAATCCTGCCACATCCCAAGATACCTTTAGATTTGATTAATTTTCCAATCTCTGTTCTCTTTTTAAGTTGCCCATAAAGGTGTCTGCGCACGCCTACTGGCCTGGTGTCTGTGGTTTTGTTTCCTTCCCCAGTTGGCTGGGGAATTTTTCTTTGAATAGGCAGATCTGTCAGTGTGGTAGTTCTGGTGAGGTGATTGTTTTGCGAGGCACAGATTAAGAACATTTAGTCATTGGTACATAAACTACGTTCTTTCCTGTCATGTCAGGGTAGGAGTCAATGAAGACCTTTTAGTCTCCTTAATAAGTTACAGATAATCTCTCTCTGAGTGCCCGTTTTTCTGCCTTGAACTTGGAGGCAACTGAAGCTCATGGTGAAAAGAGGGATGGCTTGTTTGTTTGGGTATTAACTCTATTTTGATAGGCAGCACAATTTTGTAATTCAAATTGTCACCTCCCCCTGCACTTTGTACCACATGTGTCTCTTCTCTCTTCCCAGTTATTGCTGCGATGTCTTATTTCCTTGTGTAACACACTCTCTGTGCGAGTCTCTGTATTGAGATCCATTTTTTTTTTAGTGTGAGATTATTATATTTTTATTCAAAGTTGTATTTATAATAGTAGTATGTATTACAATTCATAATGCACATATAGAGCATCTTTTTACATAAAGCTGTTTGTATACAAAGTATATTCATACCATTCCAGTCTTCAATCATACATTTAGAATAATGATATCCATCTTATTCAACCACCTTTTCTTTTTTCCCCTCCACCCCCCTTGCTCCCTCCCTTCTCCTCCCTTCCCTTTGACCATTCTAGTATTCCTCTAATCCTCCTATGTACCCCCATCCAACAACACTGTGAAACAGCCTCCTAATATCAGAGAAAACATTCGGTATTTGGATTTTTGAGATTGACTAATTTCACTTAGTACTATATTCTCCAACTTCATCCATTTACCTGCGAATGCAATTATTTTATTCTCTTTTATTTCTGAGTAAAATTCCATTGTGTATATATACCACATTTTCTTTATCCACTCATCTACTGAGGGAATTTCACTAACTCTGCACATAGTTTTGATATTTACAATTCTTCTGAAGGTCACAAAAGAATAAAAACCTGCCATACTTTTGGATAAAAACATTATTTACTTTCATTCTACCCTAACTTATTTTATACACTTAATGTGATCCAAGGAAAACTAGCAATTGGGTTTTTATAAACAAAATTAAACAAGGTGATTTTTAAATTTATGTTGAAAAATAACAACATTAACCAAAAATTAGGAAATTACAGATAAAGAAGAAATGAGGAAAGTCTAGACACATCAGAAATTAAAATAGACTATAAAGCTTTACCAATGAAAGCAGAGTTATATAAGATTTGGGGGTATTTTTGGTCTCATTTAGAAATGAGACTAAGAAGCTGGAAGGTCCGGTGTGTCAGGCACATGCTTAAAAGCCTACTATTGGTGGAACTTTGAGATATGGTGCATTTTTGCACTACTCAGGCTTTGGAGTGAAAAATATGGAGGTTCCAATATCACCTCTTCCAATTACAAATCTTGTGACCTCGAGCAATTTTCAAACCATTTCAGAGTCTCAGTTTAGAGTTAGTAATGCTTGCCTTATTGAAAATCTTTTAAGAACTACAGAGTGTCTTGTACATAGTAAGTGTTTGAGGATTGTTAATTCTCGTACTCATTTCCCTAAGTAAACAAGAATTAGCTGCTTTTAAAATTATTCTACGACCCATCTGAAATTTTTGACCTAGGACCCTGGTTCTATAAATGTACATTTTGATCAAGCCTCAGGTTACCAAACTTACATGATTGATTAACAAAGGGAATCAATATGCCACTTAATATTAACTGCTCATAGGACAATATGGAAGGAATTCATGGGTAGCCATCAGAGACCTGAGTATAGAAGAGATCTTCCACTTACTAGATATGTGATCATGGGTAAGGTGTAATGCTTCCGAGTCTGTTTTCTGATGTCTGAAATTAGGAAAATAGAGTTGATCTAATTTTCTCATGTTTTTGTGTTGGTACAGCATATGTACTATAGAATATATTGCTATTCAAATATTGCCATATGAATCAAAACTCCTTTACAAACCAAACACTGACCTTACATCACAACTTTTGCACTTTGGTCTTTTGAACATAGAAACAAATTTGAATAGAAATATTAGCATTTTGCAGGGCTCAGTGGTGCAAGCCTGTAATCCTAGTGATTTGGGAAGCTGAGACAGGAGGATTGTAATGTCAAAGCCTGCCTCAGCAATTTAGTAAGGCTCTAAGCAACTTAGAAAGACCACGTTTCAAAATAAAAATAATAAAAAGGGATGGGGATGGGCCTCAGTAGTTAAGCACCCCTGAATTCAATCCCTGGTGCCAAGAAAAGAAAAAAAATATAATTCTGAAATAAAATAAAATAATAATTTAGCAAAATTCTCACTTAAAAGTAGGATGTCAGGGACTATTTCTCTGCTTGCAAGTTCATGGTAGCTCTAAGTGAGGTAATTTGAGAGGCATCCAATAACATGCCTACCCTACTAACACAGAGTGAAAACTTCCATTAAAAATACTAGCAGGGCACAGTGTTGCACACCTGTAATCCTAATGACTCAGGAGGCTGAGGTAGGAGGATCACAAGTTCAAAGTCAGCCTCAGCAACTTAGTGAGGCACTAAGCCACTCAGTGAGACCCTGTCTCTAAATAAATATAAAAAGGGCTGGGGATGTGGCTCAGTGGTTAAGTGCTCCTTGGGTTCCATTCCTAGTACCAAAATAAAATAAAAATACTTTTCTTTGTATATCTGTCCCTAGATATCTGTTTTCCAAATGCAAACACTAACATAGGAAAACAATTCACATTTCATAGAACTAATGATATGGATTTAGAGATAAAAAGGCAAGAGGAAAAAAAGAGAATGTTTTAGATAATGGATAAGAGTAAGGGAAAGAGTAAAAGAAGAAATAAAAGGGGAAAAATAAGAGAAGAGAAGCAAGAGAGCAAAAATATGCAAAACAAAGACCTATCAAGTTATCCCTTGTGCCAGAGACTCACTGGGGTCAATAGATGTCCTGGGATTACACCATGGTGTTTGTCCCTCCTATTGGCTGAAAGGATAGATAGACCAAAAAAAAAAAAAAAAAAAAAAAAAAAAAAGTATTTGTGATTAAACTTTCTCATAGCCAAGAACTAGGCTGAAAGTGAGGGGAAAAATGACTAAAGAACCAAGCCACAGAGAGCCACAAAACTGATGAGGCACCAAGAGAATGTGAGGAGTAGACAGATAAAAAATGTGGCTCAAATGAGCAGCAGCACTTGTCTCCTGACCTCCCAGGTCAGCCCAACCATCAACTCCACACAGGGACCCAGGCTCCGAGCCCTGCTGCAGATGATTCTGTCAAGTTGTGCCTTCCCAGCTGTAGATTTGGGTGCAGGCTGCAGGTGCCTGGGTAGTACTGTGTGACTACAGCACAGAAGTAGGTGGCTGAGTCTCCGTACTGCACAGCTGTGATGTTCAAGCTGCTTCCATCCTTTAGTAACGTGGCTCGTAGTCTTCCCTTCTGCTGCACATCCCCAGCTGAATACATGGAGAAGAGTTGTCTGAGACCTGTCCCTGAGTCCTGTCTGTACCACCGCAGACCAGTAGAACCACTGAGTGAGTGAGTGCAGCTCATGGAGGTGACGTCTCCCTCCCGGAGTCTTAGGAAATGAGGACTCTGTTCCACCTGGTTTCCCCCTTTCACCCCTGTTCAAAAGAGAACAACAGACACAAGGAACATGCAGCTTTCATTCAGACCTTTCATAATTTTGTGCCAAAATCTACAATAAAGAGTGCCAAAATGAGTCCAGACTATATCCCCATCTGTCCCCTAGGATTTCAATGAATGTCCCCTGGGCTCCCAGCTCTAAGAATCCCCAACTCACAGCCAAAATGAAGCCAAAATATAATTAGTGCAGATCCTTGCATCTTCTCCATCCTTATACTTTATCTTGATATCTGAAATGCTGCCTAGAATTGTATAACCAAAAAGTCTTCTTTCTTGTTCCTTTTGATGCAGTAAACTAGAGGGCTTTTTTGTTTATGTGCCAACCAGTCAGAGATAAGTTTCTCTCAGGTAGACTTACTTCCTAGTCATAAGGAAAGGCCTAGTTAACAAAAGGAAAGAGAGCCAGTGTCACCTGGTGGCCACATATAAATCATTGAAGAAACTTACCACAGTGGGTGTGCACTTCTTACAGCAGGTGCAGCTGGGTAACGGGAGTGAACTACTACTCCTATGTTGTGCATTTTTATTTTTATTTCATGTAAATGTTTTGAAACCCTTGTTTTTTTTTCTTTTTTTTCTATTTTATTAATCTATTCATAGAAGTCTTACTCTCTTGAAGTAAAACTGTCACCAACGATTATAGAGAATGTAGGTAAAAGGAAAGAAAAATTGAATAGGGGTTCTTTTAAAAAAGAACAATTCTTTTAACTTATAAACTAAGAAATAGAAATGAAAAAAAAAAAAAAAAAACAGTGGAGGCCATATGCAAATGTGTCAAAGAACAAAATGTTAAGAATGAGTATAAGGGCCAGACACACACCTGTAATCCAAGCAGCTCCTGAGGCTGAGGCAGAAAGATCAAGAGTTCAATGCCAGCCTCAGCAAAAGTGACATGCTCAGTAACTCAGTGAGACCTTGTCTCTAAATAAAATACAAAATAGGGCTGGGGATGTGGCTCAGTGGTCCAGTGCCCATGAGTTCAATCCCTGGTAACACCCCCCCCCCATAAAAAAAGAATGTATATAAGGAAATGTGCTTTTGTGAGTTTATCTTTATTGAATCAGATATGAAGGTGTTGGAGACCAGAAGAAATCCTTGGAGGGAAGAGAATGTGATGATAATTTTAGTCACATCATCAAGAACACAGTGTGGGGAAGAAATGTGTCTCTCTGATTAGGAAGTAAAAACTCATTATTGGAGACTTCAATAGTATATTTTTAGGCTTTAGTATATGATTACACTGAGCTATGAACCTAATAATTAATCAAAAGATAGGCAGCTTTGAATGTCCTGCTCAGCAGTATCTCAATCTAAACTAAATTGCAAGTTATATCTTATTTAGCCTGTTATAAGTTTTAAGATAGAAGAGTAACCCAGAGTGCACTACTGTTGACAAAATCAAAATTCAATTGATTTTATCCACATCACTTCAGATAACATTATATGAATGCTCTCAATGACATGCTTTGAAATATTCCATTATTAATAAAGCTAGTAGTCCCCTTGGACTCTGTGCCAAATCAACGTTGCATCCCTGAAGGTCACAACTCTTCCTCTGACCCAAACAAAACAAATACAAAAATCAGACTAGTAAATTTTGATGCTTCTAGCTTTCTTATCATTTCTTATGAACAGTAGAAAGGCAAGCGTATGCAGCTATGTTTACATCAAGGGTGCAAATCTATAGGGATAAAGTATGCCAGGAATGCAAATCCTTCTATGTCTTCTTTATTTATTAAGAATCCAAATAGTTTCCAGTTGCCTTTAATTCATTTGATCTAACTTTTGTTATAAAACAGTTACATTTTTTTAAAATGCAAATTATCCCTAATTACAGCTCTTCAGCAATAGTTTTTGGATATTTCTTCTCCAGAAAATGATGTAGAGAATAAATTCAAAGTTAGTTCAAGCTGGAAGGAAAACAGCAACACAGATGAATGGTCCCTTTACTGGGGCCTCCTAGGTCTAGTTAAGTCCCAAGGAAACTAGAGGATCTACTTTTTAGTTTGATTGGTTGGTCTTTGGGGGTTTTGTTTTGTTTTGTATTTTAGTGCTAGGAACAGAACCCAGAGTTTTTAGCATGTGAGAATCTATTTTTAATGCAAAATGAATGTTTTGATACAAGAATCATGCATGGTCAAGTTGTACCATGAGAAATGAGACTGAAAGCAAAGGCTACTACTAATAAGCATTGGTTGAATATGGGGTGAAGCACTGGATAGGAAGGACTCAAATCTAACTTTTGTGCTGCCTGTGTGTGTCTGGCCCTGATTATGAATACTTTACATAATGTCAGTAAGAATCAGATTCATCACAATAGCAAGTAAACTACCTAAGATATTGTTATAAAGATTTAGTTATAAAATGTTTTGTACAAATTTGATCCCTGTATTTGACATTTAGCCCATACTAAATAAATGTTAACAATGATTAGTTTCAGAACCAAGTCAATGTCTATTCTTTGAAACAAGTAATTAGCAATGTGAAATGGAATGGAGAAATGAGAATTGTATTTTATTTTGATTGGTTTGATTTGTTTCTGTGTAGACATTTATGTGCTTCCAGGCAGTAACTGCATTGTATGTAGCATATAGTGAGGTCCTGGAGCATAAGAGCCCCTGACAATATCTGTTGATTGACATGTACATAGTTCAAAAAAAGTTAGACATAGGAATAACAGTTTAATTTTAAGAAGCAGCACTTTTACACACAGTTTTTTTTCATTGCATTACAGTGCAGGAAGGATAAGATCCATCTGAAACAATTCTTTAACTCCCCAAACAATTAGAAAACACCACAACGGAGTGAGACAAATCTAGTCATGAAAATAAGAATGGCTGGGGTGTTGAAGCATAAAGCAGAGTAGAGATGTTGCCATATGAGACATTCAAATATGTAATCAAAAGATACACTAGCCATCATAGAATCCCATAAAATCATGAAATATATAGGAATGAACCAAGCTAATCAAATTTCATCACAGACTAGGCCTTTGTATGGAACTTTAGGAAGCCCAGCCTAGAATAAAGGGAAGGAAGTCTATTACATGAGGGAGCTAATTGTGGAACCATATGGAAATCTTCTCCTCAGAAAATAGTACATCTCAGCAATACAAGAGCCATGAAAAAATTCTGGAAAAGTCCAAAGTAGAATCAAAGACAGGTCCTTTTTTATGAAAGGAGAACATCCCATCCAGCACCTTCTCCCATTACTATCTCAGCATTACTTTCAGACACAGTGACTCCATTGCCTACAGGAGCCATAGCTCTGAAAGAGAAAGGAAATCCTCAAGTTCTTGGGTCTTCATTTATTCCTATGCAAATCGCAGTAAGTTTCTAATGTAAGACCTGAATCCAGAATTAAGCCCTCTCTCCCAACATGAGAACCTGAATCCTGCCCTGAAGAGCCCTTCTCTTGTCCATTTGGTTCTGTGCAGAAAGGCCTGATCAGACACCAGAGTTTGATCATTCAGTGTTAAGCACATTGTTCTGCCCAGGGAGACTGGGTGCTCAATCAACAGACTCCTGAGAGCTAGCAGTACACAATCAACTTGCTTGCAAACTTTGTTTCTGGTGATGGCTCTCTCTTGACTTATGGGTGTCCACTTCTTCTTGTAACCTCATGTGGCCTTTCCTCTGAGATAGAGAGAGAGAGAAACCTCTGATCTCTCTCTCTCTCTCTCTCTCTCTCTCTCTCTCTTTTCTCTCTTTTTTTTTTCTCACAAGACACCTTTCCTCTTGGATTAAGGCCCCACCCTTATGATTTCATTTAACCTTAATTTATCTCCCTGAATGTTTTATCTCTAAACACAGTCACTTTAGAGGTCAGGACTTCAATGTAATAAACTGGCAGAAGGTACTGGGAGGAAGAAAAAGTTGTCCTGACATCAAGTCTTTCGGTCACTAAGTCATCAAATCTTTGGGATTATGTATAATCAGGTCCCTACTGAGATCCCGAAAAGATCAGATGGAACCATGGCATATTTACAAGATGAAATTTTAAATAATGTTTTGATGAGGAAGGAATACAGAGTGTCAGCCATATTTTATCTATATGACAAGATCATGACACATTTTAATTTTCTACTTTTTATTTTACTGTTTTTTTTCTTATACCATGGAGCTAATAATTTTATAATCAGAAATAGTAAATGCTCTTATCAAAAGATAAGAGCCTTTCCATTGGGAAGAGTATTCTTTGAAATTGACACTAAGGTGTCCTTGTAAGGGAAAAATCTAAGCAGTCAAATCTAGAGCCTAGGCATCAAAGAGGTCACCAATACCCAATAAAAGTTTATTCAAACTTCTTTAATCCTTATTGGGTCATTTTGCAACTGGTTTTCAGCATGTTTTAGAATGTCCATATATCTAAAATAAAATACAGAAAAATCATGTTCTCAAAGATGAGAAAAAAAAAATTGTGTGTCTTCAACCCCCTGGCATGTTTGGCTGAGTCCCTGAAACGGGCAGCTGTGATGTTCAGGGAGAGATGTTTGTCCTTCTTACTTAGGAGGACTGTGAGTCTCTGGTCTTGCTTCTTCTCCACAGTTGAAAGAATCTGCATGAGCAACTGCAGACCTGCTCGTGCTTATACCAGAAGAAGTAGGTGGAGGCACTGTCTGTGTAAGTGCAGTGGATGACAGCGCTGTCTCCTTCCCAGACACTCAGGAAAGAAGGACGCTATTCTACCTTCTCTCCTCTGCTCACACCTGTGTAAAAGGAAAAGTTGGACGAGATCATCAGGACATCCTTTCCCAGAGTTTATGTTTTTTCCTGCAGCCATTTTAGGCATTTGGAAGAGGCCAACCTCCTGTCCAGACTTATGATGAATGTTACCAAACATCTTGTTTCCCCAAAGCTCTCAACTCACAGTTCAGCGGCAAAGAACAGGAACAAAGGCCAGGCAGTGTCTTCAAGGCTTCCCTGTTGGGACTGCAGTCTACACCCAGGAAAGGAACTTCTATTATCAGGATCTCTTTTCCTTTCCTCCAAGGCACAGTGGTTTCCTAAACTGCCTGCACAGGCATCTGCTTCTGTCTGCAGCCTGCTCTCACAGAAGTCAGCCAGAGAACCTTCCATCCATTCTGCATAAGCAGAGACGCTCTGCCATCTTGTGGCCAGATCCGCAACTGCTAAATCAGCTCATCAAATCCTCTTCTATCCTGTGTCTGTGGGAGATTCTGACACATAAAACAGCAGCAGGTCAAATGAAGTTAAGTTCCAAGTGTGTCTCCAATCTGAAATTATGTAGATTGGCAGAGAGCAAACTCAGTTCGGAATTGCATCTCATCTTTTCAGCACACTACAGAGTCATTTTAAATAAATTTCAAGTTTCAGGTTTCCCCATGTTTATTCACCATCATGTTTAGTCTATGTGAAATCAGGAAAATACTATGATTAGGAATTCTAAGTAATTGAAAAGTAAAATTCTTACTCCTCATTCCTGTCCTCCTTTTCTAAAATTGGCCAGAGGATAAATCAGCCAAATCAATCATCTTGGTTCAGCTCTCACAGATGAAAACTCTGTAGATAATATTTAAACACAATAACTGGAGAAAAACACAGAGGCTCATTAAATATGTCATATGCTATTGCATGCTATGCTTCTGCAAGTCTGGTCTAGGTCCCAGTCTTGCCATTCCCAGCACATGGACAGTACCATTGGTCACAACATGAATCCTTCTTTAATAAAAAGTGACCAAGTTATAGAAGGAGGGAGAAAGGCTTCCATGAGTTAATAATAATATTCTAACCAAAGGGAAAAAGTTAGCTGGTAGTTATAAGAAATATGATATATACTCTGAAATCTGGCCTACTGGTAGAACAGAATACTGAGATTATGGGTATGTGACTTACTTATTACAAAGAACTGACATAAAAAAGTAGAAACTCAGAAAGCATCAGGATATGGTCCACTTTTCTTACTTTTTATTTTCCTTTGACTTTTTATTTCAGTCTTTGTATGACGAAACATATTATATTTATAAACATAGGATAATAAATATGATTTATAATTAGTAGTATAAAATACAAAGTAATGTTAGTCACTAATCAAGACAGGCACCTTTGGAGCAAATTCCTATATTAATGCACTTTTAAAGTGTCCTTTTCTTTTGTTTCTGCATAAATTTTTGGAAAAACTTATGAAGAATCAACCAAGATCACTAAGATCAACAAGCCACTCTTTTTCTTTTAGACTCCTAGAATAAACTTGGCTAATCAAACTGAGCATGCTCAGGAGTGTTCAGTTCTGCCATCATACCTTATAACATGAGGTATGTGACCTTGAGCTGAGCATGCCCAGAAATGTGTCTATCATCTTTCTTTCTTGAACTATGACCCTGAACTGAGTATGCTCAAAAATGTACATACTGAACTGAGCATGCTCAGCAGTCCACCCCTAAAGTTTCTTCCTATATGAATACATACAGGGTCTCCAAATAAAATTTCCATGTATCTGTTTCTCAAAGAGGGCATTGCTTTGGAAATAGCCCCATGTTCTCCTTACCTGCTACAGATAATAAATCTTTCTCCATTCTTTTATTTCTTGGTTATGCTTTTGGCTTTGTACTCACCCAGATGCAAACCCATTTTACTTAGTTACAGCAACTGCTGCATCTATTAGCCCTCTGTCTATTTCCTCTTAAGGACAGCAGCCCTGGAGGAGTGATACCATGTGTGTTTGCAGGCCTCAGTCCCACTCACCCTGACACCATCAAGGAAGACCAAACCAGGAAATGCTCCTGCTCAGGACAATGCCAGATATTCCCCACTCACTAGATTATTGTAAACCCTACCCAGGGAAAGCTGCGGGTGGAAGGGCCAGAGGTGTGACTTGCAGAATCCCTTCTGCAGAATGACTAGATAAGGAGCAGACAGCAGGGAAGAAGCAGCATGTCTTTCCTCCACACTGATAGCCTGTGAGGCAACTTTCCTCCTGAGCTCTTTCCTTCACAGCAGACACCAAAGAAATGTCCATCTCTCCACAGAGCTCTGATCAGACCAACCTCTGACCAAGAAGTGGGTCTCACAGAGGCAGAACTGTGATGAGCTCCCAGTTTCTTTACAGCTCTATGTTTCACTTTCTGGAATCCAACAGTTTAGCAAGGTCAGGACCAACCATCTGATGCATTAACTCTTCTAACCTTTACTGCCCTGTGAAGAAAGAAGGCTGTGGCCCTCATCTCATGGTGAATAAATTGAAGCCCAGGAAAAACATTTATGCAAGGTCACAGTGCTAGTAAATGGCTGAAAGGCTAAAGGTCAGGAGGCCACGTGGTCTGTCCTAAGCTTACCGCTTGGTGCATCATTGTGGACATCGTGGACATCAGAGGATCCCATTCTGGAGAACACTGGCAACATCACACTGTATCTCTGCTGCCTTTCTTGGGTCTTGGGCTCATCCTGGGCCATCTGTTCAGGACTGGTGCTCCACACTCATTCCTGACCACTGAGCTTCAGGAGGCTCCTCAAGGAAGGTTTTGGAGGGTACTAGTTGGTTAATCAAAGTACCCATCTTTGGATGACTTGTTTTTTGTTAAAAATGGAAATTGAAGGGCTTGGGAGTAGGAAAGATGGTGGAGTGCGATGGTCATAATTACCCTAACTACATGTATGAATACACGAATGATGTGACTCTACTTTGTATACAACCAGAGATATGAAAAATTGTGCTCCATATGTGTAATATGAATTATAATGCATTCTATTGTCATATATGACAAATTAAAATAAAAAAATTAATAAATAAAAATTTTGCTTTTTGATTTAAAAAAAATGGAAATTTAAAATATCTCTAAAAGGGAGAACAGTCGTGTTTACAACTCTCCAGAAGATATGTTAGTGTATATTTCAAGTTAGCAAATAAAACAAAGACTGGATGAGGAGAGGATATCCCTACCTCAGATGGGTTGGTGCTGCTCTCAGGTGAGGGCTGTGGATGTTACTGAAATCCTGGCTCCAGGCCTGGCTCCAGGGAAATCCCAACAGACCAGTCCTAGCCACTCACCACAAGGGTGTTTGTGATAATGAAGCCAGAAAGGAATTTATTCTTAGTGTGTGTGTACCAGGAAGACAGTTAAATGCTGTCTTCAGGATATCAACAATAGCTCTGGGGATAGATAGGGCAAAAACATAAGCAAGAGTGGAGGGCATTTACCCAGCTAGCAGTCTTTGTCACAGGCAGTTTCAGTTTCTGTCACAGGAAGTTTATTCGCCAGATCTATGGTTCTGGAACTTTTGATAAACAGAGGGAAGAAATAACTCAGAAGATCAGGAAAGAGAGGAAGGGAGGGAGGAAAAAGAAATAAAGAAAATAAAAAGTCAAAGAGAAGGACAGGTCATAGAGACAAAATGGAGTTAGTGAGGCCAGTGACTGGGTCCTTCATGGGACAACTTTCTGTGAGGCTTTCAGATCCAGGATTGTCCTTCATTCCACCAAGGTAGTGTATGCTTTTTTTTTTTGGGGGGGGGGGGGAACCTTGTTCCTAGCAGGACTAACATGGTAGAGAAAAATGAGTAACATGAGTAAATGTAACAATCATTGAAGTGAAAAAGAATACATATGAAATGTAGAGTACACTCACACTTTTGTTAAGTACACCTTCATTATATGTGACTAAACAGGAATATCCTGCCAAATCCTAATAATTTCTTTCACCTATGAACTAACAGGTGATTTTATTTTCTTCTTTAGCTTTCCTAAAATTCACTAATTTTTCTACAACTAAGATTTCTCTTATAATCAGAAGAATATTACTTGAAATTTTGTAGTCATTCAAGTTCTTCTCCTATGGGAATTCAACTACATGGATAACTGAAATGTCATTATGACTGAAGAGCCCACTAGATATATCAGGCCAGCACATGGAGATCAAGAATTAAGACAAAACTTACAGTTTCCACTGAGGACTTTGACATCTACATAGAGCAAAGAGAAAGGCTTTACTTTGATACTTACTCTGTAACACTGGGCAAGATTTGTCACCTCTAATGTATTCAATTTCCTTTTCTTTAAGGAACATGTCACTTTCTGTTGGTACTGGGCTAAGCATTGGCATTCATCATCTCAATCGCTTCCCACAATAACCATTTTGGTTGATACAACCAATACCCACAGGAGGAATGATGAAATTAAGCATTAAAATTATTAAGTAATCTGTCCAATACCACTGAGCTCATGAACAGGCTAGAAATACAACCCAAAACTATGGTGTCAAGAATGTTGTAGCACTGCTGTGCTAAAGGAAGATGTTACTAACCTCAAAGAGTTACAATAAGAATTAAATGAAAAACATATGTTCAAATCATCTAGAATGGTTTCACAGTCAGAGGTACTCAACCAGATCCTTCCACATAAAATATTGGGGATTGGGAAACTCAATCAGAAATTGCAATGAAGTCTATTCAAAAGGCAAAGCTCATAATATTCTTCTGAGTTATACTTTGCAATTACAGAGCAGAATACATATAGATATCCATGGTCTATCTTGCTTCTTACTGTGAGAACTCAGTGCATTGCAATATTGGGAGGTTGGAAGGCAGAATATAACATGAAAAGCATTTATAACACTATGTTCCTTATGATAGCTTATGACTTGTTCTTTTTTTTTTTTTTTTTTTTTTCTGTACTAGGGATTGAATCCAGGGGCGCTCAATCACTGAGCCACATCCACAGCCCTTTTTTATTTTTTATTTAGAGACAGGGTTGCACTAAGTTGTGGAGGCTGACTTTAAACTTGTGATCCTCCTGCCTCAGCACCCGCCCCCAAGTCGCTTGGATTACAGACATGTGCCACTGTGCCTGGCCATCAACAACTTTTGTTCCCACTTCACAAGATACCTCTTTAATACAATAAAGAATAGAATAATAAACACAATTTCACTTATCAGAGAAAAGCCACTCACCTTGTGTAACATGTCAAGCTCAATTCCCAAAGCATCCAACTACTCTCCAGCCCCAATCACCTCATATATTGCATCTGTCATTTCAAGTCAGTTACTTTCACATCTGCAAGGGCAACAGATCAAAAACCAGCCAGCTTTCCTGAATTCTCACTGGCTGAATCCTCTCTGATTACTGCTATGGGAAATTCACTGGCTTTGGTTCAGGAAGCCGCTGCCGCCAGTAGGCTTCACCTCCATTTAACCCATGAACACTAAAGGCAGCTAGGTCAGCAAAAATCACAGAATATTTTATCTGGACACCAGGTGGCAGTGCTTCAGCCAAGAACTGCTCCCTTTCTCCACAAAGGGAGGATGCCAAGCTTGATTTTCAAAGAAGGAAAACAGTTTTAGACAAAGTTTTCACAAATTTGTTACATTTGAGTAAAAACATAGAGGAAGTACAGAGGTACACCATATGGATATTGTAAAGGCAAAGGGAAAAGGTACTGATATGGAAACATGCTTGGGAATTTTCAGGAATAATCTTTCCCTCTAGTCCCTTATACCTTCCAGCACACTGTTGTAAAAGAGACTGGCTAATATACGCAGCACTGCTAACTGGTTAGTTGATGACTGTTTTTACCTATTATCCCTTGGGGAATCTGTACCTGGTTTGTTATCTTTTTCTCCATTTCCCTTGAGATCCTTTTGAAATCAGTAATGTCACCATCACTGAAACCCCCAGCCATCCTGCTCTGGGGCCATTGCTTCTCCATAGGCAAAACCTTGCTCTTTAGAGCCCTCCTGGATGCACTCTGGATGACAACAAAAAATTGAGATTCTCTTCAAAAATCAGGAAAAGTTAGGTCTTGTCTCCTAAATACTAAAATTAAAACAATAAAAACAATCACATAGGGTGTTGATGTGTAAATTAGGTAATGATTCTGAAATGTAATACAGCCTCACATATAGTAAGCTGAATAAACATCAACATTCTTTTTCTTATCAAAACTTGCCTTTCCTTCAGTGCCCAAGTCTGGGGCATGCTACTATTTTTTTCTTCTTTCCACATGTTTGAAGCATCTGGCAAACCTTCCCCTGGAGGTCGTCGTTGTTTTTCCCTATCTTCTTGGGGTCATTTCCTCCTGACTACACTAATATAATCAGGATGCTGAAAGAACAGAGATGAACATTCAGATGCACTTTAATTTCCATCTCCCCAATGAGTAATTATATTAAGTGCTTTTGTGTGCTTATTAGATATTGGGAATCATATTTCTAAAATGGCTAAGTATTTGTCATAACTTTAATTCGAAGTTGTTGTATGACAGTAGAATACATTACAATTCATAATACGTATATAGAGCACATTTTTACATATCTCTGGTTGGATAAAAAATATATTCATATCATTCTTGTCCTCATACATGCACTTAGGGTATTGATATCCCTCTCATTCTACCCCTTTGTCCCTTCCCTTTCCCTCCCTCCCCATTGACCTTTCTAATCCTTCTATGCTCTCTGCACCAACCCTGATGTGAATCAGCCTCCCTATATCAGAGAAAACATTCGACATTTGGATTTTTGAGATTGGCTAACTTCACTTAGCATTATATTCTCCAATTTCATCCATTTACCTGTGAATGCCATTAATTTATTCTCTTTTATTGCTGAGTAGTATTCCATTGTGTGTATATACCACATTTTCTTTATCCATTCATCTACTGAGGGGCATCTAGGCTGGTTCCACAACCTACCTATTGTGAAATGTGCTGTTATAAACATTGATGTGGCTGTGTACTTATAGTTTGCTGTTTTTAAGTCCTTTGGGGTTTATCCCAGGGATGTAAGTTTAGTTCAACATATGGAAATCAATAAACGTAATACATCACATCAATAGACTTAAAGATAAGAACCATACGATCATCTCAATAGGTGCAGAAAAAAACATTCAACAAAATACAGCACCTCAGTAGTAAGAGGAAAATTCATTGCACTGAGTTCATTCCTTAAAAGGAAAAAACAATGACAAATAAATGACTTAACATCACACCTCAAAGCACAAGAAAAAGAAGAACAGATCAACACCAAGAGTAGCAGAAGACAGGAAATAATTAAAATCAGAGCAGAAATTAATGAAATTGAGACTAAGGAAACCATTCAAAGAATTGACAAAACTAAAAGTTGGTTCTTTGAAAAAATAAACAAAATTGACAGATCCTTAGCAATGCTAACAAAAAGAAGAAGAGAAAAAACTCATATTACTAACATTCGTGATGAAAAAGGGAATATCACAACAAACACCTCAGATATACAGAATATAATTAGAAATTACTTTGAAAACTTGTACTCTAATAAAATAGAAAATACTGAATGCATTGACAGATTTCTAGAGTCATATGATTTGCCTAAACTGGATGTGGAGGCTATACACAATTTAAACAGATCAATTACAAGCGAAGAAATAGAAGATGTCATCAAAAAGCTACCAACAAGGAAAAGTCCAGGACCTGATGGGTTTACAGCTGAGTTCTACAAGACTTTCAAAGAAGAACTAATACCAATGCTCTTCAAACTATTTCAAGAAATAGAAAAAGAGGGAGCTCTTCCAGACTCTTTCTATGAGGCCAATATTACATTAATTCCAAAGCCAGGCAAAGACGCATCCAAAAAAGAAAATTTCAGGCCAATATCTTTAATGAACATAGATGCAAAAATCCTCAACAAAATTCTGGCAAATCGGATACAAAAACATATCAAAAAGATAGTGCACCATGATCAAGTGGGGTTTATTCCAGGGATGCAAGGCTGGTTCAATATTCGGAAATCAAGAATGAGATGGATATCATTAACCTAAATGCATGATTGAAGATCTGAATGGTACTTATATACTTTGTATACAAGCAGTTGTATGTAAAAAGATACTATACTTGTGCATGATGAATAAATAAATAAATAATAAAAAAATTAAAAAAAAATATTCGGAAATCAATAAACATAATACATCACATCAATAGATTGATAAAAATATATGATTGTCAGAGAAAAAGCATTTGACAAAATACAGCACCACTTTATGTTCAAAACACTAGAAAAACTAGGAATATCAGGAACATATCTTAACATTATAAAAGCTATTTATGCAAGGCCCAGAGCTAACATTATCTTAAATGGAGAAAAATTGAAAGCATTTCCTCTAAAAAGTGGAAGAAGACAGGGCTGCCCCCTTTCACCACTGCTATTTAACATAGTACTGGAAACTCTGGCCAGAGCAATTAGACAGACGAAAGAAATTAAAGGGATCCACATAGGAAAAGAAGAGCTGAAATTAGCACTATTTGCTGAGGTATGATAATATACCTAGAAGACCCAAAAAACTCTACCAGAAAACTTTTACAACAAGTAAATGAATTCGGCAAAGTAGCAGGATACAAAATCAACATCCATAAGTCAAAGGCATTTTTATACATCAGTGACAAAGCCTCTGAAAGGGAAATGATGAAAACGACCCCATTTACAATAGCATCAAAAAAAAAAAAAAAAAAAAAAAAAAAACCTGGGAATCAACTTAACAAAAGAGGTGAAAGACATCTATAAAGAAAATTATAGAACACTAAAGAAAGAAATCATAGAAGAACTCAGAAGATGGAAAGACCTACCTTGCTCTTGGATAGGTAGAGTCAATATTGTCAAAATGTCCATACTACCAAAGGCATTATACAGATTTAATGCAATTCCAATAAAAATTCCAATGTCATTTTTCAAAGAAATAGAAAAAAAAAATCATGAAATTCATCTGGAAAAATAAGAGACCCAGAATACCAAAGCAATCCTGAGCAAGAAAAGTGAAGCAGGGGGCATCACCATACCAGACTTTAAATTATACTATAGAGCAATAGTAACTAAAACAGCATGGTATTGGCACCAAAACAGACAGGTGGACCAATGGTACAGAATTGAGGACACAGAGACTAATACATATAATTTCAGTTATCTTATATTAGACAAAGGTGCAAAAAATGTACAGTGGAGAAAGGATAGCCTCTTCAACAAATGGTGTTGGGAAAACTGGAAATCCATATGCAACAAAATGAAATTAAACTTGTATCTCTCACCATGCACAAAACTCAATTCAAAGTGGATCAAGAACCTAGGAATTAGATCTGAGACAATACGCCTAATAGAAAAAGTAAGCTCCAATTTCCAACATGTCCGATTAGGCCCCAAGTTCCGTAATAAGAATTCTGTAGTGCAAGAACTATTACCAAGAATTAATGAATGGGATAGATTTAAGGTAAAAAGCTTCTTCTCAGCAAAAGAAACAATCAGTGAGGTGAACAGAGAGCCAACTAATTGGGAACAAATATTTAATACATGCACATCAAATAGAGCACTAATTTCTAGAATATATAAAGAACTCAAAAAACTTTACACCAAAAAGAAAATAACCCAATCAATAAATGGGCTAAGGAACTGAAAAGACACTTCTCAGAAGAAGATATACAATCAATCAACAAATACATGAAAAAATGCTCAACCTCTCTGGCAATTATAGCAATGCAAATAAAAAACTACTCTAAGATTTCATTTCACTCCAGTCAGAATGGCAGCTATCAAGAACACAAACAATAAATGTTGGAGAGGATGTGGGGAAAAAGGCACACTTATACATTGCTGGTGGGACTGCAAAATGGTGCAACCACTATGGAAAGCAGTATGGAGATTTCTTGGGAAAATGGGAATGGAACCACCCTGTGACCCAGCCATCCCACTCCTGGGTCTGTTCCCAAAAGACTTAAAAACAGCATATTACAGTGACACAGCCACTTCAATGTTTATAGCAGCACAATTTATAATAGCTAGGTTGTGGAACCAACCTAGATGTCCCTCAGTAGATGAGTGGATAAAGAAAATGTGGTATATATACAAAATGGAATTTTACTCAGCAATAAGAGAGAATAAAATAATGGCATTTGCAGGTAAATGGATGAAGTTGGAGAATATAATGCTAAGTGAAATTAGTCAATCTCAAAAATCCAAACACCAAATGTTTTCTCTGATATAAGGTTAGTTCACAGTGTGATTGGATGGGGGCACATAGGATTAGAGGAACACTAGAATGGTCAAAGGAAAGGGAGGGCAAGGGAGGGAGCAGGGGGGGGAGAATGGGGGGAAAATTGTGGTTGAATGAGATGGATATCACTATCCTAAATGCATGATTAAAGATCTGAATGGTACTTATATACTTTGTATACAAGCAGTTGTATGTAAAAAGATGATATACTTGTGCATTATGAATAAGTAAATAAATAATCTAAAAAACAACATTATAAAAGCTATTTATGCAAGGCCCAGAGCTAACATTATCTTAAATGGAGAAAAATTGAAAGCATTTCCTCTAAAAAGTGGAAGAAGACAGGGATGCCCCCTTTCACCACTGCTATTTAACATAGTACTGGAAACTCTGGCCAGAGCAATTAGACAGACGAAAGAAATTAAAGGGATCCACATAGGAAAAGAAGAGCTGAAATTAGCACTATTTGCTGAGGTATGATAATATACCTAGAAGACCCAAAAAACTCTACCAGAAAACTTTTACAACAAGTAAATGAATTCGGCAAAGTAGCAGGATACAAAATCAACATCCATAAGTCAAAGGCATTTTTTATACATCAGTGACAAAGCCTCTGAAAGGGAAATGATGAAAACGACCCCATTTACAATAGCATCAAAAAAAAAAAAAAAAAAAAAAAAAACCTGGGAATCAACTTAACAAAAGAGGTGAAAGACATCTATAAAGAAAATTATAGAACACTAAAGAAAGAAATCATAGAAGAACTCAGAAGATGGAAAGACCTACCTTGCTCTTGGATAGGTAGAGTCAATATTGTCAAAATGTCCATACTACCAAAGGCATTATACAGATTTAATGCAATTCCAATAAAAATTCCAATGTCATTTTTCAAAGAAATAGAAAAAAAAAATCATGAAATTCATCTGGAAAAATAAGAGACCCAGAATACCAAAGCAATCCTGAGCAAGAAAAGTGAAGCAGGGGGCATCACCATACCAGACTTTAAATTATACTATAGAGCAATAGTAACTAAAACAGCATGGTATTGGCACCAAAACAGACAGGTGGACCAATGGTACAGAATTGAGGACACAGAGACTAATACATATAATTTCAGTTATCTTATATTAGACAAAGGTGCAAAAAATGTACAGTGGAGAAAGGATAGCCTCTTCAACAAATGGTGTTGGGAAAACTGGAAATCCATATGCAACAAAATGAAATTAAACTTGTATCTCTCACCATGCACAAAACTCAATTCAAAGTGGATCAAGAACCTAGGAATTAGATCTGAGACAATACGCCTAATAGAAAAAGTAAGCTCCAATTTCCAACATGTCCGATTAGGCCCCAAGTTCCGTAATAAGAATTCTGTAGTGCAAGAACTATTACCAAGAATTAATGAATGGGATAGATTTAAGGTAAAAAGCTTCTTCTCAGCAAAAGAAACAATCAGTGAGGTGAACAGAGAGCCAACTAATTGGGAACAAATATTTAATACATGCACATCAAATAGAGCACTAATTTCTAGAATATATAAAGAACTCAAAAAACTTTACACCAAAAAGAAAATAACCCAATCAATAAATGGGCTAAGGAACTGAAAAGACACTTCTCAGAAGAAGATATACAATCAATCAACAAATACATGAAAAAATGCTCAACCTCTCTGGCAATTATAGCAATGCAAATAAAAACTACTCTAAGATTTCATTTCACTCCAGTCAGAATGGCAGCTATCAAGAACACAAACAATAAATGTTGGAGAGGATGTGGGGAAAAAGGCACACTCATACATTGCTGGTGGGACTGCAAAATGGTGCAACCACTATGGAAAGCAGTATGGAGATTTCTTGGGAAAATGGGAATGGAACCACCCTGTGACCCAGCCATCCCACTCCTGGGTCTGTTCCCAAAAGACTTAAAAACAGCATATTACAGTGACACAGCCACTTCAATGTTTATAGCAGCACAA
This sequence comes from Tamias sibiricus, assembly GCA_025594165.1. Classification (NCBI taxonomy): domain Eukaryota; kingdom Metazoa; phylum Chordata; class Mammalia; order Rodentia; family Sciuridae; genus Tamias; species Tamias sibiricus. Next base: position 85,777,873 of record CM046659.1, read on the forward strand.
TTTATAATAGCTAGGTTGTGGAACCAACCTAGATGTCCCTCAGTAGATGAGTGGATAAAGAAAATGTGGTATATATACAAAATGGAATTTTACTCAGCAATAAGAGAGAATAAAATAATGGCATTTGCAGGTAAATGGATGAAGTTGGAGAATATAATGCTAAGTGAAATTAGTCAATCTCAAAAATCCAAACACCAAATGTTTTCTCTGATATAAGGTTAGTTCACAGTGTGATTGGATGGGGGCACATAGGATTAGAGGAACACTAGAATGGTCAAAGGAAAGGGAGGGCAAGGGAGGGAGCAGGGGGGGGAGAATGGGGGGAAAATGGTGGTTGAATGAGATGGATATCACTATCCTAAATGCATGATTAAAGATCTGAATGGTACTTATATACTTTGTATACAAGCAGTTGTATGTAAAAAGATGATATACTTGTGCATTATGAATAAGTAAATAAATAATCTAAAAACAACAACAACAACAACAACAAAATACAGCACATCTTTATGTTCAAAACACTAGAGGCCCCAGAGCAGGAGACAGCAAGGACAGACCTGCCAACTCTGCCTGAGCCCAGGCCAGCCCAGGGTAGTCCCGCGGACCTTCACCTGAGCATAGCCAGCCCCAGGTTAGTTCTGCCGACGCCTGCTTGTGTGAGACCAGCCGCCAGCCAGCCCCACTGACCTCAGCCCCAGAGCAGGAGACAGCAAGGACAGACCTGCCAACTCCGCTTAGAGTGCAGGCAGGCCCGGGGGCAGTCCCACTGACCTTCACCCCAGTGCGGATAGCCCCAGACCACCACAGGAGCTCAGACTCAACCAGTTTGGCCCACACCAACCAGTGTGAACACAGCTTCAGGTAACATACTTTGAGGGTCAGTGGCAGGTTCTGATAGTCCAGCGCTAAGGGGAGGCACAGACAATCTGCAAGGGCATTAACAAATATAGGGAAGAATCTGTAATAACTCAGATCTACACTGCAAAAAGTAAAGCAAATAGACATCATGAAAAAACAGGGGAGGAAAATACCCCAAACAAATCAGGATTCTACAATAACAGAACCCATGCTCAGTGAAGTTGAAGAAATGTCAGAGAAGGAGTTCAGAAGGTTCATAATTAAAATGATCTGTGAATCAAAGAATGACCTAAATGAGCAAATACAGACAAAAATTGACCACTACAACAAAGATATAAGAGAGCAAATACAGGTAGCAAAAGATTACTTCAAAAATGAGATTGAAACTCTGAAAATAAACCAGTCAGAAATTCTTGAAATGAAGGAAACAATTAACCAAATAAAAAACACAATTGAAGGCATCACCAACAGACTAGATCAACTGGAAGAAAGAACTTCAGACAATGAAGACAAAGTACATAATCTTGAAAATGAAGTTGACCACACAATGAAGATAGTAAGAAACCATGAACAGAACATCCAAGAAGTATGGGACAGCATCCAAAGACCAAATCTAAGAATAATTGGGATAGAGGAAGGCACAGAGTTTCAAACCAAAGGAATGCACAACCTCTTTAATGAGATAATATCAGAAAATTTCCCAAACATGAAGAATGAATTGGAAAACCAAATACAAGAGGCTTATAGGACACCAAATGTACAAAATTACAACAGATCTACACTAAGACACATTATAATGAAAATGCCTAGCATACAGAACAAGGATAGAATTTTAAAGGCCACAAAAGAGAGGAATCAGATCACATATAGAGGGAGACCAATTCGAATCACAGCAGATTTTTCAATTCAGACACTCAAAGCTAGGAGATCATGGAACAACATATTCCAAGCTCTGAAGGAAAAGGGATGCCAACCAAGAATCTTATACCCAGCGAAATTAAGCTTTAGATTTGAGGACGAAATAAAAACCTTCCATGATAAACAAAAGTTAAAAGAATTTACAAGTAGAAAGCCAGCACTACAGAACATCCTCTGCAAAATATTCCATGAAGAGGAAAAGAAAAACAACGATGAAAATCAACAGAGGGAGGTATTACACTAAAGGAAAAAATCTATCAGAAGAGAAACTATGTCAAGGTAAATACCAGAAATAAAAATGGCTGGGAATACAAAACACATCTCAATAATAACTCTGAATGTTAATGGCCTAAATGTACCAATCAAAATACATAGATTAGCAGATTGGATCAAAAAAACAGACCCAACAATATGCTGCCTCCAAGAGACTCATCTGATAGGAAAAGACATCCATAGGCTGTGGGTAAAAGGTTGGGAAAAATCCTACCACTTATATCGACAGAGGAAACAAGCAGGGGTTTCCATCCTCATATCAAATAAAGTAGACTTTAAGATAAAGTCAATCAAAAGGGATAAAGAAGGACACTACATACTGCTCAAGGGAACCATACACCAACAAGAATTAACAATTATAAATATATATGCCCCAAACAATGGAGCATCCATGTTCATCAAACAAACTCTCCTGAAGTTTAAGAGTCAAATTGACCACAACACAATAATTCTGGGTGACTTTAACACACTCCTTTCACCACGGGATAGATCTTCCAAACAAAAGCTGAACAAAGAAACTATAGAACTCAAAAATACAATAAACAACTTAGACTTAACTGACTTATATAGAATATTTTATCCTTCAACAAGTGAATACACTTTCTTCTCAGCAGCACATGGAACCTTCTATAAAATAGACCATATACTAGGACACAAAACAACTCTGAGCAAATACAAAAAAGTTGAGATTCTACCCTGCATTCTATCTGACCATAATGGAATGAAATTAGAAATCAATGATAAAATAAGAAATAAAAGCTACTCCAACACCTGGAGACTAAATAATATGCTACTGAATAAACAACGGGTTGCAGATGACATCAAAGAGGAGATTAAAAAATTCTTACAGGTGAATGAGAACACAGACACAACATATCAAAATCTCTGAGACACTGTGAAGGCAGTTCTAAGAGGAAAGTTCATTGCATTGAGTTCATTCCTCAAAAGAAGAAAAAGTCAACAAACAAATGACTTAAAATTACATCTCAAAGCTCAAGCAAAAGAAGAGAAATCCAACACCAAAAGGGGTAGAAGACAGGAAATAATTAAAATCAGAGCTGAAATTAATGAAATTGAAAGAAAAGAAACAATTGAAAAAATTGACAAAACAAAAAGTTGGTTCTTTGAAAAAATAAATAAAATTGACAGACCCTTATCCAGGCTAACAAAGAGAAGGAGAGAGATAACTCAAATTACTAGTATATGTGATGAAAAAGGAAATATCACAACAAACTCTACGGAAATACAGGAAATAATTTGAAATTATTTTGAAAACTTGTACTCCAACAAAATATAAAACACCGAAGGCATCGACAAATTTCTAGAGTTGTATGATGTGCCCAAACTTAAGCAGGATGATATACATAATTTGAACAGACCAATTTCAAGCCACGAAATAGAAGATGCCATCAGAAGCCAACCAACCAAGAAAAGCCCAGGACCAGATGGATACACAGCTGAGATCTACAAGATCTTCAAAGAAGAACTGATACCAATACTCTTCAATTTATTTCAGGAAATAGAAAAAGAGGGAGTACTTCCAAACTCATTCTATGAGGCTAACATCACCCTGATCCCCAAACCAGGCAGACACATCCAAAAAAGAAAACTTCAGACCCATATCTTTAATGAACATAGATGCAAAAATTCTCAATAAAATTCTAGTAAAATGGATACAGAAACATATAAAAAATATAATACACCACGATCAAGTGGGGTTCATTCCAGGGATGCAAGGATGGTTTAACATGCGGAAAACAATAAACATAATTCACGACGTCAATAGACTCAAAGATAAGAACCATATGATTATCTCAATAGATGCAGAAAAAGCATTTGACAAAATACAGCACCCCTTCATGCTCAAAACACTAGAAAAACTAAGGATAACTGGAACATATCTCAACATCATAAAAGCTATATATGCTAATCCCCAGGCCAACATTATTCTAAATGAAGAAAAATTGAAAACATTCCCTCTAAAAACTGGAACAAGACAGGGGTGCCCTCTTTCATCACTTCTATTCAATATAGTAATTGAAATGTTGGCCAGAGCAATAAGACAGATGAAAGAAATTAAAGGGATACAGATAGGTAAAGTAGAACTCAAATTATCATTATTTGCTGATGATATGATTTTATACCTAGAAGACCCAAAAAATTCAACCAGAAAACTTCTAGAACTCATAAATGAATTCAGCAAAGTAGCAGGATACAAAATCAACACCCATAAATCTAAGGCATTTCTATATATCAGTGACAAATCCTCTGAAAGGGAAATGAGGAAAACTACCCCGTTTACAATAGCATCAAAAAAATAAAATACTTGGGAATCAACTTAACCAAAGACGTGAAAGACCTCTATAATGAAAACTACAGAACACTAAAGAAAGAAATTATGGGAGACCTTAGAAGATGAAAAGATCTACCCTATTCTTGGATAGGCAGAACTAATATTGTCAAAATGACCATACTACCAAAAGCACTATACAGATTTAATGCAATGCCAACCAAAATCCCAATGACATTCCTCATAGAAATAGAAAAAGCAGTCATGAAATTCATCTGGAAAAATAAGAGACCCAGAATAGCTAAAGCAATCCTTAGTAAGAGGAGTGAAGCAGGTGGCATCACTATACCAGACCTTAAATTATACTACAGAGCAATAGTAACAAAAACAGCATGGTATCGGCACCAACATAGGCCGGTAGACCAATGGTACAGAATAGAGGACACAGAGACTAACACATATAATTTCAGTTATCTTATATTAGACAAAGGCGCCAAAAATGTACATTGGAGAAAAGATAGCCTCTTCAACAAATGGTGCTGGGAAAAACTGGAAATCCATATGCAATAAAGTGAAATTAAACCTCTATCTCTCACCATGCACAAAATTCAACTCAAAGTGGATCAAGGATCTAGGAATTAGACCAGAGACACTACACCTAATAGAAGAAAGAGTAAGCTCTAATCTCCAACATGTTGGATTAGGCCCCAAGTTCCTTAATAAGAATCCTGTAGCACAAGAATTAATACCAAAAATCAATAAATGGAATAGACTCAAATTACAAAGCTTCTTCTCAGCAAAAGAAACAATCAGTGAGGTGAACAGAGAGCCTACTAATTGGGAACAAATTTTTACCACACGCACGTCAGATAGAGCACTAATCTCTAGAATATATAAAGAACTCAAAAATCTTAACACCAAAAAACCAAATAGCCCAATCAATAAATGGGCCAAGGAACTGAACAGACACTTCTCAGAAGAAGATATACAATCAGTCAACAAATACATGAAAAAATGCTCAACCTCTCTGGCAATTAGAGAAATGCAAATCAAAACCACTCTAAGATTTCATCTCACACATGTCAGATTGGCAGCTATTAAGAACACAAACAACAATGAATGTTGGAGAGAATGTGAAGAAAAAGGCACACTCATACATTGTTGTGGGACTGCAAAATGGTGCAGCCAATATGGAAAGCAGTATGGAGATACCTTGGAAAACTTGGAATGGAACCACCTTATGACCCAGCTGTCCCACTCCTTGGTCTTTACCCCAAAGACCTGAAAACAGCATACTACAGTGACACAGCCACATCAATGTTTATAGCAGCACAATTCACAATAGCTAAACTGTGGAGCCAACCCAGATGCCCTTCAGTAGATGAATGGATAAAGAAAATGTGGTATATACACACAATGGAACATTACTCAGCAATAAGAGAGAATAAAATCATGGCATTTGCAGGAAAATGGATGGAGTTAGAGCATATAATGCTAAGTGAAGTTAGCCAATCCCAAAAAGCCAAATGCCAAATGTTTTCTCTGATATAAGAAGACCAATTCACAGTCGGGTTGAGATGGGGAGCATAGGAGGGTTAGAGGAACACTAGAATGGCCAATGAGGAGGGAGGGGAAGGGAGGGGGCAAAAGGGTGAAGAAGAAAAAAGGTAGAATAAGATGGATATCATTACCCTAAATGCATGTATGAAGTCATGAATGGTGTGAATATACTTTGCATACAACCAGAGATTTGTAAAAAAAAGTGCTCTATATGTGTAGTATGAAATGTAATGCATTCTGCTGTCATTTATAACATCTTAGAATAAAAAAAAAAGAAAAAAAAAACTAGAAAAACTAGGCATAACAAGAATGTACCTCAACATTATAAAAGCTATCTATGCAAAGCCCCAGTTAGCATCATTTTAAATGGAGAAAAATTGAAATCATTCAGTCTAAAAATGGGAACAAGACAGAGATGCCCCCTTTCACCACTTTTATTTAACATAGTACTTGAAACTCTGGCCAGAGCAATTAGATGAAAGAGATGAAAGGGATTCAGATAGGAAAAGAAGAACTCAAACTAGCACTATTTGCTGATGATATATATGTTCTATACCTAGAAGACACAAAAAATTCCACCTGCAAACTTTTAGAACTAGTAAATGAATTCAACAAAGTAGCAGGATACAAAATCAAGACCCATAAATCAAAGGCATTTATGTATATCAGTGACAAATCCTCTGAAAGGGAAATAATGGAAACTACCCCATTTACAATAGCATCAAGAAAAATAATACTTGGGAATCAATGTAATGAAAGTATTTGCCATTTTAATTATTTCTTTTCATATTGGTTTTAAGGATTTCCTGTATTGAGTTTTTTTTTTTTTTTTTTTCCCAGAAATTTGCATTGTAGAGCAGGCACCATGCTATGCATCTATAGTCCCAATCTTTGGGGAGAGTGAGGATTGAGAATTCCTCAATCTCAGGAGTTCAGGGCCAGCATAGGCAACATAGTGAGAACCTGCCTCAAACAAAGAAAAGTAAGATGTATTACAAATATAGTTTTTCAATCTGTGAATGGACTTTCTACCTTCCTTAGTTAATTTAGCAAAGCATCAGATTACAAGGTTAACATACATAAATAAGTTGCATTCTTTTTCATACTCTGATAATGAATCTGCTGAAAAAGAAATTAGGAAAACTATCCTATTCACAATAACCTCATAAAATAAAATAAATAAAATACTTGGAACCTAATCTAACAATGGAGATGAAGGACCTCTACAATGAAAAACTATAGGACACTGAAGAAAGAAAATGAAGAAGACGTTAGAAGATGGAAAGAATCCCCATGTTCTTAGATAGGCAGAATCAATATTGTCAAAAAAGTCATACTACCAAAAGCATTGTACATTCAATGTAATTCCCATCAAAATACCAATGGCATTCTTCACAGAACTAGAAAAAAAAAAAGGTTAAAATACAAGAATAAGAGACCCAGAATAGCTAAGAATCCTGAGCAAAATGTACAGCACTGAAGGCATCACAATGCCAGAATCTAAATTATACTACAGAGCTTTAGTAACAAAACAGCATGGTAATCAGGATTTTGCTACTTTACTAAATAATTAATACAATAGATTATTTTAAAAATTAAATTGGGAAATTTAATCTGCCTCATGTGCAAAATCAGCACAATTTTTACTTTAAGATGTACTTAAAATATTTTAGAAGCAATGTTAGAAATCTCAGAAGAAATACCTTAAAGGTAGCATAAGACCATTTCAGTTAAATCAGTATAAAAATATTCATTCTTTCAAAGTAATATTTGTAATTTATTTCATTCCTTCTTCCATATAATAACTTTTAGGAAGCTATGATAATCCATTTCTCTGGTGATTTTAATTCCTATAGTCAATCTGCTCCCACTATTTTAGATATAAGTATTTGCATATTGCTATTACTCCTCTCATATACACAAAGATAGAAATGTGGAATAATAGTATATACACCCTAATTATATGCCACTAAAGAAGTTCTATGTGTTTGGATAAATATGTTTTAGGCCTAATAAAGAAAAACAAACATTTTCCAACATTTTTTGTCAACTCTGACCTCTGGATTTATGAATTATTAATCAGTTTGCACAGTTGTTCTGGTATATTAAGGAATGCTTTTGATAAGTTTGTAATATAGAAGGTTTTATTAAAACCTTAAAAAAGGGGGAAAAAAAGATAGTATGGTATTGTCACCAAAACAGATTATAAAGACCAGTGGAGTAGAATAGATGACAAAGAGACAAACCCACATAGATATAGCCAACTGATACTCGACAAAGTTGCCAAAAACCCATGTTGGAGAAAAGACACCCATTTTAGCAAATGGTGCTGAGAAAACTGGACATCGGTGTGTAAAGAATGAAACTTGATCTCTGTCTCTCAGCCTGCTGGTAAATGGATGGAACTGGACACCACAGGCTAAGTGAAAGAAGCCAGACCTAGAAAGTCAAGAGTCAAAAGTTTTTTCTGATATGAGGAAGCTAGACCAAAATAAGGACAAGAAAAGAAAAGAAAAAGGAGGGGAAGGAAATCCCATGAAAATAGAAGGGAGATCAGAGGGATACATGAAGGGGATTTAGGGAGAAGAAGGAGAGATGAGAAAAGGGAAGAACTGTGGAAAGAATCTGACCTAACCTTCCTAGGTATGCATATGAATATGTCACAGTGAATCTCACCTTTACATATATCCACAAGGCACTACTGAAAAAAAAAATTAAACAGAAGAAAGATCAGCTAAGTAGAGGAAAAGGAACAGGGAGAGGGAGGAGTAGAGGGAAAGAAGAAGTACTGTGCATTGAATTAGAGCAAATTATGATCCATGCATGTATAATTATGTCCAAACCCTAATATCATGTATAACTAAAATGAATTAATTTTAAAAGTGCAAAAAAAAGTGATTTTTTTTTGAGACAGAATCTGGCTAAGTTATTCAGGCTGAACTTGAACTTAAAATCCTTCTGTTTCAGCCTTCCAAGTAACTGGAAGGCAGAGGCATACGCTAGCATGGGCTGCTGTGCCCTGGTTTAAGAGCAATTTCTAACAAAAAGACAATTTAAAACATATTTCCTATTCATAGGAAGCTAGTTTGAATGTTTTATTTATCTTTCTTTAGTCACTTTAAAAATGATTTTTTGTAGAAGCAATATTGACTTCTATTGATTCTTATGAGAAGTCAGGCATCATTCATAATGTTGTTTCTCAGAAGATACTGTACAAACTTCCTCTGCCTTGTTGGCAAGATTTTAGTGTTGTCATTTTTCTCTTAACTGGGTACCCCCAATGTGGATGTGCCTTCATTCTCTTTTCTAAAACCAGAGTGGTGGAATTACAGAATTTCTTACTCAACTTTCTGACCTTGCACATTGCATTGTTCATGACTGAGGAAGGTCAAGTGTGTCAGTGGGTGGAGATGCTGGTTATGGGCAGAGATTATGGAATAGGTAACAGAATAGATAGTTATAAAACCAGCTGCAATCACATGACCATTTGTGGAAACAAGGACTATAATAGTTATAAAACTTCTTTTACATTTTAATATGAATATATTCTGATATATATTAAGCAACGTTTTCTCTCCTCCCATTTTTCTTCATTAACTAGCATAAGATGTACTAATGAGAGTTAATCCTATATCTCTTTATATCTAGTAGTTAAGCTATAGGACATCAGTGGGAGAGTGCGATTGAGAGAGAAGGGGAATAAATATCACCCTGAGATGGATAAATGAATTTGAATCCTTGGGAGAGAGCGTTATCCTTTTTTGGTTGAGTGAGAAGTAGTAGCATCATATACCATAAATGGTTTTTTCATGGTCTACTTAAACAGTAAGTATTGTTAAAGAAGGTCCATGTGAATGCCAAGTTCACAAGGGGGTGCTATGGCAGCTATGTATTGTCTCAGCTAAACTATATGGAAATTGTTTCCCAATACTTGCTTCCCAATATTGTTCTGGTTTCACAAAAGAAATGCACGAGACCTGGAAGGTGGGCAGCAGTCCTTCCCTACAGGCACTGCAGGTTTGAAGCTTTAGCCACTGAGGCAGCTCAAACACATGCTGTGATCTGCCAGCTCATCTTACTGTTGATTTACAGTTGCTTCACTTCCCACCACACCTCCTCCTTCAGCTCCTCTTTGTCATGTAGCGTGATGGCAAATGAACTGCTTCGCCTAAATTCATAGACCTAATAAGACTGAAGGAGGCAAGGGACAGGTAAGTTTTAGTTTGTCCTTGTACCTTCCTATTGTCCTCATGAATTCCACTATATCCTTACAAGTCACAGTTAAGCCAAGTTCGTGCCCTCATCCATCTTTCCTTCCTAAATTTAGTCTAGCAGAATTTTGGTAAACTCAGGCTCAATAATAGTTGCAAAGACAAGAGCTTTGCACAGACTCTACCACTAGCACCCGATATTGGCTGAAATCTAATTCTTAATAAGTAATTTCTTTTTCTCCATCACCCATGGTGGGTATTATTCTCTGATTGTACATAACTAACACAAAGCCTATGGGGGAAAGGGTAAGGAAACAATTTTCATTTCTATTCCAAATAAGTAGATCAAGATTTGTGCTGTGAACATCATTAAGTGAAACTACCACTTCAAATTATGATAGGACAAGTTTTTTTAACTTTAGACAATTTTAAGCATGTTCTTTATGCTCTATTTTAAGTCAAACATTGAAGACTGAGAATGTATTAGAAGAAAGTTGCTGCAGAGACCTCTTTCCAAATGGGATAGAAGCAGTTTTTATTTAGAAGTGAATCTTCTGATCTAAACCACAGAGTAGGCAGCCACGGTCACTACCTTCTTGTCTGGGCTCTGCAGGTGCATCTCAGCTGGGTTCTGCAGCAGGGGCCCATCTCCTGTGGAGCTCCTGAGTTTTTGTGCAGCTTTTAATATCAATTCACACACTGTGTGTTCCCAGAGAGCACAGAAATACTTTGCTGAGTCTTCCCGCTGTAAGGGTGAAATGGTAAGGCTGATGGATTTATCTGCTTTCTGGAACCGGACATAATAGCGATCTCTGATTTCATTCGAACTAAAAGAGCTCTGATAAATAAGGAAAATGATCTCTCCACTGGGAAGCTGTTTGTACCAAAAAATATAGTATCCACTCTGACTCGTTTCATATGAACAGTCCAGGGTGACTGCTTCTCCTTCTTGGCCAGATGTGGCTGGCTGGACTTGAGTCACTTTCTGGGCCATACTGAATCCTGTGGGAACAATCAGAAAACAGAGCTGATCCTCTGATGCAGTGAATAAAACATCATAAGCATCAGACTAACTTAGGAACTAAATCCAAACCAAACTCATGTCATATATTGCTTTCCTCCATTCCTCCTTTCCTCCTCGAGGCCATGTGAAGCACCATATGCCCTGTGCAGTCCTTTTCTCCTTAACATCCTTAGCCATGTTTGAACCCAACCTACCAGAGTAGAGGAAGGCCACGAAGACCCGCAGCAGGTGGGAGAGCAGCATGTGGCTCATATCCCTCTGCACAAAAATGTTATTTCTGCCTCAAACCCAGAGTTCAGTGCCTGAGAGCCTGGCAGTGTACATATGTACTTCCTGGGTTCCCATGCTACACCCCCAAATAGGAAATGGGGGTTCTTAAGTTTATAGACCACAAGGTCTGTGCACAGATGAGAGAAAAATGTGGTTGACCCCAAACTGTTACTTTACCTACTTCTCTTTCCCTGGTAATTAAGTCAGACAGAAGCTACAAAGGGAGCATGAGAAAAGTCATTAGTATTGAGGGTTAGAGCTGAGAGAGATGTAGGTGGAACTGGTTTATACACATAGATGTTATTCAGTGGAAAAATTTGGAACATCCATTTAAAGTAGAATTTATTATGAGTCATGGACTCTTTTTGTAATCTATTCATGGGTCACTAATTTAACATATATTTACTTTTCTCTATTTAGAACCTAATGAAATTTAAAAGAAGAAAATCCTCCTGGGCCTTTGTCTTTCTCTATGAAAGGCAATGTTAACCAAAATAATTACAGAATCACTTTCTTCTTTACTGAATTCTGAGGCCTATTTAAATTCTATAATTAATAAAGATATATCAAAGTCAATGATAAAGGTCAGTCCTTCTAACTTTTAGCAACTAACTATTCATTGATTATGGTTTTGTAAAAGTATAATAGGAATGAATTATTATTTTTTTTTTAAATGTGATGTTGCATTTTATTTGCTAGATTTTAAGAGGATAAGGATGTTTAATCCTGCTACCTCCACAAAAGGAATTGTACTTATTAGATCGTGTTTTGAAGAACTGTCTTTATATCACCCTTTCTATCCCATTGATCTGAATTATTCACCCTCACTTGTTAAATTGTGTATATTTTCCTCTATATTTTTATTTGTAAAATAATTTCCTGATTAGCATGCCATATCTTTCTGTAACACAAGTCTATAATCTGCTCCTGCAGAATGTGCTGATTGACTGCAATCACTTAGGGGCCTGTTAACACCACAGAACTTGGTGACTGAATTTCTGCATGCTGCTATAGATGATGGTGTGGAACATAGCTGTTGATTTTCCTTTTGGTCCCATTGTTTATAAAGAGACCAAAAGGCCAATAGAGAAGAAAGTTACAGATACGTACTCTAAAACAGCTCCAGTTCCTTGATAGAGGTTTAAATATCAGATTAGTTCATGGTGTAAGAAAGAGTTTATAAGGGTTTGAGCTCTACTCCTCTGTCCCATTTCTCTCTAGGTGCTCATAGGCAGCTGGTTTTCAAATTTATGGCATTTCTCCTGAAGCCAGTGGACACTAGGATGCCCACAGAAGCCAGGGGAGCAGCATAGACTGCAGAATTACCCTCTGGTTGATCTGTTTCTGCTCTGTGCTGCTGATAGTTGCAGGTGCAGGGTCTCTCAATAGTAAGTGGCAACTGTGTCTTTCATTGCTTTTCAGGTGGGTCTTGTTTGGATGTGCTAACATTTCAATTGCAAAGTTTGTCCCATCCTTGACACTGTTTTGCCCTTTCTTGTGATGTAATTGACAGATTATATTTGGTAAAGATAAAGCTTAATATTTAAGGAAGTATTTGAAGAAGAGTGATCATTTAAAAATCTCCAACATTAATTAATTAATCTGAGATCTCAGGGACTCGCATAAACAAAATATGAATTTTGGCTGTGACTGCAAGTATTCAATCAAGTTTTGATTGATTTCTTGCCTCCAATCTGCCCCTGTGGTGAAACACACTCACCACTTCTTGGTTTCCCTACAGAAGCCCTCACTGCCTGTCCTTCCCACTCACTCAAACCACGGTAACTGGAATCTTCACAGTGGCAAAGCATCTGCTCAGACAAAAGAGACCAAAAAGGTTTCTGAGTTCTGAAGTCTCTCTAACGACTGAAGTGACAATGGCAGTAGGAGTACAGTCATATTATTTATAATGTAACTCTGTGCATAGTTTAATTAGAAGTCCTGGAAGGGAGAGGGAAGGGACAGTGGTGGACCCTTGTGGTAGACCCAGTGGTGGACAGTGGTGAATCCTAATATGCAGCCATGTTGTTTCCACAAGTGCCTGTTTGTTGTCTGCAACAATCCTGCAATCCTTGTTAGAGTTTTCAGGAAGACAAAACCTCTCCCAAAATGCTATTTCATCTGTGAAACATTCAAAACTGATAATTGTATAAATATTGTCCAAAACAAAAATATTTCCTTGTTTGGACATTTAATTGAGTGAAGATTCTCCTCTACTTTATGCCAAAAATTCATCTGGGGAAGGAATTTCTGCTAAATTTCCCAATTCCAAAAATTTAGTTTTGTTTGGCTGCCCCATAAAGAAACCCAAATAGCAACACTTCAGTTATTCTATGTAAATCTGTCCCCAGCCTCTCCCTCGTTCCTTTACAAAATTCCTAAACTCACATATCATATGAAGCCACAGAATCAATAGTAAGTTTCCCTGATCATCTCAACTCTCCCCACCTTTTACATCCTGAAAATGCCTCAGCTCTAATGCTGACCACAAATTCCAACATAGGCATTGCATCTGTTTAATTCTTGTATATTTCAAACCAATGAAAGCTACTTCCATCATATGCAAAAACTATTCCAAATTCATTATTCAACTTTTAAAACTCCTAGGAAAAAAACGTAAAACAAACTGTGAGTCAAGGGAGTTCACATATGAGGTCAATGGCACATCTTCTACTGGTAAGAGCCAATTGATTTGATTTTTCTTTTTCATTTTTCTCTTTCAGTATATTGAAAAACTGTGGACTGTGGGCTGAACAGGGAGCTTCTGGCTTGTGTGTTTCAGGTTGACTATCCTTCACATTTTCTTTTATTTTGTTTTGAGACAGGCTCATCACTTTGTTGATTGGAGCCCTGGACCTGAAGTTCTTCCTGCTTAGGCCTCCAGAGTGGCGGGAACTACAGGGGTACTGTACCCCATCAGCTGAATATCTTTTAATTCATAAACTCAATTAAAATTTTTTTTTCTCAAAGGAAATTTTGTTGATTATGAATGTAGCCTAATGAGAATATATTTCACAAAAAAGATAGTTAATAAGGATTCCCTTTTTCCATTTGGTGGGCACATGGAGATCATAAAAAATGTGGTTGTTGCTATCCACTTAAATTTTTAAAAATTTTATTATGTAAGTCTCACATACAAAAGTACAGAAAATTATGCAATGGGCTCTTTTCATCCAGAAATATGAATAAACACAGTTAATTTTGTTATGTTTTCTGTCTCTTTCTTCACTTTTTCTCAAGCATCACAGACAGAGCTAAAGTAGTATCTGGTTTTCCTTCTTATCTTCCAAAGAAGTAGTCCCTGACTAGGGAAGATTACCCATACAGGTCCTTTCACATTTTACCCTTTTTAGCTATTTATCAATAAACAATACCTTTTGTTTTGTTTGCATTTTGAGGTTTCTCCTGAATAATTCCATGCAGTATGTAAACTTTCTGACATTTGCCTTTTTATATTCAACACTTATTTTTAAGATTTCATCTTATGAAAATATGCATGAAACAACTTACTTCTTTGCTTGAAATGGCTGTGTATTTGCATTGTATGTAAACTACCCTTGTCTGTTCCACTATTGATTGATTTTTACTTTTTTTTTTTTTTTTTACCAGGGATTGAACTCAGAGGTACTCGACCACTGGGCCACCCCCAGCCATTTTCTGTATTTTATTAGAGACATTCACTGAGTTGCTAAGTTTGCCATTGCTGAGGCTTTTGAACTGTTATTTCCCAAAGTGCTGGGATTACAGGCGTGCGCCACTGCGCTGGGCTTTACTGTTATTTTTAAATACTGCTGCATCCTTGTAAATGTCTCCTGATTTCACATACATAAATTTATTTAATGTAATTGGAGTTGGATTGGGGATTTTTAGATTTGTATCTTTTAATTAGTTTAGGCTAATTGTTTCCCTAAGTGTTTGCATAAACTTGTTCTCCATGTGGTTGTTTTTCTCCTCTGGAAAAGTAAAACAGCCCCATATTTCCAAAATGCTTGGCAACTTGACTCAGACTTTGATTTTGTTTATCTGATACAAAAAACAACAATTTCTTTTCTTTCACTTAATTTTCTGTAAAAAATGAATGTTTTATATGTCTGTGAAACTGTGAAAGTGAATGTTTTATATGTCACAACCATTTCTCTTTTCATTTCTTTGAATTGCATTTTTTTGGTATAATCTTGTTTTTTTTTTTATTGGTTCATTTTGGATGTTTTTTTCTTATTTATTTACAGCAGTTCCTTATCTAAGCTTCATTCCTACTATTATCTTGGTTATGTGGCTGGCAAATTATTTCAAAGAATGTATTTTATTTTCAATTTTGTGGTAGGGCACACATATAGATTAAGAAATTAGCTTTTTCTTATAAATTCTCTGGGCTGTTATTTCTAATTATCAAATAATTTTGATTAGTATGAATCTATTTAGTTTTATAAATTATTCTTCTGATCCTTTTGGTATTACATATTTTTTCATCAAAGTTGTTTTCTTTTCTTAAGAGGTTTAAATTTTATTGGTTCAAATTGTATTTCTCTTAATAAATTTTACCTTCTACTCAGACAGGTCTGCTTTTCAGTATTTTGTATCACTGTTTTTATTAGTTTTCCATGTGTTCCCATGAAAATCTACTATCACCTGATGGCACAAGACAACAAAATTTATTCTCTTAGCATTGTAAAGGCAGAAATCCCAAGTCAGTTTCATTAGGCTAAAAAAATCAAGGAATAATCCAATATTTGCCTTTACAGCTTTAAAACTGTTTTCATGTTCACATTTCATTATAGGGCTTTTGTTGTTGTTGTTCTGACCCTTTTATCTGTTCTCTTTTATAAGGATCCTGTGATTATTCTTGGTCTACTGGGTAATCCAGGATAATTTCTTTCCATCTCAAGATATTTGAATTAATTGCATCTGCAAAGTCCCTTTTTCCATATGCTCATTCTGTTGAATTGTGTCCTCCAAATTCATATGTTGAAGTCCTAATTTTGAATATTTATGTATGTTATCTTATTTGAAAATAAGATTTTGTAGCTGTAATTAGTTTTCAAATGGGGTCATGCTGGAGTAAACTGGCCCCCATTCCAATAGGATAGGGCCCTTCTAAAAAACAATGTCATGTGAAAAGACAGGGAAACAAACAGAAGGAAGAGGATTGGTAGGATACCCAGAAAGAACATGAGCATCTGTACAATCTGAGACTACCAGAGCTAGCAGAGATGTTAGAAACAGATCTTCCCTAGAGACTTTCAGGGCTATAAACTTGCTAGAACCTTGGTTTCACATGTCTGGCCTCAGCACTGTAAGACAGTGAATTTCTATTGTTTTGATTTCTATTTTTTGTGGCACTTAGTTACGACAGCCCTACGAATCTAATAAACTATGTAAGGCAACAAATTCACAAACTGGGGGGTTGTGACATGGGCAGCATAGGGGCCATTATTCAGCCTATCCACATTGTTAACTATTTTCTGTTTTCCATTATCAATATTATCAAGTATTTTTTTTTTATTTTTTATTTTTCAAAAATAATGAGCCTTGAATTTCCCCCTTCTGTTCCTTTGCTTTTGTTCCCTATTTGATTAATATCAGTACATTTTATTTTTTTATTGAAGTATGGATTATATGTTGGAATAACAAATGCCGGGGTAAATATCAAGTTTTACAGGAGATTTGAAAACTGCAAACATCCTTGAAAACCACACTCCTTTCAAGAAGTATAACATGTGCCTTTTTATTCATCAAGATCCCTTGTGTCCAAACAAGTCCTACTCCATGAATGTGACTACTTTTTCGCTCGGTTTGTCCATGAATTGGTTTGCTTATTCTAGAATTTGACATAAATGTAATCAAATAATACGCCTTATTTTATGTCTGGCAATTTTGCTAGGCATAATGTAATCAAGAATTATTTGTATGTCATTATGTAGATTAATAGTTTCAGTCCATTTTATAGCTGATTAATATTCCATTGAACATGTGTACAGCACAATGATTTAATATCTTCTTGTGGGCACTTTCTCTATTGATTGCTATTATGAAGAAAGCTGCCATGAAGATTCTTAAACAAGCATTTCATGAACTGCAAGTTTTTTCATTTCCTTTGAGAAAATGCCTAGATGTGGCATCCTTGGGTTATATGATAGATGTATCTTTGCTATCTTTGTTTTTATAAGAATCTGCTGAAAAATTGCCCAGTTTACATTTCTACCAGTGATGTAAAAGAATCTAATTGTTTCAATGCTTACTTTGGATTTTGAAATCCTTTTAGACTCACTCATAAGGTGCAAAAACAATGCAGAGTGGACTTGTGCACACCCACTTTCTCCACTAATAGCATTATCATGTAATCATAGCTACACACCATTATGCTTATGTACCATTATCAAAACAAGGACATTGATATGGATACACATCATTCATAAAATGCAGACCTTATTCTGACTCATCAGTTTTTTTTCTTTGTGTGTGTGTGTGTGTGTGTGTGTGTGTGTGTGTGTGTGTATACAATTCCATGAAACTTTGTGCTATGTATAGGTCTTTGTAACCACCATTACAATCATGACCAAGAATTGCTTCATCACTCCAAAAACAATGCCCATGTGCACACCCTCCCCACAGGCAAACCTGGATCCCCTCATCCCTTATTTTTTCCTATTTTTTTAAATTTAAAAATTTTATATTGCATTAAATGTGACTTTTTAATTGCTTTTTGATATTACTTTTTTCACTCAGTATAATGCCCATGAATCTCATCCAAGTTTTTGTGTGTATCGAGAGTCCATTCTTTCTCCTTGGGAATAGTTTTCTACCGTGTGTGGTGTAGCACAGTATATGTATCCATGTTCATCCAACGAAGCAGACAAATTTTTAGATCCATCGTGTGTTACCTGTATCATTAGTTTAACCCATTTTATTGCTGTGTAGTATTTCATAGAAATTCATAGAATTTATTTATAGAAATAAACCACAATTCATAACTCTATTCAAAAGTGAATATTTTATTGTTTCCATTTGGGAATGTGGGTTAGTATGGATAAGACTACCTTAAACAAACAAAAGTCCTTTTTGTATATATTTATTTCATTTCTCATGAGTAAATATATGGGAATGGAAATTTGTGTCCATTTTATAAATCATTTTATAAAAAAAAAAGCTGTCAAAAACTTTCCAATATGGTCAGACCAATTTGCATTCTCCACCAGCAATGATATAAAAGAGCCACTTGACTTAGAAGTGTTGAATGGTGATGACAACCCCAAATACTTTATTTTGAATAAATTTTTGCAGGTTGGTTAACTCATTAAACTGAGTTTCTTTTATTTACTTTAACAACCACCCTTCCATGCATCCTACACTAGTGAATTCATACATTTACTTCATTACCTATTTGTGCAAATGAAAGCCAGTCTGTCTTTCTGCCAGTCCAAGCCCTGCAGCAGGGCTTTGCTGGGGCCTCAGCTGTAGGTTTGAGTTCAGGTTGCAGGTGCCTGGAGAGCACTGTGCTCTTGCTGCACAGAAGTAGGTGGCTGAGTCTCCAGGTGAGAATCCTTGATGTGCAAGGAGATATGTTTAGCACTTTTGTTGAAGAAAAGTGTGAATCTTCCAAATTCTTCTTTTATCCTAACTGAACGTATGGCTACTAATAATGCTAGGCCTTTTGCCAGGGAATTGCTGGTACCATGGGAAGTAGTCAAATGCACTGTTCTCATAAAAACAGTTCAGCATTGACATCCTTCCTTCCTGGACAGTCAGAGATTGAGGACTTTGCTTCACCTGCTGCTGGTCACTTTTCCCCTTCTGTTGGCCACTCACCCCTGCTTGGAAAGATGACAAAAAATCATTAGGCCCCCAAATTTATATTTCCCTCTTAAAATTCCTACATGAAAGATTTGTCTGTGTCCCAATTTTCCATCTCCCCATGTTAATCACATGAGCTGGGGCTTTTCCTCCACAACTCACAGGTGAGGTGAAGGCCCAGGATTAAAAGTGATGCTCCCAGGATATTGTCCATCCCTGCAGGAGCCACAGCCCAGTGAGAACCAGCTGGTTTCTAGTCTCCCCAGACAGCTGGAGCTTGACTCTAAGTTTGCAAGCACAGCAATTCTTTCAACAGCCTCCACCTTTTCACAAGTAATTTTGCTGAAAACTTTCTGACAAGGAAGCACTTCCTGTTTTGTCCAAATTTAGAATTATTGAAAATACATTTAGGGGGAATCAAAAATCCCCTCCTTTACACATGGATAAGGATCAGTTTTTAAAATTCTTCTCTGCTAATTTCCTCTACCTTTTCTTCATTTCTCCTGGAATATTAAAAATGATAAACTATGACAGTTGGATACATCAGTAGAAATCACTTTATATGACAGTAGTGGAGTAGAGGAAATCACCTGAAGCCCCTATTAGCATGAATAGACCAGTTTCATTTTTATTACAAATATTAATAAAATGTATTGGGGACACAAATGGGCATATTACTCCATCCATTGCAAGCTAAAGAGCATGAATTAGAACACACAGAATAAATGGATCCTTTCTCCTCAGGGAACTTTCTAATGTGCCTATGCTATTTTTACATGCCCATGAAAATGATAGAAATAATTAAATAAATGTCAATTTATTTGTACTATAAAATGTGTATCAGGAAATTAAATATTTCTAAGTATATATCTGAATTAAGAAACTAGGAAATACTGCAGTTTATCTTCTCTGAAGGAAACTTCTGATCTTCACATAAACAAGAGAACTTGGAAAACTTCCTACTTCAATGATATAAGGCTATGCTTTGCCTCCCAAAATGCAGAGTTTTTGGTAACTTCTTTTCTGAGTTTGAATAAGCATTTAATGCTTTATTTGCACTTTATTCTCAGAACGCAATATGAGCCTATGAAGAATCAATTTGACCTTAGAGTCAGAAACGAGAATAAATTCCAAAGTGTAATCCAAAACATAGGGATGGGGTATATTATAATATAGAAGTTAAAAAAATTAAGGAAGACATTATTATTACTGAATTAGAGAGAGGATTTTATTGTGTCTATTTGATGTCTTCTCAAATCTAATCAAAGAGAAATATCATCACATGGCAATAGGAGACGATGGTCTACACTCCTCAATCTGTCTATTCCCATTTCATTCTAATGTACTAGAATTTTTTTTTATTTTTTATGCAAGTTTTGAAGTTTTCTTTTTCATTTACGACATGTGTTCATTTATTTGGACTTGTATTCAGCATAGGATAGCAACCCCTTATTTATAGAGATGTTTCAAGACCTCCTATGTATGCATGAAAACAGAAAATAATACTGAACTCTCTCTTGTACTATTATTTTTTGTACTATACCTATGAAAATTTTTCCTCTTTTTCCACAAAGGAAGCACTTTATGGATTTTCCTTGGCTTATTCCAAATTTCCAGAACCACTACTTTTGCATTTGGAGTCCTTGTTAAATAAAATAAGGATTACTTGAACAGAAGTACTGTGATACTGGATGGTCATTTGATAACAGAGATGCTACTAAGTGACAAATCGAGCAGGTGGCATATGCAGCATGGATATGCTGACAAAGGGCTGACTGAATCAGTCTTTGGGTGGGATAGAGCAGGATGGGAGGAGATTTAATCATGCTACTCAGAATGTTGGCAATTTAAAACTTATGAATTGCATATATCTGGATTTCCATTTAATAATCAGACCACAGTTGGTTATTGAAACCTGAAAGACTGGGAGTGAAATTTAGGATAAAAAGGGACTGCTAAATATTTATTCAAGGTCCTAGTAAATACCTACGAATGAATAGTACTTGCACTCAGTCATGAAAGACAGAGTCTTTCAATGTTCAATTGGTCAGTCCCAATAGTCAAGGAGAGCAAAATAAAACCCACTACAAAGACATGTGTGTCTAGACAAAATGACACAGGAAAAAGAGTGAGGAATTCTGCTTCTGGACCCAGTTAGAGAAGGGCTTGACAGAGGAGGGGCTTGAACTGGCCTTAAACCAGGAATGGATTTCCCAATAAAAAGACTAATACTAGAATGCTAGGCATAGATTAACTCAGTGTATCAGGGATTGGACTGTGTGTAGGTGAGAACATTATAAACGTTCATTAAAAGAGTTAATATTGCCCTGACCTTGAAGGACAACATGTGTCTTGAAAGAAGTGTTCCTTTCCAAAGTCAATTTCAATGCTGTGAGACCAAGACAACAGATGCTATATAGGTAAGATGGATAGATAAACATAGAGATACATGTTTGATATCCAAATATGCTGAAGCAGAGTAGGAGATAATTTACTATAGTTTTTAAAGAATGAGCTCTATCTAGTTGCTTAAACATATGTAAGAGAGATAAACATTAATCCTCACTGAAGCAGCATTGCCCCTTTGTGGCCATATGTGGAGGTAACACTGAATAATTTCCTACAGCTTCTTCAAAGTTTGTGTTCAACCACATAAATAAATAACCCATTAAATATATGGGAAAATGAGCTAAAAAGACCCTTCTCAAAGAAGAAGTCCAAAGAGCCAATGATTATATGAAAAGATGGTCAGCATTTTTAACCATCACAGAAATGCAAATCAAAACTACACTGAGAGAAGAGTTGCAGACTGGCCCACCCACCTCAGAGACGCCATCCCAGCTCAGGATGGCAGGGGAACAAGCCCTGGCCTTCAAGAGTTCCAGCTAGGCCCTCCAGCATGATTTCCCAGCTCAGCAGGCCCACCTTGGAGATGGTGGGGAAGCCCCCTGCCCACGAGCATTCCTGCTAGGCCCACCTGCAAGCATTCCAGCTCTGCCCACCTGCATGCATTCCCAGCTCTGCCAACTGACTCAGGATCCACAGGTATTCTCTGCCTCTGCCTACAGGTCAGGGAACAGGCCCTGGGCACAGGAACAGGGAATATTACATGGGGATACCTATCTTTTGTTTCTCCTACTAACACCCTAATTCCCATGATTACCCTCTCACTAGTCAAATAATCAAATACCTCTATCTTCTCATATCCTACCTCACAAACGTTTTAGCCAACCCATAAGTCCCACCTTCTACCATTATATACTTGAACCACCATACAAAAATACTGAATAAATGGTAGAAGATAATTGATCTCGTCATTATGGTTAAAGTGTCAAAATTATAAATATAAAAATAAAAACTAACTGATATATGGCAATAGGTTGGGTACTTTGACTGCTGTAATATTGATCTTTCCCTTAAAAGTTATGCATAAGGTAATCTATAGGGATAATATAAGAAAATAAGACAGAAACAGGAATACCTCAGACTTACACTGCAAGAGAGGAAAACACATAGATATCATGAAAAAACAAGGGAGGAAAATGCCCCAAACAAACCAAGATACTACACAAATAGAATCCATAGAAAGCACAGTAAGTGAAATGTTGGGAAAGGAATTCTGAATATATATAATTAAAATGATTTGGGATAAAAAAAATGACCTAAGTGAGCAGATACAGGCAAAAATTGATCTCTCCAACAAAGAGATAAGAGATCAAATACAGGTAACAAAAGATTACTTCAAGAAAGAGAGAGTCTGAGAAAAAACCAAAGAGAAATACCTGAAATAAAAGAAACAATAGGCCATTTAAAAAACTCAATAGGTAGTATAATCAATAGATTGAATTACTTGGAAGACAGGACCTCAGACAATGAGGACAAAATATATAATATTGAAAATAAAGTTGACCACACAGTGAAGATGGTAAGAAACCATGAACAAAATATCAAAGAATTATGGGATACAATCAAAAGACTGAATATAAGATTTATCAGAATTGAGGAAGGTGCAGAGAATCAGTCCAAAGGCATGCAAAATCTCTTTAATTAAATAATGTCAGAAAATTTCCCAAACAAGAAGAACAAATTTGAAAACCAAATACAAGAAGCATATAGGATGCCAAATGTACAAAATTACAACAGATCTACACCAAGGCACATTATAATGAAAATACTTAGCATACAAAATAAGAATAGGATTTTAAAGGCCATAACAGAGAAAAATTAGATAACCTATAGAGGAAAATCAATTCATATCACAGCAGATTTTTCAACCCAGATCCTCAAAGCTAGGAGAGCCTGGAACAACATATACCAGGCTCTAAAAGGTAAGGGATGCCAACCAAGAATCTTATATCCAGCAAAATTAAGCTTTAGATTTGATGATGAAATAAAATCCTTCCATGACAAACAAAAGCTAAAAGAATTTACAACAAGAAAGCTGGCACTACAGAACATCCTTGGCAAAATATTCCATGAGGAGGAATTGAAAAACAACAATGAAAACCTTCAAAGGGAAGAACAACAATAAAGGAAAACTTACTATAGGAGAAATCAAGTCAAGCTAAATACCAAAAATAAAATAAAATTAAATAAAATTTAATATGACTGGTAATACAAATCATATCTTAATAATAACCCTGAATGTTAATGGCCTAAACTCACCAATTAAAAGACATAGGCTGATAGATTGGAATTAAAACAACAACAACAACAATATGCTGCCTTCAAGAGACACATCTCATAGGAAAAGATGCCCACAGACTGAAGGTGAAAGGATGGGATAAAGTATACCACTCACACGGACTACGTAAGCAAGCAGGGGTTTCCATCCTCATATCAAACAAAGTAGACTTTAAGCCAAAGGTGATCAAAAGAGATAAGGATGGACATTTCATACTACTTAAGGGAATCATACATCAACAAGATATAACTGTCATAAATATATATGCCCCAAATAACAGAGCATCCACGTTCATCAAACAAACCCTTCTCAAGTTCAAGAGCCAAATAGAGCACAACACAATAATTCTAGGTGACTTTAACACACCGCTTTCACCACTGGATAGATCTTCCAAACAAAAGCTGTTCAAAGAAAATGTATAACTCAATAATACAATCAATAGCTTAGATTTAACTGATATATATAGAGTATATTATCCATCAACAAGTCAGTACACTTTCTTCTCAGCAGCACATGGATCATTCTCTAAAATAGATCATATATTATGCCATAAAGCAACTCTAAGCAAATATTAAAAAGTAGAGATACTACCCTGTGTACTATCAGATCATAATGAAATGAAACTAGAAATCAATGATAAAATAAGAAACAAAAGCTACTGTAACATCTGGAGACTAAATAATATGCTATTGAATGAACAATGGGTTGCAGAAGACATCAAAAAGGAGATTAAAAAAAATCTTAGAGGTAAATGAGAACACTGATACAACATATTGAAATCTTTGGGATACTATGAAGGCAGTACTAAGAGGAAAATTCATTGCATGGAGTTTATTCTTTCAAAGGAGAAAAGGTCAATAAATAAATGAATTAATATTACACCTCAAAGCCCTAGAAAAAAGGAACAAATTAACCCCCAAAGCAGTAGATGACAGGAAATAATTAAAATCAGAGCTGAAATCAATGAAATTCAAACAAAAAACACAATTTAAAAAATCAACAGAATCAAAGTTGGTTCTTTGAAAAAATAAATAAAATTGATAAACCATTAGCTATGCTAACTAAGAAAAGGAGAGAAAAAAACTCAAATTACCAATATCTGTGATGAAAAAGGAAACATCACAACAGACACTACAAAAATACAGAAGGTAATTAGAAATCATTTTGAAAATGTATACTCGAAGAAAAGAGAAAATAATGAAGACAATGACAAATTTCTAGAAATATACGATATGCCCAAACTAAATCAGGATGACATACACAACTTAAATAGATCAATTTCAAGCAAAGAAATAGAGGATGCCATCAAAAACCTACCAACCAAGAAAAGCCTAGGTCCAGATGGATATACAACCAAGTTCTACAAGACCTTTAAAGAAGAACTAACACCAATACTTCTCAAACTATATTATAAAATAGAAAAAGAGGGAACCCTGCCAGACTCATTCTATAAGGCCAATATAACCCTGATTCCAAAACCAGGCAGAGACAAATCAAAGAAATAAAACTTCAGACCAATATCACTAATGAACATAGATGCAAAAATCCTCAATAAAATTTTGGCAAATTGAATACAAAAACACATAAAAAAATAGTACATCACGATCAAGTGGGGTTCATTCTAGGAATGCAAGGTTGATTCAACATAAGGAAATCAATAAATGTAATTCACCACATCAATACACTCAAAGATAAAAATCATATGATCATCTCAATTGACTCAGAGAAAGCATTTGATAAGAAACAGCACCCCTTCATGTTCAAAACGCTTGAAAAAATAAGGATAACAGGAACATACCTCAACATCATAAAGGCCATCTATACTAAGCCCCAGGCCAACATCATCCTAAATGGAGAAAAGCTGAAAGCATTCCTTCTAAAAACTGGAACAAGACAGGGATGTCCTTTATTGCCACTATTATTTAACATAGTTCTTGAAACCCTAGCCAATGCAATTAGACAGATGAAAGAAATAAAAGGGATACGGATAGGAAAACAAGAACTCAAATTATCACTATTTGTGATGATATGTTTCTGTACATAGAAGATCCAAAAAAACTTCACCAGAAATCTTCTAGATCTAATAAACAAATTCAGCAAAGGGGCTGGATATAAAATCAATACCCATAAATCTAAGGCATTTCTGTACATCAGCAACAAATCCTCAGAAAGAGAAACTAGGAAATATACCCCATTTACTATAACATCAAAAAAAAAAAAAAAAAACCCAAAATACTTGGGAATCAACCTAACAAAAGAAGTGAAAGACCTGTACAATGAAAACTACAGCACACTAAAGAAAGAAATTAAAGATCTTAGAAGATGTAAAGATTTACCTTGTTCATGGGTAGGTAGAATTAATATTGTCAAAATTACTATTCTACCAAAAGGACTATACAATTTCAATGCAATCCCAATCAAAATCCCAATGTCATTCTTCAAAGAAATAGAAAAAGAAATCATGAAATTCATCTGGAAAAATAAGAGACCCAGAATAGCCAAAGCAATTCTTAGCAAGAAGAGTGAAGCTGGTGGCATTACTATCCCGGACCTTAAATTATACTACAAAGCAAGAGTAACAAAAACAGCATGGTATTGGTACCAAAATAGACCAGTATACCAATGGTACAGAATAGAAGACACAGAGACTAACCCACACATCTACAGTTATCTTATATTAGACAAAGGTGCCAAAAACATACATTGGAGAAATGACAGCCTCTTCAACAAATGGTGTTGGGAAAACTGGAAATCCTTATGTAATAAAATAAAATTAAACCTCTATCTCTCACCATGCATAAAACTCAACTCAAAGTGGATCAAGGACCTAGAAATTAAACCAGAGGCTTTGCACCTAATAGAAGAAAAAGTAGGCCCAAATCTCCAACATGTTGGACTAGGCCCCAACTTCCTCAATAAGACCCCTATAGTGCAAGAACTAAAACCAAACATTAATAAATCTTCTTCTCAGCAAAAGAAACAATCAGTGAGGTGAACAGAGAACCTACAGAATGGGAGCAAATCTTTACCACATGCACATCAGACAGAACATTAACTTCAAGGATATATAAAGTTCTCAAAAAACCTTTACACCAAAAAACCAAATAACCCAATCAATAAATGGGCTAAGAAACTGAACAGACACTTCTCAGAAGAAGATATACAATCAATCAACAAATATATGCAAAAAATGTTCAAAATCTCTAGCAATTAGAGAAATGCAAATCAAAACTAAGATTTTATCTCATGCCAGTCAGAATGGCTGCTATCAAATATCAAAAACACAAACAACAATAAATGCTGGTGAGGTTGTGGGGAAAAGGGCACACTCTTACATTGCTGGTGGGGCTGCAAATTGGTGAAGCCAATCTGGAAAGCAGTATGGAGATTCCTAGGAAAACTTTGAATGGAACCAACATTTGACCCAGCTATCCCACTTCTTGATCTATACCCAAAGGACTTAAAAATAGCATACTACAGGGACACAGCCACATTAGTGTTCATAGCAGCACAATTCACAATAGCTAGATTGTGGAACCAAACTCTCTGCTCATCAGCAGATGAATGGATAGGGAAACTTTGGTATATATACACAATGGAACACTACTCAGCACTAAAAGAGAATAAAATCATGGCATTTGCAGGTAAATGGATGGAGTTGGAGAAAATAATGCTAAGTGAAGTCAGCCAATCCCAGAAAACCAAAGATCGATTGATTCCTTTGCTATGATGATACTTAATTATAGTGGCATGGGAGGGGGGGATGAGAGGAATGAAGGAATGTTAAATAGAAAAAAGGGTGGAGGGAAGTGAAAGGGGTAATTCATCCCTCAATCTATTGTATGATTCCACTTACATGAAATCCAAGAACAGAAAAAAAATTGAGGGTAATAGCAGTAAAAATGTTGTTTCCTCTGGGAAGGATGGTTTGGCTAGCAGGGGGCAGAAGATTTTCTAGAATCATAGGAAAAGTCTACATACTGTTTTAAATGGTGGTTACACAAGGGTACAAAATTCTCAAACTTATTGAAATGAACATACAGTATCTGTGCATTATGTGAATTGTATTTAATAAAAAAGGACTAAAATAAAATAACACAGAGAGAGATAAGCATCTGCATAATTATAAAAGATATACATTTTCACAAAATGAAAAAGCCCAAGGAACCAGCATCCCTATCATGGAAGAGGACATTGTTCACATGCCAGACCACTCTTGTACCTGCTCACTCTCTACAACCCCAGTAATCACCATCCTGACATTTTCATGCATGGATTGGTTTGGTATATTTCTAAGTGAAGTCTTTTAGTATGTACTCTTGAATCTGGCTTAATACATACAATCTAACTTTATGATATTCATACTATTATGTGTAGCCATAGATCTTTATTCTCAGAGCTACATGCTCCTCTGTTTTCTTTCACATCTATTTGTATATGGTTGGACTCTTGAGACATACTACTCTCCTTTCAGTTCTTTTTTGATGCCACATCTTTGGAAATTGTTGGAAGATCTGAGAGGAAGGCTGTAATAATGGCAGACCACAGTTTTTCTATAATAATTAGAGCCGGGCGCGGTGACGCACGCCTGTAATCCCAGCACTTTGGGAGGCTGAGGCAGGAGGAACGTGAGTTCAAAGCCAGCCATCAGCAATGGAGAGGCACTTAGCAACTCAGTGAGACCCTGTCTCTAATAAAATACAAAAAAAGGGCTGGGGATGTGGCCCAGTGGTCGAGTGCCGCTGAGTTCAATCCCCAGTACCAAAAAAAAAAAAAAAAAAAAAAAAAAAATGAAAAATATTAATACATTTCTGAAACTAGAGAAAGCTGGAATGATAATATTCTCTGGGTATGTTTTATTTTATTTAGGTTTATTTCTTAATAGGGCATACTTTTTTCCTACAATGAAATTCACTTACATGTTCAGTCTAGTGTTTTATAAGAACCAAATTTACCCACACAACAGGCAATACACAGAATATTTCCTTTACCTCAACACTGCCCTCCTTCCTCATTCCAGTTGATTCCCTTGCTTGAGACAACCACTTTCTGATACTAGTACCACTAATTGAATCATCCTTCACTTAAAAAAAAATTATCTTCTTGTAATATAAGAACTCGAGTGTCACTAAATGTATGTATTCACTTAAGGAAGACTACATCCATAGGCAATTAAAAGGTATAATCAACTAAACCACACACATAAGTCAGCACATTGATGGCAAGCAAATCAGTCACTAAATTCCATGCTGCTAAAACACAAAACAATTGCAGTGCATCTATGAGGAAAATCCTTTGAGCCACACCTGCTGTAGCTGGGGATGACAGAGCATTGCAGTTTTTGGATTGCTTCATTTTTTTAAGCAGAAGTATAATGATGCCTGGTCTGGTGAGTTTGGCTGCTCTCGCTTTGACTTCAGGGTTCAGTACCTGAAAGCCAGATTTTTCCTAGCACAGACTTACTGATGATTACCATTGGGCACATGTAACTGGATTAAAGCTGACACTCGGGAAATTTGCTATAATATCAGTAAACAGATGAGTAGCTTAATCCAATGTAAATTTCCTAGAATCCTTTAACCTGGAGCATGGGAAGAAGGTTATGATAATCTAGAGTGATTAGTTTTATCTTTTCATCTGGAAAAAAATTGGTAAACATATTTCATCATAGATTTTTGCTGGAGACAAAAATCATATGGCATGTGAAAAGATGGATCATCATTTATTTCCAGTAGTCACCACAGCCCATATTAAATTATATTTCTCATAAAACTTTTGAGCCCACACTAGATACATTGGCTGGATATAGCAAATGTTTGAATTGTCAATGCTCTTCAATTTCATGTGACTCATATACATGCCCAGAGGTAACAATTTTCCATCCAATTACAATAAGATCACATAAGTAGGTTAGATTCTCTGGTCATGTCAAAAGCCATGGCAGAGTATGGGGAAAATGAAACCGAGTGGCATTTCCTGTTCTGACACAGAAGCACCTAACCACTCAGTCATTGTGCACCTGCCCTCTGAGGCACAGGCCAGGCCATCAGACCTGGATTTGAGGCAGAGCAGAGCACCTTCGCTCACAGGGGTAGCTTCCAACATGCAGGTCCCCTGCCTTCTGAGGGCAGTCATAGCCTCCATGTGGCTTGGTAAGAATGGTAAGGGTGGCCACAGACTCAGGATCTGGCTCTGAGGGTGGGGACAGTGGCAGATTGTTATTGTCTGATGGGCTTTAGGAGAGTAGAGTGATAGGCATGGGAATCAGCGCACTCTCCTACACTAGATCCTCAAGACCCCATGGATGATGCCACAGGGAGAATTAGTCTAATGTCTGCCTCTGTCTCTCTCAGGATCCAGCATGTCCCAGAGGTAACACAAGACCAAGCTGCAATCTCTATGCTAGAGAAGGAGATTGTGACTTTGAATTGTGTATATGACCCTATTAGTTTTAGTTATTATTTATTCTGGTACAAACAACCACCAAGCAGGAAAATGATTCTCCTCATTGATCAGGAGTGTTACAGGGAACAGGATGTGACCAAGTGTCGGTTTTCCCTGAACCTACAGAAACCAGTCAGCTCCATCAGCCTCACCATCTTGGCCTTAGAGCTCCAAAATTCGGCAGTGTATTTCTGTGCTCTGAGAGAGACCACAGTGAAGCAGGTGCCTGCAGGAGCCTTACAAACCCTCAGATCTCAACAGCAAGCTCCCCCAGGGATGAACACCTGGGAAGCAGCAGAGGCTGTCAGCAGGGTTGGGTTTAAAGGGGAATCTTACCCTAAGGAAAACATTGTCTCTCTGGCTCAGAGAATATTCCCAAACTGTGATTCATTAAAACAAACAAACAAACAAAAAACACAACAAAACTGTCTTCAGTTCTTTACCTGGGAGTAGATTATTTGATAAGAGATTTGGAAAACTTTTGTAGTGGTTACTTTAAAGTAGGAAATTGGCTTTTAAAATGTTCAAAAACACTTGACCACATCAGCACTTGAATTGGTACATTGTTTAGGGCCACTCCACAAATATGTGTGTCTTGCTTATCAATCTGAGCACTGCCTTAGAGATGAACTATTCTGATAACACCTCCTGTACCCTCCCTCTCCCATTGCCTCATGTGTGCCATGAAAACTTGGAGTGATGAGTGTGAAACAAATACCACCACAGGTCTTGAAGTCAAGGAGAAATGAAGCTCAAATCAACCTCATATTCTCTATGTGCAGTTATAAGTTATACATATGTTTAAGGTTGAAGAGAACAACATCCAATGAAGAAATCTTAAAAAACAAAACAAAATCACTCCAAAATTCTACCTCTCCAAAAAAATTGTATTATGAAATCATATATGTAGGATATAGGATGACTTCTATTCCACATCATTACCCAGCCATATATTGTGAAATAATTACTTATACAGTATTACTTAGATACACATATATTTCAGTAATGACATTCCAATTATTTTATAATACTTTATCTAATTCCATTTTCTAACTACTTATAATGTTTAAATTATTTACTATAGTAAATAATGTTGAGATTAACATGTGTATTTCATGATTTCCTAGATAATTCCCAGTAGCTGAATAGCTGAGATTCACCTTTCAGTCTTTCTGGCTTGGGCTACTTGACCATTTTTGTGACCATACAGCATAGCACATTTTTATTCTGTAATCATGAAATACTCTTTTATTTTCTCACCTACAATATTTCTTATATAAAATATTTTTCTTATTATCTACTTCCAATTTGGGCTTGTAAACAGCAGCGCCTCCCTGGGTCTGCATGTCATCTTCCCTCCATGTGGGTCTGTGTCCCCAATTCCACTTTTACACTGTATTAGGGTACCTCTTTGTGACATCGCTTTAACTTGATTAGCTCTGTTAAGACCCTGTCTGCTAAGAAGGTCACATTCTGAGTACTGAGAGATTGGACTTCAACACAGGAGTTTAGGGGAACATAGCCCAGCCCACAATAATGAGTGAAAGCTCACAGAAGGAAAGGGAAAGAATAAGCAAAAGGTGAATGACATCAAGAATGCATCTCTTGGGCCTAGTCACATATGCAGGAAGGGGAAAGATGAGAGGGAAAGAGGCAGGAGAACAAAGAAAGTCTAAATATATATAAAAGGGGCAGGACTTCCTCATTTCTTGGGATATCAGAATACCAGCTATGGCCCCCTTCTCCCTCCCAGAGAAGTCTATATTACTACCTTTTAAATAAAACCTGCTTTATATGTTTTAAAAAAATGAACGGGGCCAGGAAAGAAACTCAGGGAGTTGGAGCCTGGATGTTGTCTTTGTTCGAATCTCACTTTGATTCTTGCTGAAGGTGCAATGGGAAGTTCATAGATTCACTAAGATTCCTCCAAAAATGTACAGATTCTCTCAATATTTTCAACTACAGTCACTTGCACATGAGAAATACTGAATCTTGAAAGTGCTCTAGAAAGGAACAATTACATTAGTATTTCTTATTTCAACATTTTCTTTAGTTATCAACATAGCAGAAAGTACTTTATTCTTATGGTGAGTGAAATTACAAAGTAATACTTAATCATTTAAATATTTAAACAATTTTGTGCATATAGAACAAAAATACTTCCTTGATTTTCCCCAGTAAATTATCAATTACTGTTAAATATTTGGTGATCACATTTCCACTGTTTCTGTTCATTTACAGATAAATTCTTAGTAATATGGTTTTAAAAACATAAATGAATCACACTGTATGTAAAATTCTGTATTTTGATTAAATAAAAAATTTTTACAAGTCAGAAAATTTAACCTACCTCATTCTTTTACATTGTATATCATAATACAGATCTATCATAATGTATTGAATAATTTATATTGAAAGATATTTAATTATTTTTCAACTTTTTACTACTGCATGTAATGCTCAAGGTATTACTGTTTCTTTTTTTAAATATTTTTTTGGTTGTCAATGGACCTTTATTTAGCTTATTTATATGTGGTACTGAGAATTGAACCCCATGCCTTGCATGTGCTAGGCAAGTTCTGTACCACTGAGCTACAACTCCAGACCCAAGGTATTTCTTTTTTTGTTAATTACTTATTTATTCTTACCCAAGGTATTTCTTAAGAAAAAAATTCCCATCTCAGTGGAGTTTCTGCATACAATGATATGTCAATCACCTATCAAATATTTATTTATATTTCAGTTATCAGGATACTAGTGATCCCATTTTTGACATCATCAAAAACATTGTTAATATTATGATTCTTAGCTCTTTTGCCATCTCATGGATGAGAGATGTTAGAAAAAGACTTTCATGGAGGTGTGAGTTAAGGGAATCTGGTCCTGTACTCATGAATCCAGAAAAAGTAGCTACACATGGATACTAAAAACTTAGATCCCTTCTTTTCTTTTTCTTTTTTTTTTTAATATTTATTTATTTGCTTTAGTTGTACACACTTCTTTTCTAATGCAAGCACATAAATCACTTTACTAGTGATTATGCATTCTGGTCTACATGAACATCTATTGCTAATGAAAACAAATGAACCCTATCACAAGCAGAAAGAAGACTATTTATATTTGAAGGAGTTACTTTCTTCTACAGGTGTGATAGCATCTTAAGCAGTAGAACACTTTCCTATTGATTTCAGTGAGCAATCGGATTTACAAGAGAGATGGACACACAATAAAGCAGTTCAAGCAAACATACTCTCAACAAATGAAAAGGAAAATAAATTTAAAATTGATGTTTAAAAGGATTATAAAATTGGGAGCTTGTTCACTTTTGCAGTTTGGGGATTGCATGGCTGGTTGTCAGGGAGGGCCTCTTTGGGAAAATATTTACAGCAAGATATGTTAGAAAAATGAGTGTTAGTCAAGCTAAGACTCTTGCTAAGGAGTGTTATAGGCAGGGAACAACAGCTTGCTCAAAAGGGGGGGGATGAGTATTTTTGAAGACCCAAAGGAAGGGCAGAGTGGCTGAAGCACAGTGCACAAGGGTTACAATGAACTGATGGAAAGCTATAGTTAAGTAAAGAACGTGCAGAACTTTGTAGATGCTGCAGGAAGTTTGGATTCTCCATAAGAGAGAAGTCACTGCTCTTATGCAGGAAAGTGGCAAATAGATAGAAATGAGTAGAGTCAAACTAGTTTTGGGATATGAATTTTACAGGCTTGCTGATAACTTAGACATTCAGAATGAGCAAAGAGGTAAGGGATAAGCAGGCTGGTGGACCAAAGGACCACTTCCTATGGGAGGGATGATGGGGAAGGAAAGGTGTGAAGGGGAGAATCGAATGTTCTACTTTGATATATGTTTGATATTTAAATATAATTGTGGGGCTGGGGTTGTGGCTCATTGGTAAAGCACTCGCCTAGCATGTGCGCAGCCTGGGTTTGATCCTCAGCACCATGTAAAAATAAACAAAGGCATTGTGCACAACTAAAATAAATAAATAAATATTTTTTAAATAAATAAATATAATTTGCAATTTCATGGGAAAAATTAAATGGATATATAAAAAGGCAATTGATTATGTAGGTTTGTATCACAGAATATTATTCTCATGTGTATATATAAACTTGGAATTCATGATCTTATGAATATTTTGAAAACCATGAGAGAAGAAATTTCCTTATGAAAAGTACATAAAGTTAGACAGGAAGATGATCTAGAATCAATCTCTGAAGGAATATTACATTTTGAGATAAGATAGAGGGAAATGAGCCAGTAAGATGAGTTGAGAAGGAGCAGAGAGAGTAGTCAGAGGAAAAACAGAAGCATGTGTTTCCACAACAGGTAAGGAGCATTGAGGAGGATAGAGTGGAAGAGTATAGGGAGGCTTTGTGGAGTATAAGTAAGATGAGGCCTGAAGCACTCTGTGGATTTTGCATCATGGATATCATTGGTGATTTTGTTAAGAGCAGCCATGAGGACAAGGTGATCATGCAGAGCTGAGTTGTATGGAGTGTGGAGTGACTGGGAAATTCAGTGGCCACATGCAGAGCCCACACTGCACCTCCTCAGTCCTTGAATTCTTAGCTTCATGGTTTATTTCTATGTGATTTTCACAATCAACCCTATGACCTACATCCTAGCATTGTCATTAACAAAGACATACCCAGGGTGGGACAATGGCACTGAGAGGTCTGGCTCAGTTACAGCTAATATGGGTTGCTGTAAAAGGCTTTAAAAACAATAGTAAAGGTGATTAAAGTCAATCTGCTTTTTGTTGTCATTACAAACTAGGAATTCTAAACTGTGTCAGTGATAAAATCCTACTCCATGGGGGGAAAAAAAAAAAAACTTTTGCTGGTCTAAGTTCTACAGAAATGCTGGGTTACTGTTGAGTTTTAATACTATCTGAATTACAAATATTCACATTTCTATTAAGTAAGCATGGTGTTCCACACAGAAGTTATTTTGAGATCTCTAGTATTGCTGTTGTCTGCAATTCACATGGACTCAATATAGAGATGCCCCATATGTCTTTCATCCAGTTCACTCCAGGGATAGATCATCTTTGCAAAATCATGGTGTGGTCACAACCAAGATATGGATGCTGATAAAGTCAAGGTGCAGAACCCTCCCTTCTCCACAGGATCCCTCTTACAGCAACATCCACATCTGACCTCTCTCCATCTGCTCTTTCAGCCCTAGCAAACACTAACTTGTTCTCCATTTCCATAATTTGGTCATTGCAAGAATATTCTATAAACAGGAGCATACTGCATGTAACATGTTGAGATTGGTATTTTCTTTCCATCTAATTCCCTGGAGATTCATAGATGTGGTTGTGTACATCTATAGTTCCTTCCTTCCTTCTTATTGTTGAACAGGATTTCATGGCATAGATATACCACATTTTGTTTGACCATTCACTTCATGAAGGCCATCTGGGTTGTTTCCTGTCTTGACTTATTATCACTAGAGCTGCTATAAGCACCATGTACATATTTTTGTGTGAAGATAAGTCTCCGTACTCTGGGACATATGCCCATAAATACAATTACTGAGTCAAATTATTAATGTGTGATTAGTTTCATAACAATCTCCAAATCATGATGCTGTTTTGCATTCCCACCAGCAATGCCTGAGTGATCTAATTTCTCCATATGTTTGGTAGCATTTGCTGTTGTCATTGGTCTTAATTTTAGCTATTCTGATAGGTACGCAGCAATCTTACATTGTGGTTTTCATTTGCATTTCTCTAGTAGCAGATGATGTTAAACATCTTTGTTTTTCTCTTTTAAATATTGATTAATGGCCCATGCCGTGACTGGGAGAAGCAGCAGGCACTGGTCAGGGGAAGGGCCCAGCTGCCTGCCTGCCCAACCCCCACCAACCCACACCACCCCCAGGACTAGCAGCAGCAGGCTCCGGATGGAGAAAGGTCCCAGCCAGAAGAAGGGCCCTGCAGCCTACCTGCACAACACCCCCTGCCCACACATCCACTGGGAGAAGCTGTAGACACTGGCCTAAGGAAGGGCCCTGCCACCCAGCTGCCAACCCCCACCGCCACACCTAGACTGGGAGGAGACCCAAGAGGAGGAGAGTGGGGAGAGGAAAGCCAGACCGCATGCTCCACCACAATGCAGGCAGGAGGATCCAGAGAGAGAGGCCCACCCCACGCCCTCAACACTGGGAGGCAACCTGCACCTGCCCAGAAAGGCACCCTGCACTGGGATTCTGTGGCTGCATAATCCAACATCAAGATAATTATAGGCTTGAGGCTGCCACCACCACAAAACTGAGATAGCAAGGCTGCTATCAAGGAACAACAAAAAGGTCCTGGTAAGACATCACTAAGGTCCTTGTGGACCATGCTGTACCAGAGGGTGCTCTGCTAGAGGTGCTACCATTTATCCTGTTGTGAACTAACAGGGAGTCTTACATGGGGATGCATATCTCTTGTTTCTCCTACTAACAGCCAAATTATTATGATTACATTCTCACTAGTCAAATAATCTAATACCTCTATTTTCTCACATCCTACCTCATAAACGTGTTAGCCAACCCCTAAGTCCCCAAATGTACAAAATTACAACAGATCCACACCCAGGCACATTATAATGAAAATGCCTAGCATACAAAATAAGGAAAGAATTTTAAAGGCTGCAAGAGAGAAAAAACAGTATCTACCATTAGATACTGTCAACCACCATGCAAACATAGAGACTATATGGTAGAAGATAACTGAACTCATCATTTCTGTTATAGTGAAAAAATGTAAATATAAAAATAGAAGATAACTGATATATGGTTACACAGTAAGTACATTGAATGCTGTAATATTGATCTTTCCTAAAAAGTGAGATTTCAGGTAACCTGTAGGGATGCTATAAGACAATAGGGCAGAAGCTGTAATACCTCAGGCTTACCCTGCAAGAGAGGAAAACATATAGACATCATGAAAAAACAAGGGAGGAAAATGCCCAAACCAAACCAAGATACTACCACAATAGAAGCTATAGGAAGCACAGAAGGTGAAATGTCAGAGAATGAATTCCAGATATACATAATTAAAATGATTTGGGATTTAAAAAATGATCTAAGTAAGCAGATACAGGCAAAAATTGATCTCTCCAACAAAGAGATAAGAGACCAAATACAGGCGACCATCAATCACACCAACAAAGAGATAAAAGAACAAATACAGGTAGGAAAATATTACTTCAAGAAAGAGATAGAGAGTCTAAGAGAAAAAAAAAAAAAAAAAAAAAAAAAAAACAGAAATCCTTGAAATGAAAGAAACAATAAGCCACTTAAAAAACTGGTGTAACCAGATGTTTCTGCCATTTTCTATTTCAGTAACAAATATGTGCTTAACTTGAACAGGGCACTTAGCCAAATGATAGAAACTTTTAGTTTTGTAACTTTTCTGTGCCTTGTCTTGGAAATGCTTCTTTCTATGGCCATACTTTAATGGGAATAAATGTTTGAAAGTCTTTGGATAATTAAAAAAAAAAAAAAAAACAAAACAAAACTCAATAGATAGTATCACCAACAGATTGGATCACTTTGAAGACAGGACTTCAAACAATAAGGACAAAATATATAATGTTGAAGATAAAATTAACCTTACAGTGAAGATGATAAGAAACCATGAACAGAATATCCAAGAAGTATGGGACACCATCAAAAGACTAAAGTAAAGATTTATTGGAATAGAGGAAGGTTCAGAGATTTAACCCAAAGGAATGCACAATCTATTCAATGAAATAACAACAACAACAAAAAATTTCCAAGCAGGAAGAATGAATTTGAAAATCAAATACAAGAGGCCTATAGGACACCAAATGTACAAAATTACAACAGATCCACACCCAGGCACATTATAATGAAAATGCCTAGCATACAAAACAAGGAAAGAATTTTAAAGGCTGCAAGAGATAAAAATCAGATTACCCATAAGGGAAAACCAATTCGGATCTCAGCAAATTTTTCAACTCAGATCTTCAAAGCCAGGAGAGCCTGGAACAACATACAAAAGGCTCTAAAAGATAAGGGATGCCAACCACGATCTTATATTCAGCAAATTAAGCTTTAGATTTGATGATGAAATAAAAACCTTCCATGATAAACAAAAGCTAAAAGAATTCACAACAAGAAAGCCTGCACCACAGAACATTCTTGGCAAAATATTCCATGAGGAGGAAATGAAAAACAACTATGAAAATCTTCAAAGGGAAGAACTACAATAAAGAAAAAACCAACCAAAGTAGAAACCCAGTCAAGCTAAATACCAAAAATAAAAATAAAGAAAAAATGACTGATAATACAAATCATGTCTCAATAATAACCCTGAATGCTAATGGCCTAAACTCATCAATTAAAAGACATAGGCTAATAGATTGTAGTTTTTTAAAAAGACCCCAAAATATATTGCCTTCAAGAGACACATCTCATAGGAAAAGATGCCCACAGACTGAAGGTGAAAGGATGGAATAAAATATACCATTCATATGGTCT
This sequence comes from Tamias sibiricus, assembly GCA_025594165.1. NCBI lineage: Eukaryota > Metazoa > Chordata > Mammalia > Rodentia > Sciuridae > Tamias > Tamias sibiricus. The sequence goes on from CM046659.1 coordinate 85,816,708, forward strand.
ATGTGAGCAAGCAGGGGTTTCCACCCTCATATCAAATAAAGTAGACTTCAAGCCAAAGCTAATCAAAAGAAATAAAGAAGGCCATTTCATACTGCTTAAGGGAATCATACATCAACAAGACACAAATGTTATAAATATATATGCCCCAAATAATTGAGCATTTACATTCATCAATCAAACTCTTCTCAAGTTCAAGGGTCAAATAGACCACAACACAATAATTCTAGGTGATTTTAACACACCTCTTTCACCACTGGATAGATCTTCCAAACAAAAGCTAAACAAAGAAATTATAGAACTAAATAATACAATCAATAACTTAGACTTAATTGACATATATAGAGTATATTATCCATCAATAAGCCAATACACTTTCTTCTCAGCAGTACATGGAACCTTCTCTAAAATAGACCATATATTATGCCATAAAGTGACTCTAAGAAAATATAAAAAAGTAGAGATACTACCCTGCATTCTATCAGATCATAATGGAATGAAATTGGAAATCAATGATAAAAAAAGAAATAAAAGCTACTCCAACACCTGGAGACTAAATAATATGCTACTGAATGAACAATGGGTTGCAGAAGACATAAAGGAGATTAAAAAAATTCTTTGAGGTAAATGAGAACACTGATACAACATATCGAAATCTCTGATACACTATGAAGACAGTACTAAGAGGAAAGTTCACTGCATGGAATTTATTCCTTCAAAGAAGAAAAAGTCAACAAATAAATGAACTAACATTACATCTCAAAGCCCTAGAAAAAGAAGAGCAAATCAACCCCCAAAGAAGTAGAAGGCAGGAAATAATTAAAAATCAGAGCTGAAATTAATGAAATTGAAACAAAAAATTGAAAAAAATTGACAGAACAAAAAGTTGGTTCTTTGAAAAAATAAATGAAATTTATAAACCATTAGCTGTGCTAATGAAGAAAAAGAGAAAGAAAACAAATTACCAATATCTATGATGAAAAAGGAAATATCATGATGGACACTACAGAAATACAGAAAATAATTAGAAATTATTTTGAAAATTTATACTCCAATAAAATAGAAAATATTGAAGACACTGACAAATTTCTAGAAACATGTAATATGCCCAAACAAAATCAGGATGATACACACAATTTAAATAGATCAATTTCAAGCAAAGGAATAGAGGATGCAATCAAAAACCTACCAACCAAGAAAAGCCCAGGACCAGATGGATACACAGCTCAGTTCTACAAGACCTTTAAAGAAGAACTAACACCAATACTTCTCAAACTATTTCATAAAATAGAAAAAGAGGGAACGCTTCCAGATTCATTCTATGAGGCCAATATCACCCTGATTCCAAAACCAGGCAGAGACACATCAAAGAAAGAAATCTACAGACCAATATCTCTAATGAATATAGATGCAAAAATTTTCAATAAAATTATGGCAAATTGAATACAAAAAACATATCAAAAAATAGTGCATCATGATCAAGTGGGTTTCATTCCAAGGATGCAAGGTTTGTTCAACATAAGGAAATCAATAAATGTAATTCACCATATCAATAGACTCAAAGATAAAAATCATATGATCATCTCAGTAGACACAGAGAAAGCATTTGAGAAGATACAGCACCCCTTCATGTTCAAAATGCTTGTAAAAATAGGGATAACAGGAACATACCTCAACATCATAAAGGCCATCTATGCTAAGCCCCAGGCCAACATCATCCTAAATGGAGAAAAATTGAAAACATTCCCTCTAAAAACTGGAAGAAGACAGGAATGCCCTCTTTCACAACACCTATTTAACATAGTTCTTGAAGCCCTAGCCAGAGCAATTAGACAGATGAAAGAAATTAAAGGGATATGGATAAGAAAAAATAAGAACCCAAATTATCACTATTTGCAGACAATATGATTCTATACATAGAAGATCCAAAAAATTCCACCTTAAATCTTCTAGAACTAATAAACGAACTAAGAAAAATAGCTGGATATAAAATCAACACCCATAAATCAAAGGCATTTCTGTACATCAGCGACAAATCCTCAGAAAGAGAAACTAGGAAATCCACCCCATTGACTATATCCTCAAAAAACAAAACAAACAAACAAACAAACAAAAAAAAAAACTTGGGAATCAACAAAAGAAGTGAAAGACCTCTAAAATGAAAACTACAGCACTTTTAAAAAAAGAAATTAAAGAAGATCTTAGAACATGGAAAGATCTACCTTGTTCTTGGATAGGTAGAATTAATATTGTCAAAATGACCATTCTACCAAAAGCACTATACAGTTTCAATGCAATCCCAATCAAAATCCCAATATCATTCCTCATAGAAATAAAAAAAGCAATCATGAAATTTATCTGAAAAAATAAGAGACCCAGAATAACCAAATAAATTCTTAACAAGAAGAGTGAAGCTGGTGGCATTACTATTCCAGACCTTAAATTGTATTACAAAGCAATAGTAACAAAAACAGCATGGTATTAGCACCAAAATAGACCAGTTGACCAATGGCACAGAATAAAAGACACAGAGACTAACCCACACATCTGCAGTTATCTTATGTTAGACATAGGTGCCAGAAACCTTCATTGGAGAAAAGACAGCCTCTTCAACAAATGGTGTTGGGAAAACTGGAAATCCTCATGTAATAAAATGAAATTAAATCTCTTTCTCTCACCATGCACAAAACTCAACTCAAAGTGGATCAATAACCTAGGAATTAAACCAGAGACCTTGTACCTAATAGAAGAAAAAGTAGGCCCAAATCTCCATCATGTTGGAGTAGGCCCCAACTTCCTCAATAAGACCCCTATAGCACAAGAATTAAAACCAAGAATTAATAAATGGGGTGGATTCAAATTAAAAAGCTTCTTCTCAGCAAAAGAAATAATTAGTGAGGTGAATAGAGAATCTACAGGATGGGAGCAAATCTACCACAAGCACATCAGATAGAACACTAACCTCAAGGATATATAAAGCTCTCAAAGCCTTAACACACACACACACACACACACACACACAAAAAAAAAAAAAAAAAAAAAAAAAAAAAAAAAAAAAAAAAACAACACACAATCAATAAATGGTCCAAGGAATAAAACAGACACTTCTCAGAAGACGATATATAATCAATCAACAAATATATGAAAAAAAATTTCAACATCTCTAGCAATTAGAGAAATGCAGATCAAAACAACTCTAAAGGTTTCATCTTACTGCAGTCAGAATGGCACCTATTAAGAATACAAACAACAATAAATGCTGGCGAGGATGTTGGGAAAAAGGCACACTCATACATTGCTGGTGGGACTTCAAGTTGTTGAAACCAATCTGGAAAGTAGTATGGAGATTCCTAGAAAAACTTGGAATGGAAACCACCGTTTGACCCAGCTATTCCACTCCTTGGTCTATACCCAAAAGACTTAAAAACAGCTTACTACAGGAACACAGCCACATCAATGTTTGTAGCAGCACAATTCACAATAGCTAGATTGTGGAACCAACCCTCATGCCCATCAGCAGATGAATGGATAGGGAAACTTTGATATATATATATATATATATATATATATATATATATATATATATATACACACTACTCAGCACTTAAAGAGAATAAAATCATGGCATTTGCAGGTAAATGGATGGAGTTGGAGAAAATAATGCTAAGTGGAGTTAGCCAATCCCCCAAAAATCAAAACGTCGAATGATTACTTTTTATGAAGATGCTGACATAATGGCAAGGAGAGGGGATGAGAGGAATGAAGGAACTTTAAATAGAACAAAGGAAGGAGGAGGGTAGGGGAGGGGGCAAGGGGATAGGGATAATGGCAGGATAAGTTTAGACATCATTACCCTAAGTACATGCATGAAGACACAGTTGTTGTGAAAATACTTTATGTAAAACCAGTGACTTGAAAAATTGTGCTCTTTATATGTAATATGAAATGAATTGTACTCTGCCAGCACGTATAACAAATTAGAATTTAAAAAAATAAATTTTAAAGATGTGACAAGGTGACATGGTGCCATAAAAGCTATTTCAGTATCGTTTAAGGGCTGCCACATGAAAGAAGAATAAGACATGGCTCCAGAAGGCAGAGTCATCTCCAATACAGTGATATATCAAGTGTGAAATTTCATTTTTAAACAATTGCAAAGCATTACACAAATGTCAGTGGTTGTCATGGTCAACATCATCATACATAAAACCTAAGAACAGCTGTAATCATGGGTTGAAATTTAAGAGAGAAAATAGAAAGCTTAAAGTAAAAGAATACAATTACAGCCAATCATAAGAGAAGAATATATTAGAACTGAGTGATCCTCTGTCAAGAGAGTTCTAGAGCCGGGCGAGGTGGCGCACGCCTGTAATCCCAGCACTTTGGGAGGCTGAGGCAGGAGGATCGCGAGTTCAAAGCCAGCCTCAGCAATGGTGAGGTGCTTAGCAACTCAGTGAGACCCTGTCTCTAAATAAAATACATACAAAAAAGGGCAGGGGATGTGGCCCAGTGGTCGAGTGCCCCTGAGTTCAATCCCTGTTAACACACACACACACACACACACACACACACACACACACACAGAGTTCTAGAGTTTGTATTGAGTTGTATAGTCAACATTTGTGGTCCAGAAAGTCAAATTTCAATGTCTAAGTAGTTTAAGTACCATTAAAGAATATTATTTCAAAATTAAAGTAATTAGCAGTAGTAATAATAATAAATAAATAATAATAATGGCAGCAAACATTCATAGACACTGTACCAGACACAATTCTTGGCACTTTATATACAGTAACTTATTTAACCTTCACAACAACCCAATGAAATTGGTATATCATTATCTTCATCTTACAGATGAAAAAGTCACAGAGAGGTTAATATGGCCACGTTTATATGTAACGAAAGAAAAAACAAAAAGTTAATAAATTTTTAAATGTAAACAGTTCTGATATAATTATGCTGACCCTTCATGAGTACTATGTATTGATATGTGTATTATCTTAATCTTTATTATTATTATAATTTCTATTTTGTATTATCCCAATAAATTAGAAACTTTTTGCTTTTGCAAATAAATAAATATTGATTAAAGCCTATAGTTATGTTTGTTCAATTTTTACATAGTGTCCTTTTATATCTGTAGTGTCTATAATAACTTCCTTTGTTTCATCCCTGATATTCATCATTTGTGTCTTTTTTTTTTCCCTTTGGTTTGCTAGAAGTTTATAAATTTTACTGACCTTTTAAAGAGCTGGCTCTTTGTTTCATTGACTTTCTCTATTAATTTCTGTTGTTAGTTGCACTGACTTCTGTTTCACTTTTATTATTTCCTTCCTTAGGCTTACTTTAAGTTAATTTTTCTCTTGTTTTTCTAGGTTCTTGAAGTGGAGCTTGGACGATTTATTTGAGATTTTTCTTCTTTCTAATATTCACACTTGGTGTAATAAATTACCCCTCTATTACTTTGTGTTTTGATTTCCACTCAGCTCAATGAATGATTGATTGCCCTTCAGACATCCTCTTTAATCCTGAATTATTAAGAAGTATATTGTTTAGCTTGCAGGCAATTGAAGATTTTCTTGTTATCTTTCTGATATTTATTTATAGTTTTATTTCATTGTGATTGGGGGACATAATCTTTATAATTTCAGATTTTGTACATTAAATTTTTGAAGTCTGTTATGGTCCAGGATGTGACCTTACTTATAATGTTTCCTGGGCATTTGAAAAGAGTGTGTATTCTGCTGTTGTGGGGATTGTTCTGTCCATCCTATTAGAGCCTGGCAGCTGAAGAGTGCTGTTGAGTTCTTATATATTCCCACTGAGTTTGTGTAGTCATTCTGTGAGTCCTTGAGACAGGCATATTGAAATCTCTGTCGATAAACCTAGATTTATTTATTCTTTCCCTTCTATGAGATTTTTCTTAAATTTATTTTTTAGTTTTGTTGGTTGGTTCGTACACACTTGAGATTGTTATATCTTCTTGGGAGAATGACCCTTTGAATAGTATATAATGTTTTCTTTCTGTCTCTGTCAATTCTCTTTTCTCAGAAGTCTACTTTATCTGACATTGATATAGCTTTCCTTTGATCACTGCATGATATATCTTTTACATATATCTGTCATTATATTAGAAATGAGTTTCTTGTGGATAGTTATAATTGAGCCATGTTTTTAATCTACTCATATTTTAGTTGTTTTTTCATTGGAGTGTGTTGGTGAATCTCTTCCTCTTAATTGGTGCATGTAGTTAGCACTTAGTGTAATTCATATTTGAAGGCCAAATCTCCAATTTTATTTTTTGTTATTTGTTCTCTCCATTTGTTTTGTTTCCCCATGAGTTTTGTTCCCTGATTGCCTCATTATTTGGCTTTTCTAAAATTCTATGTCAGTTATCTATACTATTTTGGATATATCTATTTGTATAGGTTTCCTCAGTAGTTGCCTTGGGTATCACATTACATACTAGTATCACAGTGTACGAGTGACATCATGTCACCAATTTGAATGAAGTACAAATGCACTATCTCCCTTTACCTCCATTTATCCTCCATCATTATGGAAAAGGAAAACCTATCATATTTACCCATATTTTTGTTTATTGTGTTCTTTTTTCTTTCCTGATATTTCAAGGTATGTTTTTATCATTTTCATTGTGTTTAGTAGAGAGCTACCTTTAGACATTCTTAGAGGGTACTTCTGCTAGCAAAAATTTTCTTAGGTTGCCTTTATCTGAGAGTGCCTTGATTTCATTGTAATTCCTGAAGGATCAGTTCATATTTATTTCATTCTGATTGACAGGTCTCCTTCAGCACTTGAAAAATACTGGGCCACTTCTTTCTGGGCTCCCTGGATTTTGAAGAGAAATCCACTGTCATTGGAATTGGTTTTTCCCTTGGGTAAGATGTCATTGCTCTCTGGCTGCCTTCAAGATGTTTTCTTCTTTTAAAAAGCTTTCAGAGTTATTATGATGACATGAATTTCTTTGGGTATGTTCTGATCAGGATGCTTTCAGCTCCCTGAAGTATATTTATAACTCTTTATAAATTTGGAAGTTATTTTAGTCAGCGTTTTTGCTGTGTGACTTAAGGACCCAACCAGAACAATTGTAGGTGAGGAAAAGTTTATTTGGAGGCATATGGATTCAGAGGTCTTAATCCATGGACAGCCAGGTCCATTTCTTGTGGCTTAAGGTGAGGCAGAACACCATGGTGGAGGAGTATAATATATACCCCATAGACATGCCTCCAAAGAACCAATTCCCCCAGCCACACCCCACCTGCCTCCAGTTTCTACTCAGTTAATCCCATTGGGGATTAATTCACTGATTAGGTTAAGACTATAACCCAATCATTTCTCCTCCAAATCTTCTTGTATTGTCTCACAAGTGAGCTTTTGGGGGACACCTCATATCCAAACAATAAAAGAAATTTTCTGTCATTTTTCATGGAGTACCTATTCAGGCTTATTTTGTTTTTCTTATCTTTGTGAGGATCCTGATAACACAAATATTAGACCTTTTGTCCAAGTCCTACAGGTATCTGAGGCTTTTTTGTCAGCCTGTTTTTTCTCTGTGCACAGATGAGCACTTTCAGTTGTAACTGATTCAGTTATAACTGGTTCACTGACGCTTTTCTCTGACCCATCCATTCTGTTCTTGAGCTCATCTATCAGTTTTCCAAAAATTTCATTCCTTTTCTCTTTACATATTTCTTTGCTGAAACATTCTATTTTTAAATTTAAATTTTTAATTGCTTGTTGAAGCATTTTAAAATGATGTCTGTTTAAAATCTTTGTCAGGCAATTGTAATATCTGAGTCACATAGTTTTGTTGTTTGTTGATTGAGCTTTCTCATTCAAGCTGAGATTTTCCTTGTTCTTACTATCATGAGTGGTTATTGATTGAAACCAGGATATCTTGAGTATTATGTTAGGCAATTGTGGATCTTATTTAAAACTTTGTATATTTTTCTTGTGGTACTGGGGATCAAACACAGTGCCTTATACATGTTAGGTAAGTACTCTACCACTGAGCTACACCCTCAACCCATAAACCTTATAATTGGAGGCCATAATGCATCTTAAAATATGTGTTCTGAAAAGTCATCAATGACATCATTAAGTATATAAAATATTTCTAAGTCGCATCATCTAGACAAATGTTTCTCAAGTTTTTATATGCATATAAATCACATTAAAATGCAAATTCTAACTTAGAAAATCTGTAGGACCTGAGATTCTGCATCTTAGACTAGTTCCAAGGTCACTTATGTCATTTTGTGTATTCTCCTCAAAGTTGGATTTCTTAGCATTGTTTGTTTGTTTGTTTTCCCTTTGGCATAAAATGGCCTTACCCAATCATATTTAATAAGGTTTTTATTAATAACCTTCACATTGTTCACAAAGTATTTACATTTTTTAAGGTAATGTAACACATAATACACCAATGCAACAAGGATTTTAGCTACTGTGGTAGCGGAATTCAAAGGTGATACCTAAGATTCTCTACCCTGGTATAATTTTCTTGCATAATTTATCCGCCTTGCATAATTTCCTCCCCTTAAGTATTGTCAGGGCCTGGAATATGATGGCTGTCACTCCTGGGATTAGTCTATATTTCATGGCAAAGCTGAAGGTAGTTTGCAGATATAATTGAAGTCCCTAATCAGTTTGGCTTTGAATTCATCAAAACATTATCCTTGGTGATCCTAAACTAATCAGCTGGGCTTCTTAGCAGGGGTCTCAGGCTCTCCTGAAATTAGAAAGAGTCTCTTGCTAGAAGAAGCCAGCACCAAGAGTTCTGCAGCTGTAAGGAGATGAAATCATCACAGCAGGGATGCACACCAAGATCATGGCAAGCAGTGAAGAACATAGAACAACAGTCTCTGTAGCTCAAAAAACTGGGAGTGGCTAAGCTGAATCTCACAAGGTTACTTCCTCATTGCTTGCCATGATCTTGGTGTGCATCCCTGCTGTGATGCAGGCACCCCTGGTCCTGAGGAAGTGTCATGCTGTTCTACTCCTTGTCAGAGGATGGAACACTACATGGTTTGACTCTGAATAGGAACTCTTGCCCTAGCTGAGCACAGCCCTGGTACTGCAGGAGGTTTGCCTCCATCATTAGTCTCGTCTCTCAAGCAATCAAGAAACCCAAAACAACTGTGTGTTTTTTTTTTTTTTCCAAACCATATTATCTCCAGATTATTTTATCCATTATCTTGATCTCAATTGGCTGAATTCCTCTAATGAGGCTTCTTCAGCTCACTCACTCAAGTATTTGAAGCTGAGGAACTTAATTGAAGCTGGCATTAAAGGAAGTGCACAAGGCTGCCATTCCAGAGACAATATAGTAGGAAGTAAAAAAGACCTTCTTTATGCACTAGTCCTAGGAACAAGCATTCCTAATTAAACACAGAGTTCTGCTGAAGTGCCAGGTGGAAGCTTCTGGTTGGTTGTTTTATGAATGTCCTGCCCTTTCTTTAACAGGTCCACACAGGTCATCTCTCCTTTTCCCCAGTGCCCCAACACTCTTTTTTTCTTTATTTTTCTGTTTTGTTTTATTTTTTGGTGCTGTGGATGAAACCCGGGGTCTCACACATGCCAAACACATGCTTTACCACTGAGCTACAAACAAGCCCATTTTTTCCCCTTCCAATTCAATTTCTCTAACACCTTCTGAGTAGCCAAGGACAATTAGTGATTCGTTAATCCTCTTAACTTATTTCCTGCACTATTCCTAATCATGCCTATTGTGTGCATTTGCAGTATTTTTTTAATGGTTCATCTGATATTCATTGTCTGTAGATAATTTCATTTTCTGCTTCACTGAAAATAGAAGCATCCTCATTTCCCATTCCCTTTGTCTGCAACTCCATCTACAGTGGATGATGATGATGTGCTGTGGATTGAATCAGGGCCTTGTACATGGTAGGAAAGCACTCTACCCCTATGCTACATCCCCAGCCCCTGAGATTGTTCTATATGATTGCTGAAGTAAATGATCAGTATCATTATCCAGGTTCAATGTATAGACACATATAATTAAAAATAATATTGTGTAACATGGCAAGGCTTTACAATATTATAAGCAACTATTGTGGATACTGTGCTCTTAGCACAGTATTAGCACCCTTCAAAAGCACAGTTGAGTACAGATGAGAAGCAAGAAAAATCATCCTTATCCCTAGTGGGAGATAAATACTCTATTCTCACCCATGGCCCATGCAGGCAAGGGAAGCTAGGTTCCCCTGTGTGGAGTGGGATGCTGAGAAATAAGGGGAAGAATCACAGGACACAGAAAATAGTTTTAAAGAGCAGGGGCAGCATGACTCTTCGACCTTAAGGGTCCAGCTTAAAGGCTAAAAAGAGATTGAGAGCCCATGTTTGCTTTATTTATATGAGGCAACCCCAAAGACTTTCCAAATAATGTTCTTAGCCAATTAAGGTAGGAGGTGGGCTGTCCAGTTCCCAAAGGGTCATGCCCAATTCCATGCTCTGGAATTGTCTAGCCCAGCTAAGACAGAGGTCACCTGCATTGTACAATCCATTAAAGGGGAGATGACACAAAAAAAGCTTACAATGCCAAACCAAAATCTCCTTGTCTCGGAGGCTGAGTGAAGGTGCTCAAATAGCTCAGGGGTGACTCCCCACACTCCACTATGCAAGAATGTATTGTACCCATACCATCTGAAAGAGAAGGTTGGGTTAGTTCACTAATTTTTCTTTCTCTTCCCTAAAGTTCCCCCATCAAGGTGTCCCTTCTACATTAGCAAGAGCACAACCAACCAAATTTCCTGATACTTAAATGCACTTTCAAGGACAAGGATCTGGTATGTGAAGGAGTATTTTACTTGAGCCTGAAGGTATGAATACATTGGTTGTGTGGGTTTACAGATTATGTCTGTCTGTGAGTGGCAGAGACATCCTCTGCTCTTTGATACATTTTGTGAGTGTGTTTGTGATTGTTTTATCCTGTAAAATATGAGTCCCTGGGCAGGGGCTTTCTTGCCAGAGTCTAAGGATGTCTACATCCTTGCTCATCTTTTGTATTCATTGTACTTAAATAAAGGGTCATTTTCAGAGAACATTATCTCTGTCTTAGTCAGTGTGTGATCTTGTCACCTCCACAGAAGACATTCAGCACCACACCCTCCATTGAGTTTTGTAATAGAACCTTGAAGTAACGTTCCTGTTCCTGTCTTGGTGCTCCTGACAAGACACATTGTATAAGGTGTTTAAGGCACATGTTTGTTATGGCATCCTTTAAGCCTTTACTGAATTTAGGGAGATGTTTGTCTCCTCCACTACATCACAAATGCTATGAAGGAAGTTACTGTCTTATTCATTTTGCATTCTCCAGGTCTAGAACATTCTTAAATATATTTACACAGGCTCTTCTTAAACTGAAACACTCTCTCGCAGGATCTAGTAGTGATTCGGTTTTGAATAATTCGAGGATGGAGATAAGGACTAATAATAATAAAGAGGGGAGAATGAGTGTGTATGAGAACAAACTAAATCATTATAAGAAACCTGCTTTTTGCTGAATATGCCTTATATGCCATTCAGGTAATAAGCCTTCTAAAACAAGACCAGTGACGTTTACATAAGGAGACATTTCCGTGATGTAAGTCCTCAAAGCTTACAACTATAATGCACATATCTAAACACATTGTTATTGTAACATTAATCTGCATTGTTAATTGTATTTCTCATAAAACATTCCCAAATCAAACAGGGAATCATACAAAGGAAAAGGAAAATGGAGAATTCCAAAGAACAGAAAACACACTTTGCTTTCATTTTGTTTTTTAAAGTTTATTTATTCTAGTTTGTTACATATGACAGCAGAATGCATTTTAATTCATATTACACATATAGAGCACATTTTTACATGTCTCTGGTTGTGTACAAAGTATATTCACACCATTAGTTTCTTCACACATGTACTTAGGGTAATGATGTCTATCTCATTCCACCATCTTTCCTACTCCCCCTGTCCCCCTCCCTTCCCTTTCCTCCCCTTTCCCCTATCTAAAGTTCCTCCATTCCTCCCACGCTCCCTTCCCCAATCCTCATTTTGGATAAGCATCCTCATATCAGAGAAAACATTTGGCATTTGGATTTTTGAGATTGGCTTACTTCACTTAGCATAATATTCTTCAACTCCATCCATTTACCAGCAAATGCCATGATTTTATTCTCTTTTAATGCTGAAAAATATTCCATTATGTATATATACCACTTTCTTTATCTATTCATCTACTGAAGGGCATCAGGGTTGGTTCCACAATTTAGCTATTCTGAACTGTTCTGCTATAAACAATGATGTGGCTGCATCACTATAGTATGCTGTTTTTAAGTCCTTTGGGTATAAACCAAGGAGTGGGATAGCTGGGTCAAATGGTAGTTCCATTCCAAGTTTTCCAAATAATCTCCATACTGCTTTCCATATTGGTTGCACCAATTTGCAGACCTACCAGCAATGTATAAGTATGCCTTTTCCCCCACATCCTCACCAGTACTTAGTGTTGTTTGTATTCTTAATAGGTGCCATTCTGACTGGAGTGAGATGAAATCTTAGAGTAGTTTTGATTTGCATTTTCCTAATTGCTAGAGATGTTGAACATTTTTTTCATATATTTTTTGATTGATTGTATATCATCTTCTGAGAAGTGTCTGTTCAGTTTCTTTGACCATTTATTGATTGGGTTATTTGTTCTTTTGGTGTTAAGATTTTTGAGTTCTTTATATGTCCCAGAGAGTAGTGCTCTATCTAATGTGTGTGTGGTGAAAATGTGCTCCCATTCTGTAGGCTCTCTATTCACCTCACTGATTTTTTTTTCTAATTTTTTTTCCAATTTGAGTCCATACCATTTATTGATTCTCTTTTTATTTCTTGTGCTATAGGAGTCTTAGTAAGGAAGTCAGGGCCTAATCTGACATGAAGGAGATTTGATCCTACTTTTTCTTCTATTAGATGCAGGGTCTCTGGTTTAATTCCTAAGTCCTTAATTCACTTTGAGTTGAGTTTTGTGCATGGTGAGAAATAGGGGTTTAATTTCATTTTGTTGCATATGGATTTTCAGTTTTCCCAGCACTATTTGTTGACAAGGCTATCCTTTTTCCAATATATGTTTTTGGTGCCTTTGTCTAAAATGAGATAACTGTGTTGATGTGGGTTTGTCTCTGTGTTCTCTATTCTGTACCATTGGTCTACAAGTCTATTTTGGTGCCAATACCATGCTTTTTTTGTTACTATTGCTCTGCAGTATAGTTTAAGTTCTGGTATAGTGATGACACCTGCTTCACTCTTCTTGCTAAGGATTGCTTTAGCTATGCTGGGTCTCTCATTTTTGCAGATGAATTTCATGACTGCTTTTTCTATTTCTATGAGGAAACATTCATTGGGATTTGGGTTGGAATTGCATTAAATCTGTACAGTGCATTTGGTAGGATGGTCATTTTGACAATAATAATTCTGCCCTTCCAAGAACAAGGTAGATCTTTTCACCTTCTAAGGTCTTCTTTAATTTCTTTCTTTAGCATTCTGTAATTGTCCTTGTAGAGGTCTTTTACCTCTTTCATTAAGTTGATTCCCAAGTTGTTGTTTTGTTTTTGTTTGTTTGTTTTTTTTGTTTTGTTTTGTTTTCAGACTATTGTAAATGTGGTAGTTTTCTTCATTTCCCTTTCAGAGGATTTGTCACTGATGTACAGAAATGCCTTTGATTTATGGGTATTTATTATATCCTGCTACTTTGTTGAATTCATTTATTTATCTAGAAGTTTTCTAGTGGAATTTTTTGGGTCTCTTAGGTATAGAATCATATTGTCAGCAAATAGTGATAATTTGAGTTCTTATTTTCCTATACATACCCCTTTAATTTCTTTCTTCTGTAAATTTGCTCTAGCTAGAATTTCAAGAACCATGTTAAATAGCAGTGGTGAAAGATGGCATCCCTATCTCGTTCCATTAGAAGGAATGCTTTCAATTTTTCTCTATTTAGAATGATGTTGGCCTTCGACTTAGCACAGATAGATTTTACAATGTTGTGATACGTTCCTGTTATCCCTAGTTTTTCTAGTGTTTGAACATGAAGGGGTGCTATATTTTGTTGAACACTTTTTCTGCATCTATTGGGATAATCATGTTATTCTTATCTTTTAAGTCTCTGGATGTGATAAATTACATTTATTGATTTCTGTATATTGAAACAACCTTGAATCCCTGTGATGAACCCCACTTGATCGTGGTGCACTATCATTTTGATATGCTTTCGTATTTGATTTGTCAGAATTTTACTGAGGATTTTTGCATCCATGTTCGTTAGAGATATTGGTCTGAAGTTATCTTTCTTTTATGTGCCTTTGTCTGGTTTTGGAATCAGGGTGATATTGGCCTTATAAAATAAGTTTGGAAGTGTTCCCTCTTTTTCTATTTCATGAAATAATTTTAGGAGTATTGGTATTAGTTTTCCTTTGAAGGTCTTGTAGAACTCAGCTGTGTATCCATCTGGTCTTGGGATTTTCTTGGTCGGTAGGCTTCTGATGGTATCTTCTCTTTCATTACTTTAACGTGTGTATATCATCCTTATTAATTTTGGTCAAATCATATGACTCTAGAAATTTATTGATGCCTTCAATATTTTCTATTTTATTGGCATACAAATTTTCAAAATAATTTCTACATACCTTTTGTATTTCTGTAGTGTCTGTTGTGATATTTCCTTTTTCATAGTATGTTAGTAATTTGAGTTTTCTCCCTCCTTTTCTTCATTAGCATGCATAAGTCTTTATCAATTTTATTAATTTTTTCAAAGAACCAACTTTTTGTTTTGTCAATTGTTTCTTTTGTTTCAGTTTAATTGACTTCAGCTCTGATTTTAATTATTTCCTGTCTTCTATTGCTTTTGGTCTTGATTTTTTCTTTTTCTAGGGCTTTGAGATGTAGTGTTAAGTCATTTTTTAAAATTTTTTATTCTTTTAATGAATGCATTCAATGCAATAAACTTTTCTCTTAGTACTGTCTTCATAGTGTCCCAGAGTTTGATATGTTGTGTCAGTGTTCTGATTTATCTCTAAGAATTTTTAAATATCCTCTTCGAGGTCTTTTACAACCCATTGTTCATTCAATAGCATATTATTTAGTCTCTAGGTGTTGGAGTAGCTTCCATTTTTTATTTTATCATTGATTTCTAATTTTATTCTGTTATGATCTGATAGAATTCAGGGTAGTATCTCTAGTTTTTTTTTTTTTTTTTTTGTATTTGCTAAGTGTTGCTTTGTAGTATAATATATGGTCTATTTTAGAGAAATAGAGAAGATAGTGTATTCACTTCTGCTGAGAAGAAAGTGTATTCACTCACTGATGAATAAAATGTTCTATGTATGTCTATTACATCTAAGTTATTGATTGTATTATAGATTTATATAGTTTCTTTGTTCAGCTTTTTTTTGGAAGCTCTATCCAGTGATGAAAGAGGTGTGTTATTATTGTGTTGTGGTCTACTTGGCTCTTGAACTTAAGAATTGAGTTGGTTTGATGAATGTAGATGCTTCATTGTTTGGGGCATATATATTTATAATTGTTATGTCTTATTGATGTATAGTTCACTTAAGCAGGATGAAATGTTCTTTTTATCCCTTTTGATTAATTTGGGCTTAAAGTCCACTTCATTTGATATGAGGTTGGAAACCCCTTATGCAGTCCATGTAAGTGGTATGTTTTTTCCCAACCTTTCACCTTCAGTCTGTGGATATCTTTTCCTATGAGATAAATCTCTTGACGGCAGCATATTGTTGGGTCTTTTTTTTTTTTTTTTAATCCAATCTTCCAGTCTATGTCTTTTGATTGGCGAGATTAGGCCACTGACATTCAGCATTATTATTGAGACATTATTTGTATTCCCAATCATATTTGTTTATTTTTGGTATTTAACTTGACTTGGTTTCTCCTTTGATTTGTATTCCTTTAGTGTATTATCTCCCTTTGCTGATTTTCATTGTTGGTTTTTGTTTCCTTCTCATGGAATATTTGCCAAGGATGTTCTGTAGTGCAGGCATTCTAGTTGTAAATTATTTTAACTTTTGTTTATCATGGAAGGTTTTTATTTTTGTCATTAAATGTAAACCTTAATTTTTCTGGATGTAATATCCTTGGTTGGCACACATTGGCACACATTTTCTTTCAGCTTGGTATATGTCATTCCAAGATATTCTAGCTTTCAGGGTGTGGGTTTTAAAATCTGCAGATATCCTAATTGTTATCCCCCTGTATGTAATCTGATTTCTTTCTCTTGTGGCTTTTAAAATTCTCTCCTTATTCTGTATGCCAGGCATTTTCATTATAATGTGACTTCATGTGGATCTGTTGTGATTTTGTTCATTTGGGGTCCTGTAAGCCTCTTGTATTTGATTTTCCATTTCATTCTTCATATCTTTGGAAATTTTTCTGGTATTATTTCACTGAACAAATTGTTCATCATTTTGGTTCGGAACTTTATGCCTTCCTGTATTCCAATAATTCTTAAATTTAGTCATTTATATATATATATATATATATATATATATATATAATATATTTTTTTTTTTTTTTTTTTTTTTTTTGGTACTGGGGATTGAACTCAGGGGCACTTGACCACTGGGCCACATCCCCAGCCCTTTTTTATATTTTATTAGAGACAAGGTCTCACTGAGTTGCTAAGCGCCTCGCCATTGCTGAGGCTGGCTTTGAACTAGCGATCCTCCTGTCTCAGCCTCCCAAGTGCTGGGATTACAGGCATGCACCACTGTACTCAGCTATGCCATAATTCTTAAATGTTCTGCTCATAGTTTCTTGCCATCTTCACTGTGTGATCAACATTCTTTTCAAGATTATATATTTTGTCTTCATTGTCTGAGGTCCTGTCTTTCAAGTGATATAATCTGTTGGTGATATTTTCTATTGAGCTTTTAATTTGGTTTATTGTTTCTTTCATTTCAAGGATTTCTTTCTTTTTTTTTTTTCAGAACCTCTATCTCCTTATTCAAGTAATCTTTTGCTTCCTGTATTTGCTTATGTAGTAGCTCTTTATCAAAATGATCTTTTGTTGCTTGTATTTTCTCTCATATATCCTCCTTTTAATTCACAGAACATTTTAGTTATGTACATTGTGAACTCCTTCTCTGTCATTTCTTCTGTTGTGCTGGCCATGGATTCTAATAATAATTCTTGGTTTGTTGGGGGCACTTTCTTCCCTTGTTTTTTTTTTTTTTTTTCATGTTGTTTGTGTGTCTTCCCTTCTAGCAGTGCAGATCTGATGCATTACAGATATGATGCAAGACACTATAAGCTTATAGGGTAAAAACTGTAATGCATCAGATCTCCTTTAAGGGGAGAACAATGTGAATAGATCCTAATACAAATAATATACAACTTTAAACCAAAAAGCTGCTATTAAGACATTTATGGTTTTGTCACAATATACAGAAATGGTAAGTTCAATTATTAACTACAATATAAACAATATGTTTGCAAAAGGGTCTACAGTTTCTGATGGTGCACAAAGAACCAACAGTGAGGTGTAGAATGAGATGTTGAAGGGGTAGGAGGTGAGGATATAGAGTTATTATATCTTAGAAAGCATAAAAGGGGAATCTAAAGATGTTGGTTAGTAGCAGAAGAAAGAGAATGTGATTTTGGGGAGACAAGTGAGAAGACAGTAGAGTACAAAAAACAGAAAGCATAAATATTAAGAAAAATAAAAATGTAAAATTAGGAGATAAAATAATGTACAATACCACTGTAATGTACTATTCAGACATCCCAGTCCTCAGTAGCCTAATTCATGAAAAGTACTTGGTTTCACAAATGTTGGGGATGTGAGGGTGGGAAAAGAGAGAAGAGAGAGAGAAAAAAAAAAATTCAAAGGAAGATACAATGATTGTTTTTGTTGGAGATCAGTATCTTTCCAGCTTCCCTTCTCATCCAATAGGTGGGGTTGTCTGTTGTTTGCTGTTATCACCACCCTCAGGATGGTGAAGGCTATTAGGGTGGGAGAGTTGGTCTTGGGGGCATAGCACCTGGAGATGTGGTATAGCACTTGCCAGTCCCAGTGGGAAACTGCACCAGAAGGATCTCCTTTGGGGCCTGCTCCTGTGACGTGGATTCCTGGACTTATGTCCTTATATCATCTGTTGGCCTTACAATTCCTGGTCTCTAATTTAGTCTCTAAACTGTATCTCACTCACCTCCTCCCTTTCTCCTTCCCCTTCAGGAACCTTTCTCTCCAGAGGTCTTGTGAGCTGTGCTCTGGGGGCTGCACACATGTTGTAGAAAGCTGTTTTACATTGGGCAGTTCAGGACCTGGTTTTTCAAGCTATGGACCCAGGGGCATAACTGCAAGCACTGTGCCAGGTTAGCAGCTGCCAGGGAGAGGGGGTAGTTGGGGACTTTCAGTAGCTTGATATTGCTTCTAAGCCCCAGCCAGTGTTCCACACTGGGAGTTGGCCCAACTAAAGATGGCGATGAAGGTGTCCCTAGATGGAGGCAGCTGCTTTCAGTGATGTGGTGTCAGGTCAGGTGGGGCCAGGTGGTGGTGTTGAGCAGCGTGTGTTCAGAGATGCAGCTTTGCAGCATGCAATGTTGTAGCTGGTGGCTCTCTCCAGACAGCAACTCTGGTTGCAGTGTCCCAAGATGGAGGCGATGAGGGAACCCCATTTTGGTAGATAGGGGTCCACCCAGGAGTGGCAGCTGGAGTTCCTGTGTATGGGCTATGGCTGGGTGTCCTGTGTGGGAGTGGCAGTCGGGATTCCTGCATGGGTGGGAGGCCAGGAGTACTGCAATGGTGCTAATGCTGGTGGTCCTACTTGGGCACCCAGAGACCTGTGTGGTCATGACAGCCATGGCAGCAGCTGTCAGGGGTCCTATATTCAATTGCCGAGAAATAGTATTCCCACTACTTGAATCCCAAGTCACAGAGTGACACAGAATGAAGCCTCCCTCTAGCCTGCCATTTTGGATCCCCCTTCACTTTTATTTCTGATTTTAATTTTTATTGCTTATGTTTTTATAACCCATATTAAAATCCAAAATTTATTTTATAGGTTCAAAATTACTTCAAAACCATTTAGTGTCATCTTTTCTTTAATATTACTTCTATTCCCTTCCAGTATCTGAAAGAGAGAGAAAGTAAGAAGAAAAAGGAGAATATGGAAGCAGAAATGCAATGATAAGAGAAAGTGGAAAGAAAACAGGAAGAGGTGGATAAGAAAGAAAAGGGGATTTACTTAACTTCAAGTATGAAGCATAGGAAGTTAAATGGAAGAATCATAAAAAAAAGCATAATACCCATCCAAAGTAATATGGAGAAATGATGTCTGAATTAATCCAATTTTTCTCCTCACAATTTACATTCTTGTTTAGGCCATTTGTTTCATATATACACATAGTTTTCTTTTAACTGACACTTTAAAAACACAAAAATAATACATATTATTGGAGTATTGTGTGGTGTTTAAATACATGCATATATTGTGTAATGTTTAAATCAGCTTAAATATCTATCTCTTTAAAATTTTGCCTTTTATTTTTAATTTTTATTTTTTTTTCAGACAAGGGCTTGCTGTGTTCCCCAGGCTGACCTTGAATTCCTAGGCTAAAGCCATTCCTCTAACTCAATCTCCTGAGTAGTTAGAACTATAGGCACTGGCCACTGTGCCCAGCTAAACATTTGTCATTTCTTTAAGGGGAGAACTCTTAAATCCTTTTCTTTAGCTTTTTAAAATTCACAGTATATTACTGCTATCCATAGTCACCCTACTATGCAATACCACACCTGAACTTTCTCCTAACTGTAACTTAGTACCCACTGATCAACCTTTCTCCACCCTTTCCTCCTACTATATGGTCACATCTTAGAATAATATACCACAAATATTGGTTATTCCATAATAGCCCCAGTTCACATTTTTTTATGTTACAATAATCAGATTTCATCAATTACATACTAGATAACATTTATTTGTTACATTGGGAGACTGGAATGACTTGGACAAAAATTAAGTCATGGGTCAGTAGGATGCACACCTGTTTTCTGCGTGGCAATACGTGGATGTTCTTTCTGTGATCCTCCCCAGAATCTAGTTGGTATAGTCGAGATAGTTCTCCTTTGATAAGCTGTACACCTCTTTACCCCCATGTCCCTGCATACACCTTATAATTTCAGGCTTCCCTCAGGTAATAGAATAATGGCCTTGCCCTATCCCCTCAATCCACCTGGCTCTACCCAGATTCTCAGGCTGGGCTTGGCTGATAGAGGCTCTTCAGTCACAGAGGGTTGTAAAGGGACTTGCAGTGTCTGGGTCTGAGTAGAGTTTGTAGGTGGAGCTGACTGGTTGCAGCAGCAAGAACCATTTCAGAGCCAAGTCCTGACACCTACCATCACAGGGTCTGGTGGATAGGCCTGTCTTCCACAACCAGGTGAGGTCATGGAGAGGCTGCTGTGTGCTCTGCTGGGGCTTTTGTGCACCCACCTTTGCTGTGAGTTGGGTTGCCTCAAATTTAGGGAACCAAGGGTTTCGCAGATGCAGCATATGGAGGAGAGGGAGGAAAAGGAGCTCTCAAGTTTTACAAACCTTCTATAATTTTCATAATCGATGGGGTGTTTTCGTAAGTGTTGGAGTGACAATCACTTGTAACTGTTTGTCTCTTTCTAATCAGGTGTGAGAGGGATGCAGGTGGAACAGAGTCCTCGATCCTCCAGGAAGGAGCCAGTACCACTCTACTGTGCAATTTTTATACCTGTATGATCAATGTGCAGTCATTTCACCAAAATCTTGGAGGAGGCCTCATCAACTTGTTTTACATTCCATCAGGGGTAAACCAGAATGGAAGACTAAAGTCCACCTCAGTCTCTAAAGAATGCCTCAGCTCCTTGTACATTTCCTCTTCCTAGACCACAGACTCTGTGTATATTTCTGTGAGGTGGGTTCAGGGGGCTGCCCAGGCACTTGCAGTAGCTGAATGAACCCTTCGGGGCCTTGACCCCGTCTTCAGCCACAGGCTCCTCAGGGAGGCCCCTCAGCAGCACCTTTCAGTTTTTCACCTACACTTGCAGTTTTAAGCACGCATGCTTTCTGGCCCCATAGTTTTGGGACTTTGGTCTTTATCTTGATTTCCCAGTGTACAACTCCTCCTGAAATATAAACTTCCAACTTGGAACTATCAGAGTAGTGGGTAAAAGAACTGAATCAAAGTAAGTATTTAATTCATAATATGTTGGACCCCAAAAGGGTAAATAGTAAAATAAATGAAAAGGAAAGGAAGTCATTCAGATGAAGATGTCATTGGCAATGATACAGTCATGTTGGTGTCTCAGACACATCCAGGGCCACCTCACCACAGCATGTCAACCAGGAACCCACAAACACTGTACTTGCAGCCCATCTTACCTGAGCAGCAAAGAAAAGAAAATCTTCACAGAATGCTCATATATGATAAATGGATGTGGAGACAAATTTCATATATATGTTCACCTATGCTCCATTCATATTCTTGAGACTTGTGTGGTCTAGGACCTGGTCTATACAGGAGAGCTTCACTGCATGCTTGTGAAGAATGTGTCCTGTGTTGCACGGAAGTCTGTGAAGTCTACTTGCTTTAGAGTCTTATTCAAGTCTTCTATTTCCTTGTTGTTTTCCCATGCAGTCGTCATACCTATTATTGAAGGTGAGGTACCTGAAGGCTCCAACTATTGTTGTTGAATTGTCTGTTTTCCTCTATAATCTTGTAATTTTATCATTTTTGCTTCATCTAATTTGGAGTCTATTGATTACCAATTGTTATACTTACTTATGGACAGATTGACTTTTTACTTTTTTTTTAACCTCTGGTTCTGGAGATTGAACCCAGTGCCTCAAGCAGGATAGATAAGCACTTTACCAGTAAGTTTCATCCCCAGCCCTAATATTTACTCTTTATTACTATAAATGGTACCTTTCTAATCTCTAGTAGATCTCTAGTAGCCCCCCTCCCTTTTTTTGTTCAAAATATATTTTGTCTAACAATAGTATAACAACTCCAGCTCTCTTATGGTTGTTGTTTATATGATACAACCTTTTCCATCCTTTTAACTTATTTGTATCTACTACAGTTTGGATATATAACACCCTCCAAAAACCTATGTGTTAAAGGCTTTGTTCCCAGCTTGATGCTACTGGAAGATGGGGCCTCATAGGAAGTCTTAGATCATTAGAGGCTGTCCTTTGAATGAGACTGTGGGACGCTAGCAATCCAACAGGAGCTGAGCATTTTCCTCTGCCATGATATTCTGCCTTACCTCGAATGCAAGTGCAACAGAGCTAATCAGTCAAGAACTAAAACTTCAAAACTATGTGCCAAAATAAACCTTTTCTATTTTTAAGTTTATCATGTCAGGTATTTTGTTACAATAATGGAAAGTTAACTAACACAGAAAATTGTAATCGAGTGGTACTCTTCCATAAATCCAGCTCCTTGGGAGGCTGAGGCAAGAGTATCTCCAGTTTGAAGCAGCCTCAGCAACTTAGTGAGACTCAGATTTCAAATATAAAAAGGCAGGGAAATTGGGGATATATCTCAGTGGTAGAATATCCTGAATTTAATCCCTAATACAGAAACAAAATTGTGAGAGAAAAGTGACAAAAATACCACAGCAGTCACAATGTCAGAAAACCATTATACTTTGTATTCCCTACCTTCACATATTCTAACTTTGATTAATTGACCCAGGGATATATTTAATGGGACCAGTTTATTTATAAATATGAAAATGCAAAAGTCAAAAATCTCCTTTCTCAAAAGTCTTATTTTTAATCGCTCACTAACCACAAGCTAATGGGACAAATACTAACAGTACTGAAAATAGGTCCCTTAGCAATTCTCAACAGATAGATCTAAGTGATGAGTACCATTTCTTGAGACAATTTTTTCCCTATTGAATTTCTTACATATTTGTAGAAAATTAATTGAACATGTACATATGAACCTATTTCCATAATACCTATTTTTCTACATTGATAAATATATCTGCACTGATCTACATGGTTTTCTTTTTTTAGCAATATCAAATCGTTTGGATTATTATGTTCTATAATAAGTCTTGGAAATCTCCCAAATCATTCCTTTTCAAAATTGTCATGGTTGGGCTGGCATTGTGGCTCAGCAGTAGAGTGCTTGCTTAGCACATGCAAGGCCCTGGGTTCAATCCTCAGCTGCACATAGAAATGGATGGATAAAATAAAGGTATTGTGTTCAACTACAACTAAAAAGAATAAATATTTAAAAAAACTGTTATGGTTATTCAAGCAAGTTTGCATTTCCATATAAATTATAGAATCAGTTTGTCAATTTCTGCAAAAAAGTTTTCTGGGATTTTGAGTGATATTGCATTGAATTTGTAAATAGTTTTGGGGAACCTAACACTACTGAGGTTTCTAATTCACAATATGATAAATCTTTCTAGTTATTAAACTTTCTTTATTTTGTGTCAGTATTTCTTTAAATATTTATAGACAGATGTCTTGAACATATTTTTATAAACCAAATAGACAAGGCAGTAATTAAGAAAAACTATTTGAAACATGTGTATTGTTCAAATGTTTTTATGTATAAAATGTAAAAAGCTCTTTCAACTCAATAAGAGCACAAAGACCCAATTTTTGAAATGGGCAAAACATTTGAGCAGACTCTTCATAAAAGAATGACCAACAAGCACATGACAAGCTGCTCTACAAAATATGATCCATGAACCAAATCCAGTCATACACATATTTTTATAAAATTTTAATGAAACAAAGCAATGGCATTTGTTTATATACTATCAATAGCTGCTTTCATCCTGCAGTGGCAGAATTGAGTTGTTGCACCCAAAGACTCAACAGCTTCCAAATTTGAAAATGATCTGATTGTCTATGGGAAAGGTTTGTTGACCTCTATTCTACATCATAAGTCATCAGGAAAATACAAGAAAATGCCACAATAAGATACCATGACACACCATTATGTTAGTTAAAAATAGATGACTAAATCAAGTGTCTACAAAGGTGCAAAACAATTATCTAATTTAGAATCTACTTAGGGACATGTTCCTTTCAGTGTGAAAGAGCTCACTCTCATATGACATTAATATTATGGGAGGAAAAAGAGCCCATGCAGTGACTCTGCTTGAGGACCATTGTGTGCTTCTGAGAGGACACCAGGGCAGGTGTCCTATTCAGCAGCCCTATTCTTTTCTGGTATGTCCAACATCCCAACCAACTCCTTCTGAACAACTGAGACACACTTCAATAGAGAGCAACAAATGTTTCTAGCTGACCTCAACAATCGCAAATTCTCCTTCCATCAGAAGAAACCATTGCCCCCAAAGGAAGATTCAACTATGTACTTCAGTGCTCTGATTGATGCATGGGTTGCTGGACACAACCTTTAAAAGTAATTTTGCTGCATATTTAATTTTGGTGAATAATTATACAGAATGGTGGATTTCACTTCAGTATATTTGTATATGCACATAATATAATTTTATCAGTTTTACTTCCCACTATCTCCCCTTGCTGTTTCCCTCCTCCTTTCTTCTGATCCCCTTCCTCAGTCCTAATGGTCCTTCCTCAGTCCTTTTATTTTCATAACAGATTTTTTATCCTATTTTTCTAACTTCAATATATGAAAGAAAATATACAACACTTATCTTTCTGAGTCCAGCTTATTTTGCTTAACATGATGCTGTACAGTTCCATCCATTTTTTTTTTGCAAATGGCAGAAGTCCATTCTTCTTTATGACTGAATAACTCCATTGTGTATACATTCCACATTTTCTCTATCCATTCATTTATTGACAGATATCTAGGCTGGTTCCATGACTTAGATCTTGTGAATTGTGCTTCAATAAACAGAAATGCATGTATCTCTAAAGCATGTTATCTTTTTGGATAGATACTGAAGATTGGTATAGCTGGATCATATGATAGTTCTATTTTGCTCTTTGAGGAGCATGATACTAATTTCCATTGTGGCTAAAATAATTTACATTCCTCCCAACAGTGTATAAATGTTCCTTTCCCCTTGCATCCTTGCCAGCCTTCATTCATATTTGTATTCTTGAATATGGCCATTATGACTGGAATGAGATGGAATCTCAGTGTAGTTTTTTTTTTTTTAATTTTCTTTTTTAGCTTCATTTTTTTTATTTTTTATTTAATTTAATTTGTTATACATGCTTTTAGAGTGCAATTCCTTTCATATTACATATAAAGAGCACAGTTTTCCAAGTCATTGGTTTTACACAAAGTATTTTCATACCATTTGAGCTTTTATACATGCACTTAGTATATTGATGTCCATCTCCTTCTGCCATTGTTTCTATCAGGAAACAATTTGGTTTCTACTGTTCAACATGAGGTTTTAAAAGACCCATTCATAGTATTGTGTTTAAGTCAGTACTTCTTTTTAATTGCTGAGTAATAGTTCTATGTATGGACATACCATGATTATTCACATATTCACCTATTAATGAACATTTGGGTTATTTCTAATTTGTGCTAAGTATGAATAAGACTGTTACAGATATTTTTGTATGGGCCAATTCTGGGCCTTTGTTTTCACTTTTCTTCACTAAATACCTATGTGTGGACCTGCTGGGTCACCTCAGATCCCATAGTGATTGTGACATTTTATACTCCTACCAGCATTGCACAGAAGATCCAGTTGCTCCAAATATTTTCCAATATTGGAGTTGTTAGACTGTTTGTTTTGATCTTTCTGCTTGGGATGAAGGGCATCAGAATGTGCATGTAATTTGTATTTCCCTAATGACTAATGACATTTAGCCTATTTTATGTACTGGGCTTCATTTATTGAAGTTTCTATAACCAAATAAATAATTGAAATCTATTTCTCACAGTAGCTAGGAAGACTCAGATCAAGTCACCAGCAGATCAGGTCCAGTGAGGAACTGATTTCGAGTTTATAGATAGCAGTCTTCTATGGCGTGGAAGGAGCAAGGAAGCTCTCTGAGGCTTCTTTTATGAGGACAGTATTCCCACTACCATTAATTTTCCAAATGGTAACATCCACATACCATTATATAGGGGATTAGGTTTTGTTATAAGCTTGTTTAATATACTTGCTGCCCTGGCATCTACATTTAGAACTGACATAAGTTTTTTGAAACCTGATTGTACTCTATCACATTTGGCCCGGTTAAAAATTCCCATGTTGTTATTCCTCATTTCATTGACCCCAAAACCAGAAAAACCAGAGTGCTGACCATAAGAAAACCTAGTGGTAAACACCAATATCACATAAATAATTCCCTCTCTTTATGCAGATTTTCTTTTATCTAGCCAATCTTCAACCCCCGTGGGAAAGCTTAATAAAGAGATAAACCCACCACCCTCTCTCTTTCTCTATTCTCTGTCCCTCTGTCTCTCTATCCTTTGTCTCTGCCTCTGTGTATCTCTCTGCCTTTCTGTCTCTCTCAGTCTCTCTGTGTCTCCATCTCTATCTCTCTCTCCCCCCTACCCCCCAAATGCTCTGGTTGAACTTTATGCCACCTCTAAACTTACCATTGGCCTCTCATTGGCATCCCTAACCACTCTGAGACCTGTGAATAATGAATTTGTTCTATTTAATCCATTTTCTTTTCATGCTTTCATAATTTCTCTCCTGAAACATGGACACAAACTAATTTACTCCCAAGTCAAGGCTGTCCTAGACATCAGCTATCTTGACTTATGGCCACTCTGAAGAGAGACAGAGATCACAAAACCAAATTATACAACTTAGATGCCCTTCAAAAGGTGAATGGATAAAGAAAATGTGGTATATATACACAATGGAGTGTTGCTCAGCCTTAAATAAAAATGAAATGATGGCATTTTCAGATAAATGGATGGAGCTCAAGAATATCATACTAAGTGAAATAAGCCAATCCCAAGAAACCAAAAGCCTAATGTTTACTCTGATATGCAGACGCTAATTCACAAAGGGTGAGGTGTGGTGGCTAGGGAAAAATAGAGGTACTTTGGATTAGGCAAAGTGAAATGGAGGGAAGGGAGATGTATGGGGGTAAGAAGGATAAGAGAATGAATCAAACTTTATTACCCTGAGTACATATATGACTATATGACTGGTATGATTCTACATCACGTACAACCAGAAGAATAAGAAGTTATACTTCATTTACATATGATGTGTCAAAATTCATTCTACTGTCATGTATAACTAATTAGAACAAATAAAAAAATAAAAAGTTAAAATCACAATAGATTCTAACATGAATTTTTGGGGAGACAAAAACATTTAGCCAACAGCAGTACTTGTAATTTGGTTTGTGTATGTTATTATTGTGTAGGCTTTTTATTGTTTATTTGTGAGAGTTCTTTATATATTCTGGAAATCTTCCTTTTCTAACTTTATGGAATATTATATCAGACTTTGGATTTCTCATAGATTTTTCTTAATATTGTCTTTGATTAGCACTATGTTAAGATTTTTCTCATGTACTATTATCAATCTTTCCCAGAGTTTTTTTTTTTTTTTTTTTTTTTTTTCTCACTCTCTAGCTCTTTTCCAAGGCCTCAGAGTACTACCTGTGTACCCATGAAGATCTGAGAAGCCTGGTGGATGCTGTAGAGACTTGCTCAGGGGCTGCAGCTCATTATAATTCTAATCTTTTATGCCAGCCAAAAGGTGGCCTTTAAGATTCCATAAAGATTTGACTGATTTCCCTTTATCACTCACTATAGATTCTTCCTCTACCTTTCACTATTTCAGAGGTGGTGAAAACAGTCACTTTCTAAAATTAGTTCATTTAAATTTCTCTGCATCCTCAGCTTCCTGACAGTTTGTTTTGTTCTATTTGCAACCTTGATTTGGTAGCTTGTCAGGCTCATATTGTTAGTAAGGGTGAGAGTGACAGTTTCTTGTATTTTCTACATTCAAATTATAAACATATATTTTAATATGTATTTCATATTCATAACATTAATGGTTTCAAATTTCCAGTCATGGACAACCACAAATGACTTCTCTAAATCTCGGTTTTCTTAGGGAATAATAGTAGCACTTGTCACAAAGCAAAACTATAATAGTTGAATATTGAGACTTGTAATAAGTATACATTAGTGTCTAAAAAAAAGGCCATCTAAAAATATGATTATTCCTTAGGACAATATGATAATGACATGATGACAAGATGATGATTTTTGTTTTGCTTTGAATTTCTTCAGACATGGTGGACATCATAATAAATTTTATGTGTAATCTTGACTAGGCTAAGGCATGTCCAGATAGCTGGTAAAAAATTATTTCTAGTGTGTCTGTGAGGCTATTTCCAGAAGAAATTATCACTTGAATTGCTAGACTGAGTAAAGAAGGTCCACCTTCCCCAATGTGGGTGGCATCATACAATCTGTGGAGGA
Source organism: Tamias sibiricus (assembly GCA_025594165.1). Taxonomy (NCBI): domain Eukaryota; kingdom Metazoa; phylum Chordata; class Mammalia; order Rodentia; family Sciuridae; genus Tamias; species Tamias sibiricus. The sequence goes on from CM046659.1 coordinate 85,845,143, forward strand.
CAGGATACAACAGAAATGTAGAGGGAGGGTAATTCTACTGGCTCTGCTAGAGCTGGGAAACCATCTTCCACTGACCTTGGATATCAGATGCCTGGTTCTTGGGCATTTGGAATAAAACTCTCTCCCCACTAGCTGCAGGTAGCAGATCATGGGACTTGTCAGGCTCCATAATCATATGAGCTGATCCTTCTACCTATCCAGTTCCTGTTATGTTTATCAGATGAAATTGACTAACATATAGGATGTTTCCACCATCTAAGATTCTAGTTCACTGAGAAAAGGACTCTCTCATTTATGTGATAATAGCCCCAGGCTTAGACTAAATGACCATATCACTTCTTAAATGAATTTGGTTATAGATAGAAATAATAACACATTACAATGGTATAATTCATTATTGCTTAATTGTTTATTATAACTAATTTAATAATTGTGGTACTTAAATTATGCTTCTACCTATATATATTCCATACATGTCTAAATTATGGGAGTATGTGAGTGAATATATTCTTACATGCATATTCCAATAATATGCTCTAATATATCAGTTATTCTATACTATATTAGAATATATATACTATGTGTATATATGTGTATGTGTGTGTATGTAATAAAATTGGAAAAGTTTAAGCTAATGATTGTAAGAGCCCTAATAAGGAGATAGCTAAGATGGCGGCTAGCTGAGAGCCATAAGAGGTGTTTCAGTATTTTCACCTGATATTCATGCATTTATCTAAGAATCTTTCTATGCCCGTGAACACTATGTGATGCACCTGTAAGTTCAAGCTGTTAACATGTGTATACTTGTTAAGGCAAAAAGTATTTAACTGGGTTAGGTTGGTTAGAAGTGGTGGTTGGAGTTGGAGAGGTTGTTGGAGCCAGAGATAGAAGTTAGAAGAAGCAAGAATAAAGAACCTATTCATTTTCCAGTCTGCTTCCAAATTCTTTCTCGCAGTATTGTTGCTGCAGGCTGCAATAGCTGCAGGCGCCAACAAGTGGTGGCCCGTACAGGGAATTCAGAATCCACAGGTAAGAACTGAGAAGTCTCTAAAGATGGGTGTGAAAATAACTAAGACCCCAGTGATAAAGTCTATGGAAGAATTCTTTGATATAGCTGATAGTGAGGAGGAAAGTGATCATGAAAGCAAAGCCTCCGCTGAGTCAGTTAGGAACAGTAAGGATAGTATTGGTGTGAACTCAAAAATGACGAAGATCCGAGCTGCTAAAGCTATCCGAGATTTATTAGAGATAGCCGAGGAATATGTGCTCTCAATTGAACCTGGGACTCAGGCTGTTACTACTAGTGAAAATAATAGTAGTGAGGAGCAGTCAAATAACCATGAAAGCACAGCCTCCTACCCTGAGTCAGTTAAGACCAGAAAGGACTGTCAAGTAGAGGAACCACTTGTGCCCTCTGCTCCCTCATGGGTTGAATCAATTACAGAAACCATGAGGGGTATTTCTGAGCATTTGTGTGCCCTTTAAGCAGAGATTAACGGCCTTTCTGAGTGCTTACGCGCCCTTGAATGTCAAAACCCGCAGGGACATTGGGATCTGCCAGTATTTGAAAATGAAAATGGGCAGAGGTACCAACAATCCCTAGACTTCAAAACAATAAAAAATTTCAAAGAAGCAATAATGACCTATGGGCCCCAAGCTCATTTCATGTTGAGCATGTTGGAGTCCCTTAACACTTTAACTTTAACCCCCTCAGTCTGGAAAGGCCTATGTAAGGCAGTATTGAGTGGGGGACAATACTTGATTTGGAGGTCACAGTTCCAGGAGTTTTGTGTGGAAACAGCTAGAAGAAATGCGACTGCAGGATTTCCAGACCGTAACATAGACATGTTAACTGGAAAAGGGCAGTTTGCTGACTTACAGATTCAAATTCAGTATGATCCTGGAGTTTATGCTCAAATATACGCCACAGCTGTTAAGGCATGGAAAACTTTACAAGGAACTGGTGACTTACAGGGTAGCTTGTCTAAAGTAATTCAGGGACCTAATGAACCATATGCTGACTTTGCTGATAGGCTTTTGCGAACTGCAGGTAGAGTGTTTGGAGACGTTGATCAAGCTATGCCATTAGTCGTTCAGCTGGCATATGAAAATACCAACAAATATTGTCAAGTCGCTATCAGACCTTGGAAATCTAAAAGGTAACTTTCAGTATATATAAGATTATGCAAAGATATAAATGATGCCTTTGTCACAGGAAATGTGATTGCAGCAGCAATGAGAGGTGCTTCCCCTCGAAATTTCACAAAAAGGGCTCAACCTAAAAATTATTATAATCAATAAAGTTATTCTAGACAATATCCCCAAAGAGAAATAAGACAAAGCTCATATCATACCCCAGGCCGCTGCCCCAGATGTAAAAAAGGAAACCATTGGGCTAATAGTGCAGATCTAAATTTGACATTTATGAAAACATTTTGTCTAGGAATTCAAAAAACGGGAAGAGTATCCTCAAACATCCATCCAGATGATTCCTTGACACAATCCCTCTTACCCATTGAGTCCCTCATTAGAGGAACAAGAGGAAGTGCAGGACTAGACCTCTGTTCCACCGCCCAGATAGTACTAACACCTGAAATGGGAGTTCAACTGATTCCCACGGGATCAGGGGACCTCTTCCCTCAGGAACTGTAGGACTTATCCTCGGGTGAAGCTCTAAAAGCCTATCAGGTTTTCAAGTGACTCCAGGTGTAATAGACTCAGACTACCAAGGAGAAATTAAGATTATGCTTAGTTCACCTTGATGCATTTGCTCTGTTTACCAAGGAGATAGAATTGCTCAGCTGCTTCTTCTTCCCAGTTTACATGACTCATTTAAGAGTATGTCTCAAAATAGGAACAATAGAGGATTTGGTTCCACTGGCTCGGGACCTATGGCTTGCTGGGTTCAGGATTGTTCATGGAGGCCTATGTGCAAGATAAAAATTCAAGGTATAGAGATGGAGGAATTGATTGACACTGGGGCTGACTCTTCCATTATCAATGTAAGACAATGGCCCAAACACTGACCTCCGCAGAAAGCTTCAAATAGTTTGAAAGGCTTGGGATATTCTAATACCCCAGAACTAAGTGTAACAGTTTTAAAATGGGAGGATGATGAAGGGCATCAAGGAACATTTCAGCCTTATGTTTTGTCCAGCTTGCCAGTTACCTTATGGGGAAGAGATGTTTTACAACAAATGGGAGTACATCTCACAACCAAGCCCGCAGGTGTTACAAAAGGAAATCATCACCGAAAAGGTAAAGGATTTTTTTTTTTTTTAGGGGCCACTGAGAAAACAATTTTGAAAATACCATGGCTTTCTGATAAGCCAGTTTGGGTCCCTCAGTGGCCCCTATCTAGAGAGAAATTACAAGCAGCCCACCTACTAGTTCAAGAACAACTAGAAGCAGGACATATAGAACCTTCCAACTCTCCCTGGAATTCCCCCATATTCGTGATCAGGAAAAAATCAGGAAAATGGCAATTGTTACATGATGTTAGAGAAATCAATAAAACCATGCAAATTATGGGCCCTACCCAACCTGGACTTCCTAATCCTGTAGCTATTCCTAAAAATTTCCATCTTATAAGTCTTGATATAAAGAATTGTTTCTTTTCTCTTTCTCTATATCCTCTGGATGCCCCCAGGTTTGCTTTTTCAGTTCCTTCTATTAATAATAATGGCCCTGATCAAAGATTTCAGTGGAAAGTTTTACCCCAGGGAATGGCTAATAGCCCCACTATATGTCAAATCTATGTAGATAAAGTTATTCAGCCTATCAAGAACAAATACCAAAGCTTATGCGCCTCCATTATATGGATGATGTTTTGCTTTCTCATCCTAATCAAGAAGTCTTATTCACCATATTTAGCAATATATCAGAAAACTTGAAACGATATGGACTAAACATTGCTGAAGAAAAGGTTCAAACTACATCTCCAATATTATATCTAGGATTCCAAATTATGGATACTTTTATTAGGCCTCAAAAAATTTTAATAAATAAGGAACATTTGGCCACTCTTAATGATTTTCAAAAATTGCTGGGAGACATTAATTGGTTTCGCCTTACACTGGCCAATTAAAACCCTTATTTGATATCCTTTGTGGGAACCCTGATCCATCTTCACAACAAACATTGACTCCTGATGCGAGGGAAGCTTTAAAGTTGGTAGAAAAGGCCATTGAAGGAACCCATTGTGATACAATTGATTTTGCTCGACCACTAATATTGATCATTATTTCTTTACAATATACACCTAATGAGTATTTTGGCAACAGGGGCCTTTATTATGGATACATTTGCCCGTCTCTCCTAAAAGTACAATTGAGTCTTACACCTCCATGGTGGCTAAACTTATTCTTCAAGGACTTAAGACTTCTACTAAAATATTTGGCATTCACCCAGCTACTATTTTTACTCCCTATTCATCGTCACAGGTTGAATATTTGTGCTTCAATGATAATGATTGGGCTATAGCTAGATGCTCTACTTCTGCAAATTTTGATAACCATCTTCCTAAGTCTCCTATACTATCTTTTTGTATCAATCATCCCATTATATTTCCACAGGTAATAAAAAAATCAACCTATTCCTAAGGCATTAAATATATTTACAGATGGGTCCTCTAATGGTACTGCTGCAGTAGTCACTCAAAAAGAAAATATGATTCATATTACTGCCCATAAATCAGCTCAATTAGTTGAACTTGAAGCTATTATTATAGCTCTTGAACATTTTAAAGAACAGCCCATAAATATTTTTTTAGACAGCCACTATATTGTACATGCTGTCCCTAAATTGGAGCTAGCAGGTCCCTTAGCACCTCATACTCCATCCTTTAAATTGTTTTTTTCAAATTCAAAACCTTCTATGGGAATGTAAAGAACCTTTGTTTATTTGACATATCAGAGCTCATACTAATTTGCCTGGTACTCTCCATTAAGGTAATCAAAAGGCCGATGCCCTCACTCAATCTTTATATTTTCAGCAGTCCAACAAGCTACCTCGTTCCATTCTCAATTTCATGTTAATAGTACTACTTTACAACAAAGTTTCAAAATAACTAAAGATCAAGCTCGAACAATTGTGAAGGCTTGTCAATCTTGTGTGACACATTTGCCCAATCCACATTATGGGGTTAACCCAAGAGGATTAATGCCCCAAAATTTGTGGCAGATGGATGTCACTCATGAGTCAAGTTTTGGAAAATTGCGATTTATTCATGTGACCATAGATACATGCTCAGGCATGATTTTTGCTTCCTTACATGCTGGAGAAAAAGTTAAAGATGTTACATCTCATTGTCTACAAGCTTTTGCTGCATTGGGCATTCCTAAAATGCTTAAAACAGACAATGGACCTGCATATACGTCCTCATCTTTTAAACAGTTTGGCGCAAAATTCAGTATGCTCCATAAGACAGGTATTCCATATAATCCTCAAGGCCAAGATATAATTGAACAAGCTAATTGCACACTCAAAATTATGCTTTTGAAACAAAAAGAAGGAAATTGGACAAATCCTAGGGACAGATTGGCTGTTGCCCTTTTTACTTTAAATTTTTTAACTTTGGATTCTAAAGGATATTTGGCTGGAGACAGACACTGGAATCCACACCAACAACATAAACCTTTGGTTTACTGGAAGGATGTTCTTTCAGGCACATAGAAGGGACCAGATTCAGTATTAATTTGGGGGAGAGGATCTGTTTGTGTGTTTCCACAGCACAAGTCCTCCCCAATATGGATACCATCAAGATTAATAAAACAGGTACCAAATCAAAAGGGCCAAGATGAAGTTGCTGTGGAATGATTCCCTTAAAAGAGTTATCAATCCGAGCACCTGCTCAAGTTCGTCTCTTTTCAGACGATGGGTAAATCTTTGCTTTTTCAGCTAAGAAACTTTTAAGCTGCGCACTTTTTTCCTTCAAAAATTCACAACTTAAGTCTTATTCCTGGCTGGGATGAGAAGATCTCTCTTTAGTGTGCACACAATGTGACATCACAAATAACAAAAACCGAGCTCTCATGAAAATTAATATTATATATATATATATAAAGGATCCAAATAACTTTAATTCATTTAAGTTAAAAAAGTATTCAAATTGGGTAAACAATTAAAAAATGAAGGTACCTTCAATCTTAATTTATAAGTATCTCTAGGACTTCAGCAAGGAATATGACTAATACTGTTCAACCTGATATTTTGGTATTTGTCATGGGATTGTTTATTTGTAATTAACTTTATTTGTTAAATAGATGATTAATTTAAATTGTTTCAACAGGTATATTCATGGAAGGTTGCTGTGTATGCAGAGGCTCAAAAGTTCCAGCTAACAAATTATTTTTCTAAAAATGCTCTTAGCTTTTCTTTAATTTATCTTAAATGTAATATTTTGTCAGCTAAATACCCTCAGTCTTTCTTTAATCTGTTCTGAATGTGATATTTTGCCAGCTTATGTTTATGGGAGCTCAAGCAGAAATGTGAGTGAGCAGAGATCAACTTCAATTACCTAATCTAATAATTCTATTTTTTAGTTTGGCAACTCACTTCTTGACTCAGTGCTTGAATACCACTGCCTTTCCTCTAATGATTGATACTTGAGTTTCTAGGTAGCAGGCCCTGAAGATTTGCTGGTGGCATTGTCTAGACATAAAAAAGATGGCTGCTGCTACAGCTGCAGGGATCGCAATTGCTACTAGCATCTCTGCTGCTCAAGCATCAAACAACTTCACCAGCAGTGTGGCTTCTGATCTGCATGCATGAAGCCTCCTAGATCAATGTGTTAGCAAATGGACATTTTGATAAATCTTTCTATGTTTGGGACATTGCACTGGACAATGCCTTGCAGGTATTTGTCTAGAGAACTCAGTGCATTACTTAATGAAACTTTGGGCAGCTGATTTGTTTAAAAAACTTGATATGCTATGGAACTTGGCTCGTCAGCACAAAGCTTGCCGCCTTAGAACTAAAGCATCTCCTCATATTTGGTTGGCTCGATTGGACAGCTGGTAGTCAATGACGGGTAAGATCCCCAGAGGGGGACATCCTAAGACAGGCACAGTCTATCTGGATGTGGTGAGGGTTGTCACCCATCCAGGGAAAGTCTCATGTGGCTGACATATCAACCTAAGACAGGAGTCAAGGGCACAGCCTTGATTATCTGATGATGGGTAAGAATGTTGGTTGCACATGTTGACGCCCTAGAGCTTTCCCTCTTTTAAAACAAAAGCGGGGAAATGTAACAGCCCTAATAAGGAGATAGCTAAGATGGCGGCTAGCTGAGAGCCATAAGAGGTGTTTCAGTATTTTCACCTGATATTCATGCATTTATCTAAGAATCTTTCTATGCCGGTGAACACTATGTGACACACCTGTAAGTTTTAGCTGTTAACACGTGTATACTTGTTATGTAAAAAATATTTAACCGGGTTAGGTTGATTAGAAGTGGTGGTTGGAGTTGGAGAGGTTGTTGGAGCCAGAGAGAGAAGTTAGAAGAAACAAGAATAAAGAGCCTATTCATTTTCCAGTCTGCTTCCGAATTCTTTCCCACGGTATTGTTGCTGCAGGCAGCGATATCTGCAGGCGGCAACAAATGATATTATAAATACAAGATTCTGAAATTGAAGGTGAAAAGAAAGATGTTATGACAGACAGAAGAAATTAAGAATACAAAAACACAGTAATCTAGAAACACAATTACTAGGAAAGTACCTTATGAGCCCATGAAAATATACAGGGTAGACACAGGCTGGACAAGGCCCACAGAACTCCACAGCACTGGGAATTTCATATCACAGTAGCAAACATCATGGGTTAGTAGGTGAGGGAATAAAAGGATGATAGCAGAAGCAGAATCCAAATCAAATTCAAGTTTTTATAAAAATGGGACTCACAGACATAGGAAGGTCAAGGGAATCAACAGCCGCTGTTGAGAGACCCCTAGGGGAGCAACAGCAGGAGTCCTGTGCCATTTAGGCTGTAGCCTAGAAGATAGAAGGCACAGTCACCTGGGAACATGAGGAGAATTGAGTGAAGAGCATGTGGAGAGAGGTGCAAGGGTTGAGGGAACCAGCAAAGGATGCACAGGCACCTGGGCACTGCCTGACAGCAGTGGGGAATCAGTATGACCCTCAGTCTGAATGACAAGGGGTAAACACAGTTTCAGCAGGATCTGGAGCTGTGGAGGGGTGTCTTTACCACAAGCTGAAATTACAGGGTGCAGCCCATGTCAGAACTACCACATCTGAGCAGATGAGTGGCAAAGGGAAATGCTCAACCTCTCTCTTCCCTCCCACACATCTCTTGCCAAAACAAACAAACAAACAAGAAAAAACAAGAATAACCAGCAATAGAATTTAAGGAAAGGGCTGAACCCTGGGTGTCCTTTTCCCCATCTCAGTGAACTCCTCAACTTGTAGAGCAGCTGAATCATAAGGCCCATCCATGATAATAACTCAAGATAAATGTCCAGTGTTTCTTATCAGAACTGAAAGTTCATTCTTCTATCTGAAGTTTAATCAGGGTTCAGGTTAGAGATCCTTGTTTTTCCATGTATTGCTGCTTTAGTTCAATTGTGGAAGTCCGAAACATAGGATTTGACTCCTTGGTCAATAAGGGAGAGTGTATATCTTTCCTGCTCTTTTACAGACAAACAAAAATGGGTCCTTCTTGTGAGAGGAATCTATGCTTTTGCTTTCAGATAGTTCTTACCTTATAAAGAAATATATAAGAATATTAATATAATATTTAATTTAAAGTAATGTTTTGCTGAAAAAGTTGAGATTTTTAAAACCTGGACTCCTTTATCCTATATCAGATGAATGATCAGAAAACATAAGCCCAACTCTAGGTGCATGACTGTACCACAACTTTGAGATTTAAAGATTGGGGTGATTGCAGAGGATCCTTCCTGACGTCGCTTTCTCCCAAGTTGTATGTGGTGAGGACAGGGAATAAGATGCCTCCCCTTAAGCATCTCCCCACATCAGTGTCTCCTGAGCAGCTTCATGAGGTGAAAGGGTGGTGGGGTGTTGGGCTGAACTTTCTGCAGCATGGACCAAGGAGAAGCAGAGTCTGCCTTAGTCATGAGGCTCTAAGCAGGATAATAAGACCTGCTTCTATGTACCTCATTTGATTCATAAAGCTCTGCATGAGTAATTGGAGATTTTAAATAGCTCAGTGGGTGAGACATCTTGATAGAGATTCATCCCATGTCAGAATTTTTCTGGAAATGTTTGCTATGGGAGGTACTATGGTCTGGAGGAGAGAGAAACCTACAGGCTGTGCTGGCACTAATGAAGGTCAACACTTGGATTTTGTTTAACCCTGCCATCCACCCTACCCTACCTCTGGGTAATTCAAGATCTCCTAGGTTTCTAGGATTCAACCTGAGTTTGCTCTTGTTCTGGAGGGAACTAAACACTGCCCAGGAAGAGAATATAACCCTCCCCTTCCAGGCTCCCCTGTGCCCTGTGGTTTTGTGCTCAGCTCCCCCTGCAGTTCCCCTCACTGTGTCTCCCACAGCGCAGTAGTACACAGCTGCGTCTGAGGTTTGGACTGCAGGTTTCTGCAGGTGGAAGGAGTTCTCCTTCTTAACAAGAGTGGCATGAAAACCTTGGCTCTCTGTCTTCTGGTTTTCTGTTGAACTCTTCAGGAGCAGCTGAGGAGCTTTATCAATATATTGGACATACCAGTAAAGGAAAGAATCCTGAAAAGTGGTCTGGTAAGTGCAGTTCAAGATTACAGGTGCCCCCTCTACAAGAGTAAGCAGGCCTGCTGTCTGAGTCACTGAGTCTCCATTGCTCCTCCCTAAAAGAAAAAGAAAAATACTTTGTTATATGGGATAAAAGGTTAAAGTTGTCAGGATTGTACAAAAATGAAATATCATTAATGTTAGAATAAAATGTTACTTACTGAACAGTAAGAGGGTCAGGAGAACTGAACAGGTAACATAAAGCATGTTGAGAGAAGGAAATGATCCTTGCTACATGCAATACACCTAGTCACCTGGGGCCAGTCTCCAGCTGGATCTTATAGAAACTCTTCACTCCTGAGCAAAAGCCCTTTCTTGCATAAGAGCAGTCAATCTTTTGAGTACAATGATAGTAGGTAAGATGAACTACCACCTAAATGCAAAACTGAACCACATATGGGAAAGTCACTCCCTCTTGTGGTTTCTCTGAAAACTGCACCCCAATCTTGTCAGACTTTATTTTTAATAATACAGTGCCTCCCGCCTCTTTATCCATAGCAGCTGTACTCCAAGATTTCCAGTGGATGCCTGAAAACACAGATAGTACTGAACTCTATGTTTACCTATGCATACATATTTTGATAAAGTTTTTTTTTATAAATTAGTCACATTGTTCTCTGCTACGACATATTGCCGTCAACTGGAACATGTTTTGTGTTCATGTCTTCCACCCACAAATGTAGTGCCTTTTCCACATTAGCTAAGCACTTGTCATGCATTGTGTCTATAACTTTTACAGTTTGATGGGTGACCTCAAAACACAAACTGACTAAAAACAGGGGCTAAAGAGCAGGTAGTTGTACAGTATGGATACACTGGACCAAAGTATGATTCAATCCTGGCAACAGGGAACGGGACAGTGCAAGATTTCCTCCCAATATTCAGAATGGCATGCAATTTGAAATATAAATTGCTTATTTCTGAAAATTTCCACTTAATATCTTCATATCACAGTTGACAGTAGTGAAATAAAACTGTTTTATAAAAATATTCTACAAGGGAGTGGTATTGTAAACTAGCTTCAGAGGATGGTAGATAAAGGAGGATGACGTGGGACTCTAAGAAGAAAGCATTCAGCAGTGATTTACATGTTCCAACTATACTTGGAATAACATTCCATCATTACTTCAGCATTCTCTTCATTCTTCAAATAAGCCCAGGCACAACCTTGAAGTGGAATAGTCTGAGGCCTCTTCCTTGTACTTGTCCCTGTGGGTCCATTGGGTGCCTGGAGAGTTCTCTCCTACTCCTACAGCCCACCACCTCATTCATCCCCCAGTCAGCATGCCATCTTGTAGGAAACATCACATAATGTGATCCTCAATTTGTAGAGAAGGACCGGAGTTTTCCCAACCCATCATGGACTGATACATTTGTAAATACAATAAAAACAAATTTCTGAGGTGTCTGATTAACTGATAAAGGTAGAGGGCTATGGACATTGACCTTCACACTCACTTTTAATCCTGGGCTGATTTGCACACATGTAGAGGAACCTCTCCAAGACAAAGAGAAAGAAATAGGCAAAATAACTTCCAGAGTTCACACAGTGCTGAGCATTGTATGTATTCACAGCAGCCAGGATTCAAGAGGCATTATAATACATGGGGCAGGCACTCAGAGGGTGATACATTAGTAGTAAGCCAAGAGAGTTCCAGAATAGACTCAGTCCAGGTAAAGATTAAAGTAACTCTCAAAAGATCAAACTGATGAGCAAATTATTCACTGGCCTGAGCTATGTACAATACCTTTTAAAATAGCTTAACAAAATTCCAACATCCAAAAATATAAAGTGCACATATATAGCATCATCAAAATTATCAGAAATGAGAAAAAGGAGGATAATGTAATCTATAGTCAGGAGAAAAATCAACCAATAGAAACAGATCTACAAATGACACAGATGATAGAATATTATAAATGGAAATTTTTTTTATAAATTATTAAAATTATCTGTAATAAAATATATTAAGGGGTGTATAGAAATACAGGAAAATAAAGAACAGAAGAATTGATAAAATGTAAGTGTCCAAATGGATCTTCTAGAGATGTAAAACATTAATCAATTGAAAAACAGTTTGAGTAAATTAGAAGATTAAAAAACACATAAAAATGCTCAGTATAATACAATGATAATAAAGTATAGTATAGTGAAAATTGAAAAAATGTTCAGTGATTCTGATGAAAAGGCAATAAAAATTGTTGAAACTGAATCAAAAAGAAAATAAATTGAAGAAAAGGGAATATAGTCCTCCAGCTATGGTAAAAAGTCAAGTGGTCTTATATATGTGTAAATGAAGCCTGAGAAGAAGGGAGAGAGGGAGGAAAAAAAAATAAATAACAGCTGAAACTTTCCAGATTTAATTATTAACCCACCAATACAAGACAGGATAAATACAAAAGTGTTCATTATAATTGCCTAGTTCATTTTGTGTTGTTATAACAAAATGCATGAGACTGGGTGCTTGATAACATAATGAGTTTCATGGCGCCCACAATTCTGATGATGGCAAAGTCGAAACATCTGGCAAACCCCCCTAGCCACATCACAACACAGAAGAGGTCATCATACCATAGAAGCATGTGTGGAAATGAGTAGTGATGTGTGAAAAAGATTCAATGGCAAGAGAAGAAGCAAGAGAGCAAGCAAAGAAGCCAAAGTCATTTTCTAACAACCAGCCTCACAGTAACTAATCAAGTCCTGTGAAACCTAACTCACTCCTGAGAGATTTAGTTCAGTCTAAGCCAGTCTTGGGAAAACTGACCTTGTCTCTCAAGAAAAACCTTAATTGATTCATAGGAGGTGTGTCATGGTGACCTATTCATCTCTAAAAGGCACCACTTCCCACCACTGCCACATTGGGGACCAAGCATCAACATGCGTTTCAGCGGGGACAAGCACATTCAAACGTGTTAGTCACTTTTTCATTGCTGTGACAAACACCTGAGGACAAAAACTTAGAGCGGGAAGATTTAGTTTGGCTCACTGTTTCAGAGGTTTCAGGCCAAGGTCGATTCCACTGCATTGGGCCTGAAGTGAGGCAGAACATCATGGCAGAAGGGCATGGTGGAGGAAGGTTGCTCAGATCATAGCAGCCAGGAACTGGAGAAAGAGAGAAAAGAGTGGGGAAGGGGACAGGGAGAATATATAGACCCAAGGGCAGACTACAGTGACCTACTTACCCCAACCAGGCCCACCTGCCCACAGTTTCAACCTACTCCCACTAGTCCATTAAATTTTTTGATCCATCAAGTGTATTAATCCACTGAGGAGGTCAGAGCCCTGTGACTTTCCAAAAGTCTCACCTCTGGATATCTCTGCACTGGGGACCAAGCTTTCAGCACGTGAGCTTTTTGGGGACATTTCAGATCCAAACTATAACAGAACCAGTAATTAAGTTTCTGAAACCCAGCAAAAAAGAGAAACATTTTAAAAGCAGCTGGGGTCGGGTAGGTAGAAAATGGAAAGGACACAGACAGAGGATCAAAGCTCAGAATGACATTTGGTTCATCAGAAACAATGCACACGTCAGAACACAACTAAAGAGCTAAGAGGAAATACCCTTAAAAAGATGATTGTATAAAAGGTAAAATTATAAAACTGCATCATGGGTTTTTAACATACACAGAAGGAAAATGGGTGGCAACAGCAGCCAAAAGGATGGAGGAGGAATGCTGTGTGTCCTGCACTGCATGTGAAGGGGTAAAATACTTTTTAAATATGCAGCCTCTGAACCATCAGTTCTCAAATGTGTGGGTCTGAGGATCCCTTTGTAGCACTATAGAGAGACTGCACCAGGGAGGTCTTGTTTATGTGGGATGGAGTAGAGATGCAGAAAAATTCCATCAACCATCAGAGCAAGGCAGTCAGGCACATCACACAGGGACTCTGGAAGATGTGCATAAACACCTGTGAGAGTACACAAGAAAGAAGCAAACACTACTTTGATGCCATTACACAAACAGTTTCAGTATGCAAAGGTCTCCCTAGGGGTCCCTGGTAACACCTGGATGGCAGCAGGCCTGCTCCTACAGCCTTGACAGGTAGGTCATGATTCTGCTGTAATTACAGTAAGTATATTCTTTTGGAATCCAGGTTTTAGAGATTTAATGTGACTGCCTAGGCTCTCTTTATTCTGATATTATCTGGTTTTTAACTGTTTCCCTTTTATTTGTTTTATTGGAGGTCTCATGAATTGCCGGGGTTGCTGAGTTATGAAAGGGGCCGAATTCTAAGCTATCTTCCTTTTGGGCCCTAAAAGGAAGTTTTTCCTGCCAGCAAGAAAATATAACTTACTAGGCGAGAATGAACTTAAGGACAGAAATCGCTAGGTGCCTTACCTCAGAAAAGCACGCCACCTAGGGAGTCTTGTATATAGCATGCGGGGTGCTCGAAAAACTCAAATTTATTGAACAAGTATTGACTTAAATAGGCCTAGAACTAACCAATCAGCAAGCAAGGCGGTTCAGTCTCTCACGCTAAGTCATAGCCACACCCCTTGGTTTAGCCCCGGTCCTTTAGGGCGTGGTAAGCAGTCAAACCTTGCCCCTTGGCAGACATAGTCCCAACAATTCCCCCTTTTTTGTTTATTTAAAAAATGGGTCTCTCCATTTATTTTTAAATGGGATGTCCCATCTTGTAGGGTGTCCAACTCATAGAGAGTGTGCCCGTCTAGGTCAATTTCTCCTCTCTGGGAAAAATCTTACCTGTTATTGGCTATCACTCTAGCACTTTAGGTGGACATGCCTAGGGCCAGCAGGTGGCCAAGGGGAGCACACGGGACATGACAGTCACCTTTGGGAAGGCTTGACTGGATGGCATACCTCTGCATCCTGTTAAGGACCGTGGCCAAGCCTATAGGGCTATAGCTCAGCGTGACAGTAGACCACCCAGCTGTATCTGGCTAGTTCTATAGGGCTAAAGGTGCACACAAAGACAATGACAATTAGGGATTTCACCAAAAAGAGAAAGTCCACCCATTTAGCAGGGATTTCACCAAAAAGAGAAAGTCCACCCATTTAGCAGGGATTTCACCAAAAAGAGAAAGTCCACCCATTTAGCAGGGATTTCACCAAAAAGAGAAAGTCCATCTATTTAGTTCAGTTTAAAGGAAGACTTTTGGCATAAAGTCCAGATGACTTTCACAGGAATGTGACTCTTCTCTTAGAGTCCAAAGGAAGCCGTCCAGCACAAAGTCTAGATAATTGTCCTAAGATATAGCACTCTTCTCTCAGAGTCCAAAGGAAGTCGTCTAGCATAAAGTCCAGATAATTGTCACAGGAATGGCATAGTCCTTCTTCTCTCATCACAGGGGGTTGAGATGCTGACAAAGAAGGAGTCCAGGATAGTGTCTTTGATGAATTTTGAAACGGATGTGATGAGAAGTTTAATCACAGCAGGACAGGAGCTTTGTCACGGTTTTTTCATTTCTGTGGAAAAAAGAAAGGATCACTCCTCAAGAGCTTGTGCTCCTGGGTAGTCATTTTGGTCAGATTGGCAGTATTTGAGATCTCTGGCAGGCACCCATATAGGGTTTTGTTCCCCCATTGGGAAGACACATCCAAAACCTCTGCCAGCACTTATTAATGGATCAGGACCTCTCCAGACTCCAGTTAATGGGTCTTTCCATCGGACCTCAACTTTTATATAAGGCGTTTGGTTAGACCAGTGTCTTTGAAATGCAGATAGAGGCTGCTGTTTGGAAAAATTTAAAATATTTAAAGTAAGCATAGCTGTTTTCAACTGGTCATGGGGGTTGCTTCCCCCATTTTGTTTTATTAATTGGTCCTTTAAGGTTTTATTATGTCTTTCTATTATGGCTTGTCCTTTTGGGTTATATGGAATCCCTGTGGTATGCTTAATATGCCAAGTTTGGAAGAACTTTTGTAATGATTTGCTTACAAAACAGGGTCCATTATCAGTTTTAACTTGTTTTGGCAATCCAAGAATAGCAAAGTATTGTAAAAAGTGACTTTCAGCATGTTTAGCCCTTTCTCCAGAGTGTGCCGTGGCCCAACAAGCATGTGAATAAGTATCTATGGACATAAATATATATTTTAATTTTCCAAATGGCATATAATGGGTTACATCAGTTTGCCAGATAGCGTTGGGCCTTAGGCCTCTGGGATTTACCCCAGGGGACTGGAGAGGTGGGACCTGTAAGAAGGGCAAACAAGATTTACATGTCCTTATAATCTTTTTTAAATCTTTTATAGAAACTAAAGGAAATTTATTATGTAGACTTCTTAAATGAGTAAGGTTGTGAAGACCTTAAGCTAACTGATGGTCTTGTTGATATGGGACTGTAACTGTTAATACATCTGTGGTGGCCAAACAGTCAGCGGCCTGATTTCCCTCAGATAGGGGCCCAGATAAGCCTTGATGTCCCCTAAGATGTTAGAGGAACATAGGTTCATTACGTCCCTTTAACAGGGATCGAACCTGGATCATCAGAGGGGTGATAGGATTATTATCTATCTTTATATATGAGGCATTTAGAGTAGGTAATAGGTTAATTACATATAAACTATCTGAGAAAAGATTTATAGGCTCTTGGACATGGGTCAAGGCTAATGCAACAGCATATAATTCTTTAAATTGAGCAGAACCAGTAACTGCTTCAAAGTATTGTGTCCTTTGGCCTGAGGATGGGTGAAATATTACAACTGCTGACCCTTCTTTTCCTCCATCTGTGAAGACATTTACTGCCTTGGGGAGTGGCTTGCTGGAGAACAAGATGGGGGGAGTCCACTCCAGTTTGGGGAAAGAAGAAGTCCATTTGCTTGACCCGTAATGACAGTCAACTTTTTCTAGAAATCCTTCTAATGCATAGGAGACTCTAGGGTTGTTTCTCTGTATCCATTCAAAATCTGACAAACGGTAAGGAATTGTTAAAATATCTGGGTCTTTTCCATAATGCCTCAATGATGTATTTCTCCCTTTTATTATAAGATCTGCTAATTGATCTAATTGGGAATAAACTTGAGGTGCTCCTCCCACAGAGGAATGTATCCATTCTAATGGATTTTTTATCTGGGTTAGTACAGCTGTTAGGAGCTTAGCACCTGAGAAAATCCATAAATATAGAGGTTGCTTTGGTTGGTATCGAGCCAATTGGGCTGAATTGAGGGCATCTTGGACTTTTTGTAATATTGACAGATGACTCTCTTCTAGTAAAATCACATCAGAGGGGGATTTTCCCCGTAGCAACTCAAAGAGAGGTAATAAATCCTCAGTAGAGATATGAAGCCAAGGTCTTAACCAGTTTAGCTCTCCTAATAGCTTTTGTAACTCTGTCAGGGAATAAAATTTTTGAATGAGAAGTTGGGGTTTGAGAGGACAAACGGAGTCTAGGCTAATTTTTGTCCCCAATATTTTAAATGGAGGAATAGTTTGTATTTTATCATTGGATATGTGTAATCCTCCTTTTTCTAAGAGCTCTCAAAGGGTTAAGTAAGCAGAGTTTAGTTGTTGGACATCAGCAGCTCCCAGGATGATGTCATCCATATAGACATATAAGGTAAGCTGTGATTTTTTCATTAATGGTGACAGAAGACATGAAACATAATATTGACAAAAAGCTGGGCTATTAGCCATACCTTGAGGGAGAATAATCCATTTATATCTTTTATCTGGTTGAAGAGGTATTGAAAAATAACAATTTTTAATATCAATAATAATTAAGGTTAAATTTTTTGAGATCTGGCCAGGGGAGCATTCTGGAGGCCGACCAAGACCATTAGGATAGTCTTTTTTAAAATAGCCTTGTCGTCCATATTTAAAATAGGCTCCTTTTCCATTTAAAACTGTTGTTAATACCTTAGTACGAGCATTAAGGGGAGTGTTTAATATCTGAGACTGGTGAGTTGTTGAACCCACATCTTTGGTGGCAATAATCCATCTTTTTATAGATTTATCTTTTAACCCAGCACAGGCCAGTTTGTGATCTGCGGTCATTCCTTCCCACACTAACATTTTTGCGAATTGTTCCCTCATCGTACCAGGTGGAAATTTCCTTTGAAGGCTTTTTTCCACTTTCTCAATAAATGTGGCTAAATCCTCATTAGCTTTTTGAGTGATTCCAACTATAGGAAGCTCTGTGGGGCCTTCCTCTAGCTTTTTCCATGCTGCCAGCCCTCGAGCTCGTACCTGTTCTCGGTACGGAGCTGGTAATTCTGCTTGTTGAATTCCTGTGGCATACTGATCACTAGTTCCTGACAGCATCCCAAAGGTTATTGGTATGGGAGGATTTGTTGTTTGATTCCTCTCATCCTGCATATGGCATTCATCAGAAAAATATGCACACCATTTAAGGAATAACGGTCCTGGGAGCACAGCTTTTGTTAGATCTTTCCAATCTCTAGTGGTACAGGCACGATGAGCGAGATTTTGTAATATACATTCTGCCCATGGTGAGTTTACACCATCTTCTGCTACAGCCTTTTTTAATTCTTTTAATTCTTGAGTCTCCCAGGGATACCATATATTTGGCTTGTCTTCCCTCGGATTTAAATTAACTGGAAATGCCATTACAGGTGAAAGCCCACTAGAGGGCGCTGGCGCCTCTTGGTATAGTAATGTTGTAGAAGGCTTAATAAGAGCTGACTCATGAAATGGCGGATCACTCTCAGAAAGTTTCGAGCCACGTGGTCGGTGGCCTTTGTTTTCAGGGAATTTGTTAGATATCTCTAAAGGAGGGGCTGTAGTTTCTAATTCCCTGGAGTGAGATTTCTTTAAATTCACGGACCGGGAAAAATTAGGTGTTTGTTTTTCTTGTAAAAGCGAGTACGCTTTTAGGGCGGATAAAGCTGGATAAACTCCCGGAGGCGGGGATTCCCTGTACTCAATTTTTCGGTCCCTTAAAATTTGTTTTATTTCGTCCCAAGTCTCCCAAGAATCAAAATCAGACTTTGGCAGCCAGGGAGCCGCCCGTTTTAACGAATTCCAAATCACCTCCGATTGGTTGTCAGATATTTGGAGACCTTGCTTTCTTAAAATACCGCGCCATGCCTCGAGGGCTGGGTCTTGTGATTTCCTGAATGTTAAGATTTGTCCCATAATAAAAGGGTATTTCTGCCAGCGAAAGAGACGCTGTGTCTCTAACCTTATTAAGCTCACCGATAATTTTTTCCCTGCCCCACATTGGGCGCCAACCTGCCGGGGTTGCTGAGTTATGAAAGGGGCCAAGTTCTAAGCTATCTTCCTTTTGGGCCCTAAAAGGAAGTTTTTCCTGCCAGCAAGAAAATATAACTTACTCGGCGAGAATGAGCTTAAGGACAGAAATCGCTAGGTGCCTTACCTCAGAAAAACACGCCACCTAGGGAGTCTTGTATATAGCATGCGGGGTGCTCGAAAAACTCAAATTTGTTGAACAAGCATTGACTTAAATAGGCCTAGAACTAACCAATCAGCAAGCAAGGCGGTTCAGTCTCTCACACTACGTCATAGCCACACCCCTTGGTTTAGCCCCGGTCCTTTAGGGCGTGGTAAGCAGTCAAACCTTGCCCCTTGGCAGACATAGTCCCAACAATGAATTCCAGTTAAAGGTACTGTTTTCTTGGTGTCTGTTATTCTGTTGGGTAGTTGCTTTGTATCTATTTGTGAAAATTCAGTATCTATTTGTATCTTTGCATCTATTTGTGCTGGTGAAAATTTAGTAGAAGAATTAAGAAGACCAATCTCTGGCTCATTGCTCCTCTAGGATTGAGTTCTATATATGTAAGGTATGATCATATCATAGAAGAAAGCCATGGTCTGGCTCTCTGCTTTCAATAAACCAATTTGAAGCCTTGGGACTTAGCTACTGCAGACAGCTATGCTATTTTCCAACATGCACTCTGAGTGGCAGCACTGCCCAGGTAAAAACAGTGGCTGTGACTAAAATCAGTTAACACAAGAATCATCTCCAGATGATAAATGCTTACTCTAAGTGGGTTTTTATTCCAATTAAAATGAACTTAAGACTGTTTAACTGCTGCGTAGATTATCGTCTAGAACACAATTACCACACAGGCAAGGTTCCCTGATAAGCAGATGACCCAGCTGCTCTCACAGTATCGTGCATGCTCAGAAAGCCCTAAACTCAAGCATTCATTCCAGAAACTGACAGAGTTACCTAAAGATGTGTAAAGCTCTGTTAAAAAAAAAAAATACATAATCAAAAAAATTGTTTTCTGCACAGTGAAAAGGAGGTAAGGAAAATGAAACCTATTCCATAGCAGTGCTCCCACTAGCCTGGCCCTGGTGTGTGGAATGAGGGATGGAACTGGAAATAAACAGATGATGGGCTTATCTCAAGGCAAGTAAAGCCTGTCTGAATATCTTTTTCCAGTCTTTAAATTTGTTTTTGTCCTTCCACCTTCTCTTCTCTCTTAGGCCTGCTGTCCAGATGGGCTCTGACCCCAGTGAGCAGGATGGAGCATGTTGTGGGAGGAGGCAGCATGACCTCAGGGGTTATCCAGACATCTCCCTGCTGCCTTCCCCATTCTCTCAGTTCACTGCAGTAGTTCTCTGATGCTTTCAGAAATCTTTAATATTGTTTAACATTTGGGACAAAGTTTAAATTTCATATTAATACACTTTGAATTTTATGAAACCATTTCAACATCTAAAAGTTCTCCATTTTGCTTCCAAATAGAATCATTCAAGAGTGGTTTCTGGACTTCGATCCACTTAAAACTGATTTAATTGTGATGGAATGGTGATTGTTGGTGCTGATTGCCACTCCTCCCTCTGCTAGCCTCCCTTGAACCATTTTTCAATTTAAAGCCCAGGATTCAGAGGTAAAATCAATGCTGCCCTTTCCTTAAAAGGGCGATTCCCATATGTCTTTCCTACTCCCCAAAGATAAATACTTTGGAGATGCAGTGAAATGTTTCTTCCAACAACCAGTCTTTGGTCCAGAAGTGCCATAGAGCAGAGGTGGTGTCCAAAGTCTGTCCTTGAGCTGAGTGAGAGTAAATGTGGAAAGAAATTAATCACCTCTACAAAACAGCTCAGGTGCCTTTCTTAGTGCTGTGAGGGATATAAAAGTGTAAGCAAGTTTCAAAAGATCCTTACTATTTGGGGGGTGATAA
This sequence comes from Tamias sibiricus, assembly GCA_025594165.1. Lineage (NCBI taxonomy): Eukaryota > Metazoa > Chordata > Mammalia > Rodentia > Sciuridae > Tamias > Tamias sibiricus. The sequence goes on from CM046659.1 coordinate 85,865,979, forward strand.
GACATACGTTCAAACACAGGGAATTTGCTATAGGAACCTAGAGGACTAGAACAGATTCTAACGTAGCTGAGTTCACTGGATCAAGTCACTACACCTCTCTAAACATCAGTTTTACTCATAAAGTGTGTTTAATTCTCAGTACCTTGCCTTGTTCACAAAGGTATCCTGAGGAGTAAATGAGATAATACTTATGAAAGTGCCTTGTAAATTTAGGTGGCATAACTGAAATATTTTAAAAAATTGGATGATTTATCAAGGCAGTGGTTGAGCGGCAGGACTTTCTGTAAGAAGACAGAGATGGCTGTGGGAAGGAGAGATCAGGGATTCTTCACGAGGCAAGAATGACGGGGCAGGGTCTGGGATCAGGAGGAAGAATGACGGCAAGCATCCAGCAGTGACAATGGGAGCAAGGGGCCATAGGCAGAGCTGTTGGTGGAGGACAGAGGGTGTTTCCCTGACTCATTCTCAAGTTAGACTTCATTTGGTAAAGGAGAAAGGACATGACAAAATTTGTATTAGTCAGCTTTTCAAATGCTGTGACCAAAAGACCTGACAAGAACAATGTAGAGGAGGAAAATTTTATTTTGGGCTCAAATTCCAGATTGGAATCTATAAGTGGATAAATTCATTGCTCTGTGCCTGAGGTGAGGCAGAACACCAGACAGAAGAGCACAGCAGAGGAAAGCAGCTAAAGACATGACAATCAGAAAGCAGAGAGAGTCTAAGCTTAGCTCACCAGAGACAAGATATATACTACAAAGGCACATCTCCAATGCCTTCAATTACCACCCAGTTAAATCCTATTAGAGGATTAGCTCACTGATTGTGTTAAGGATCTCATAACCCAACCATTTCACCTCTGAAGTTCTAGTATTGTCTCACATATGAACTTTTTCATGTGGAAGGGTGGCACTTCATATCTAAACCATAAAAAATTATAGAGACCATGGGGAGCCTCATCCAAAGACCTATCTCACTCCATGGGCAGAGGATGGCTACTGAAGGGTATGAATCAGGGGCCATATTTGATTTGTACTGTGCTTTGTGCAAGGATAAACCATTTAGATGGAAATGGATTGGATTAGGGATGGAGACCCTGGAAATAGGGAAGCCAGTTCATATGCTGTTACAGAACACCAGGTGTGAGATTCTGTGAGTCTGAACTGGGATGTACTCAGCAGGAAGCAGAGCAAAGTTCAAGCCCACCTGTTAATATTTTGGATTTTTGGCACTGAAAGCAGGGCATCTTTGCAAATACACATAGCAACCGTCAAGTCCTTTATTGAGTGAACATTTTTATCACCATAGCTTAAATGAGGGCACAGCAGGAGAGGAAGCAATGATATGAAGGTGGGTTGAATAAGAAATACCTTTGCAGAATTTAATCAATGAGAAAGATAAGGTATAATTTTAAAATCAAGTATAACATACACTCAAAAACAAGCATAAAACCTAAGTGCAGAGTTTGGTGAATTTTCATAAAGTGAACTCACTCATGTAACTGACACCTAGATAGAGAAACTGATAATAACCAGCACACCAGAAGCCTCCTTTGTCCTAACTCCTAGTGACTGAGCAACTATCTCTCCATAAAACCTTCCTGCCCCATGTCCTGTGTTTTGCATACTTTTGAACTTCTTTTGCATCCAACATATTTTTTAAAAATTTTAAAATTTGTTTTAATTAGTTATACATGACAGTAGAATGCATTTATGCACTTTGATATATCACACATAGATGAGATATAATTTCTCATTTTTCTGAGTATACATGTTGCAGAATCATATTGGCCATATAGTCATATTTATACATACAGTGATAATGTCTGTTTCATTCTACTATCTTTCCTATCCTCACATACCCTCCCCTCCCCTAACATCTTTAAACCTATAATATTTGTGGGATTCATTCCACATGGAGTATATGACAACTTAATTTATTTCCATTTCTGTTCTACTCCATTATCATAACTTACATACGCTTGAAACTGAAGAGAGACACCTAGTATTTTATTTTTTATTTTCCAGACTTGGGTATTATAATTTGTAAGAGCCTTTAATGAGGAAGTAGCTAAGATGGCGGCTGGCTGAGAGCCATAAGGAGGCATTTACTTGTTTACACTTGACCTTAATGAATTTGACTAAGAATCTTTCTGTGCCGCACCTGTACACGTGTATGCTTAATGGGTGAAGAGTATTTAGCCAGGCCAGGGGGGCATCAGAGGAGAGGGAGAAAGGAGAGAAGAAGCAAGAATAAAGAAACCATTCATTCCCAGTCTGCCTCCAATTTCTTTCCTGTGGTATCATTGCTGTAGGCGGCAACAATAATTAAAGATGTAATAAATATTCTCATTCTTGTATATATATTTTATGAATGAATATATGTTGCCTATTATTGAGTATATGCCTGTAAGTGGAATTGTTAGATCATAGGGAATAATTATGTTCAGTTTAAGTAGATACTTCCACATGGTTTTCAAAGTTGGACCAGTTCCCATTCCTTCTAGCAGTATATGATAGTTCCTGTTGAACCATGTTTTTGCTACCTCTTGGTACTGTTAGTATTTGTCACTTTAGCCATGATGTTCATATAGTTATAGATACAATTTTCAGAACCCTCACACAAAGGGTCAACTAGAAAGTACCTATAAATGTTAAAGAGTGATTTGGAAATTTAGAAGTGGAAAGAATTCACTTGTTGTGCATATGTCAAGAGACCTAAGTCCTAAGATAAGAATGTGGACTGTACATTCTCCAGTGCCACTATACAATTTTATAATGTGCTTATAATTGTAAAAATTTGAGTTTAGACCATGTCTCTTAGAATATCAAGCAGCAAATCAGGCATCTTTTATTACCTGTTGTGTTCCTCCTACCAGAAAGTAGAGTCACAGGAGGTTGAGGCAGGAATATAACCTGCAGAGATAGAGAGAGGACACTTATTAAATGGGAACAATTTAGGCAAAGACACAAATCTGTGACCAGAAAAAATGGCTCCAAACCCCTTGTTCCCAAGTAGAGAACAAAGAAGTGTTTGTTTCTGGGGCTGGATGAACTTTTTCCTGGCTTCTTGAAGCAGGTTACAAATCTTATCCCATTCCCAAGACAGCTAGTGCTGAAACTGGGTACAGGATTGGTGACATCTTCTGCCAATATTCACCTCATTTCAGGGAAAAAATAATTAAAGCAATTAGTGATTTTCAAGTATGTTGACAAAGTATTAATCTACTCTTAAAATAAGAGGGGGAGAACTCCATGACTTGTAGAGATTTAGTGTGCTGAAACTCATCTGTTAGTTCTGTATGGGGAAAAGATACCATTACTTGTTAGATTTTATCTTGATGTGAAACACTGCAGGATTGTTTATTTCAGTAGTATAAAGGCTGAAACTAAATCAGTATGAATGCTGGTGTGAATATTGACTATGTCACAGGATGTCTGCTTAGACGTTCAGTTCAGTAAAGATGAGAAAATTCCCCTTAAATTACCAAGGCTGGGGGATTAAAGCAGCCTTCCTGCTCCCTGAGAACAGCACCTGTATGTGAAACAAGCTGCTTCTCTGTCAGGGCCTGGGGTTGTTGGAAGGGTGAGTGCTGTAGGAAGAGCAAGTGCTGTTGGAAGAGCAGCTATGGATGGAGAAACTTACCAAGGGGCATTTTCCTTGCTGGGGGTGATTTTTTCAAGTTGTGCCAGGATCTCCTGCCTTATTTGCTTTCTGCTTTGAAAATCATGTCAAGGAGCAGCAAAGTGTTATGAAAAGAGTACATGACTGAAATTGTGATGCTGGTCCAAGAACCACCTCTACTCTTTATATTAATAATGGCTAGCATGAATTGATTTCCCCCACTATGTCAAGATGTCATGCTGGGTGTGGTGGCACACACCTGTAATCCTAACTACTTGGAAGGCTGAGGGAGGAGCTCAAGGCAAGCCTGGGCAATTTGACTGTACTGTCTCATATACATAAATAAATAAATAAATAAATAAATAAATAAATAGCTCAATGATAGATGCTAACCTAGCATGTGTGAGACCCTAGGTTCAATCCCCAGTAATACAAAAACAACAACAATAAAGTCAGCTATGTACCTCTGTTAAAACTTTGTGTGTTCATGCTTATGTGTTCACACACACACACATATATAGTGTGTGTATATATGATGAATTATATTGATGTACATATATTGTGTATATATAACTGATATAGATGGATATACATAATTTATATAGACTTATTATTTTGTTTGATTCCCAGCCCAGCTCTACAAGATAGGTAATATATAACTATTTTACAAATGAGGAAATTGAAGCACCAGCAAGTTAAAGAATATGTCAAAGGTCATTCTGCAATTAAGATGATAGGGTTTGAATCCAGCTAATTTCTATTTTTTAGTTATATTTAGGTAATTTCAAATATATTTGAAAGTATGCTGTATGGAGAAATTAACCCCTATGTGCCCATCACACATTTTCATCAATTATTAATTTATGACCAAACTTCTTTCACTTATTACCCAACTACTTTTCCCTAAACCATTTAAAAAGCCCCAGATATAAAATTGTTGTCACTGATAATTGTACTGCAAATCTCTAAATTTTGACTTCTTAAAATGTTCACAAGTCCCCTTAATACAATTGAATGTTCAACATATGTTCATTTTTTTAATTATTTTACAGTTTGTTTGATTCAGCATATACCTAAGGGCCACACAGTGTGATTGATTGATTCATTTTCAGATCCTTTAATCTCTAGGTCTTCTCATTCCATTTCATTCTCTGAAGCTTATTGTTGAAAAATTCAGAGTTTATGCCCTGAAGAATTTTTCACACTATGAATTTTGCTTATGGAATACTGTGATAGGTTTAATATATTCCTCTGTTCTTCGTATTACTGTGAATTGGTAATTCCATCTAGACCACAATATCTTCTCAAATGTAGTAAACAAGAAACAAAGAATATTTTTGATTCTCCTGGAAGCCCATTGGGTTGAGTAGTATTTTACATCTAACTAATTTTGTTTCTCTGTGGGGAAATGGCGAGGTAGGCTGAAAGTTATAGTATCATGATGGTGTGAGACATTAGAGATAAAAATTTTCATATTTGGCATTTTACTATTTACTCCCAAAGACATCTCTCTCTGATGTGCAATTTTCCTCTTCCTCAAATAAAAGGAAACTTCAGTTAAGAGATCAGGTGGAAAAGCTTTCAAAGATGCCATTCAGGTTGAGGGGATCTCTGAGCTCTTGAACCTGTGACTGTCTCTGAAACAAGGTGGAGACAAGTGCAAACAAAAAGGATGAAGGTGAAGAAGAGGCTGCACTAGTAGCAGTTGAAAAGCAAATGCAACATGTACAAAAGTAGAGAGGGATCAGAGATGATGTTCAGAGCTTATTTGTATCCATTTAATATGTGCCTAATATTTAATTTCATCTTTTCTTTAAAAATAAATAAAACTTACAAGAGCAGATCTCCTCCGGAAGTCATATTAGCAAAATGTTTCAGGACCATGGACAGTTCACTGAGAATGCAACAAAACACCAGGCATTTTGGTTATTGATTGTTGCTACTTTCCTTTGACTTTAATATTGACTTCTACCCCAGGAATACTGCCACAACCCTACAGTAGAGATAAATGTACAAGACCAGAGCCTCTGAGATGTGGGCATAAGGGTGACTAATTTCAGGGAACACCTGTAAAGGAGGCAACAGGGCTGGAGCCTGATGGTCATTATCAATCATCTTATTCACCAGACTTGTCCACCTGCAATAAGCTTGCAGCCTGACTTATATGGGAATCAGGGACAAAGTGAAAAACCATCAATCTTGGTAACTATTGGCAGCCCCACTGTACTTTAGAGAATGTTGAGTTTACCATGTGACTTTCTTTCAACCTCTGACACTAAGGTCCAGTGCCAATTGATACAGCATCAGGTTTTTCCCCTTTTTCAAACACTTAGACAGGAACATTCATGTCCAGTCTGTTATAAACACATGTGAGCATCTCCCTTTGTAACCCAGTTCTAGATGGGGCTCTGATGCTGAAGGAGCCCCAACCACTTACAAAGTTCTTAGTTCCTTTAGGAACTGTTGTGCCCCGCGGCTTGGGACCCCCAAGAAGACCACCAGAGTCCTTGGTCAATGTAAATAACAAAGAGTCATTTATTAGCAAGCTCGAGCTTGGTCCTCCGCGCACTCGGTAACCGGTGACGCTAAGAGGCCCCGAACCTGGATTTAGCAAGGTTTTTATAATGAAATACATGCAAGTTAAGGGGGGCTTCATAGCGCTCTTTTGATTGGTTAACATATAAAGTCATGTACAAAGCATTACTTTTGAGTTCTGAGTCAGCCTGACTGCTAGGGGAAGGGTGATCAGTCACCCGGTTTTGCAAGCTAGACAAAATAAGGAATAAGAATAAGTTTTGGGTCAGTCTGACTGCTAGGGGAAGGGTAATTTTTCAAAAAACTGAGGACAGTTTTGGGAAAGACTTATGTTTACACAAGCGTTTGCATTTTTCACCTTTCAGAACAAAGAATTGTCTTCACTTTACAAGGGACATTTGACAATGCTATGATTTAAAATGCCTGTCTCTTCATCTGCCTTAGGACTTCTCAAGAGGCTGTGTCATCTGGAGCTCCAGCTAGCTGGCAAATGTCAATGACCTCCAGTTTGTCAAATGGGCATTTTCTACACTTCCTGATTCTCCCACACAGAGCAAAGAAAGTGTGTCTGATGAATTGTGAAAAAGACCATAACAACAACAAAAAAAAAAATGGTGGTTGAATGAGATGGATATCATTATCCTAAATGCATGATTGAAGATCTGAATGGTACTTATATACTTTGTATACAAGCAGTTGTATGTAAAAAGATGCTATACTTGTGCATTATGAATAAGTAAATAAATAATTAAAGTTTAAAAAAGACCATAACATCACATTTAAATAGAAGCTGCTTTATTTATGAGTGAACACCCCTTCTCTCCCTCCCTCCTTTCTTCTCCTTTCCTTTGTTCCTCTCTCCTGATCCCTCAATTTCATCCTTTCTCCTCCTTCTATCTCTTCTTTCCTCTTTCCCTTCCCCTCCTCCTTCTACTTCCTTCCCTCTCTTTCTCCTCTCCTTCCTCTCCCACTACATCATACCTACATAGAACAGCAACACCCATATGTTGATAGAGGGTCACTTCCCAGGTCACTCTCCTCTCTCCCCCACCTCCCTCTGGTTTCTTCTTATTCCTGTTACACTATCATGCACTGTGTGGAACACCATGGAAGTTTATATAACACCCAGTTGTCTTCTTCCAAATATAGAGAGGTAACTAATAAGTGCTAGGAACTCAAAAAGACAGTGAACTAAGTTGTGTGAGGAAAAAAAAAAGATAAAAAATAAAAACCTTGGAAAGAGTTATTCAACAGCACTGCCTACTTTAAACCTCCACACTTGCAGCTAAGGAAACAGAGGTCCAAAGAAGTTAATTTACTTAAGGTCACATAGTTTCTTTATGTAACGATCTCTAAAACTTCAGTGTTCTTTCTGTATGCTATTCTGTACTAGACACCACTATAACCCACTGAATATGAAATCCACAAAGACAGGAATCATATTTTGTTAACTAATGATTTTCTAACACCTACCATAGAAACTAAGCATTTTTCAAATTATACCTTAATGAATTACCTACACTTAAGTTTCTAGACAGGAGTATACATTGTAATACATGAAATTGTGGGGGAAAACAGATATACTTTAATAAAATGTCAATTCAGATTTGTATGTCTTATGGTTTTGTTTATAGATACAAATAATTTTTCTAACTAATAAGTTAACTTTTTAAATTTAGATAAATTTATATTATGAAATGAATGATAAATTTGCATATTTTTAAAACAAAATGAGTATTTTTAAAATCTTTACTTGTTCAAACAGAACATTTGACCTCTACCCTAGAGGGACTAGCATTATAGAACTCCCATTTTTATTAAGCAAGCAAAAAAATCTTGTGTTTAGCATGATATCTGAGTTTTAAATAATGACAATTAAATTCAGATGTTTTTGAAAACATGTATGGAGAAAAAGAAAAAAATCCTTGTCCTTGAGCACTGGTTATACATCTGGGAATGTTTTATGTTCAGTCTGGAAGTTGACACTGGCAAAGTCCCCCTGGTGTTGGCTGCTATGACAGCTGTCATTCTGGCCTTGATCTCTTCTCATCTTCAAACTGGCAATAACTTGAAGAGAAAGGATGAAGACGAGAATCCACGGGTCAGGACAAATTTTCAACTAATCATCTCCCTTTGTACACAAAAATAGATGTAGATTTAAAAAAAAATCATAATCATATCAAAAAAGAGAGAAGCCAGACAGTGGTACTTTGGGAACATTTCAAATCTACTCTGCTTGTACCAAAGGTTCCTAGTATGATTATGGGAAAAGGTCTAAATTAAATAATTTAATCTAACTGATTGATTAGCAATTTATTCTGATTATTTTTGAGAAAAAATATTGAGAAAATTACTTAAACAAATGAAAGGCATTTATAAGTGGATTAAAGCATTCTACATACTAATGAATGCATAAATGCATTTATGATTCTAATAATTTAACAACTCATCAATAAAATTTGGCATAAAGGTAATTTGAAAACTTTGTTTCAACAACACCAATACAAGATTAATAAGTCTTAAGCTCCATTTTGAAAATAACTTTTGCATATGCTATAAAAATATGTGCTATGCATTCTATCTCAATCTATTGCATAGAACAGGAGCTACACATCCTTCTAACAAGTGAACATCTGGACATTCTCCATGAACTGCACACAGTTTTCCTTGCTAAACCCCAACTTCACTGACACAGCCCCTGCTCCTCCCTGTCTGTGGTGGAGTCTCCCCCCCAGAGGCCCTAGCTCTTCTTGAGGTTTTTGTGGCACTCCCACAGGCACCCCTCTCACTGTGGCCTCTCTCAGGGCACAGAAATACACTGCTGCATCCATGAGCTGTGAGGCTGCGATGGTGAGCTGGATGGAACTGGATGCCTTCTGGAAGTTCAGGGAATAGCGACCCTCTGTTGCATTTTGCTCATTGTAAGAGTCTTGACGAATAAGGAAAGTCAGTTTGCCACTTGATGGTTGTTTGTACCAGAATAAGTAATAAGTAGGATCATTGGTTTCATACACACAGTGTAAGGTCACAGCCTCCTTCTCCACCACAGAAATTGCAGTCTGAGCTTGAGTTACCTTTTGGGCCATGCTGGTTCCTGCAGGAGAGAAGAAGAAATAGACTATTTCTTTATCTGGAACTATGGTAGGCAAAAGGATGAAGTGAGTGAGGACCCAGCACTCTGATCCCATTGCCTTTTATTCATCCCTTTGAACCTCATCAGAAAACAAAGATCTTCTCTGCAGGACCTTCAGGGCTGAGAAGAGCATGAGCCCTGTACTTGTGCGCATCCTTACCAAGATAGATGGAAGCGATGGCTGCTCCCAGCAGGCTGGTGGCCAGCATAGTGGTAGCTCTTCCCTGAGAGAAATGTTCTATATTTTGTCTCAAATCCAGATCTTGATTCTGTACCTGGTGTTCAAAGAGGTACAAGCAAAATTACTGGGCTATGCACTGCATCTGCTCTAACAGGAAATGCAGTTAGCAGATATGGGGCAGGTTTGCCTGGGTCCTGTCACATGCTTCCTGTATAGAGGGAGATGTTTGACAGTTCTGAGCAGCTGCTTTATCTTGTTATAACTTATTGGGTTGGACCATGTTTAGTATATTCTTTGATGAAAAATGGAGGACTTAAAATTATTATGCACTATAGTCATGGGGTAACATGGTCATATATCTTTTGGTCTTACATACACTTTTTTTTCCCCCTACAGATTATACCAAGGTAAAAAGTAAAAACAGAGTTTGGACTCTCTAACAAGTAGGTAAACTTTTAGTCTCAACCTTTGTTCCTATCATGCCAGTCATTGAATCTGGCAAAAACCACATGAGAAATACTTTGTTGTTAATGAATAATTTCACATCATGTCTTCTGAGTCACAAACTGACCCTGACCTCTACATACATAGCCTCCCTCTATCAACATTCTTCAACAGAGAGATATATTTGTTACAACTGAAGAAAATAACACATTGTTGTCGGACAGAGTGTGTAGTTTACATTGGGTTACAATCTTGGAGCCATTCATTTTATGGGTTGAGACAAACACATAATGACATGCATTCACCATTACAGTATCACAAAGAGTTGTTTTACTGCAATAATGTACTACAATTAATAGTGATAACTACATAATTCTGTGAATATGCCAAAGGATACATTTATAGCATGTGAGTTATATCTTAATAAAACTGTTATTTAAAATTGATAAGTGTGAAAATATATGAATGATAGCTAAGATGACTCAATTGCTGTGGTGGAAAGCATGACTTGAGGCAGGGTAATCTGTGGATATCAGGACAAACTTAGGCTATTTTAATAGTCCATTTTTTCCCCAGTGCTGGGGTCTCATGCATGCTAGGCAAGTGCTATACCACTGAGCTACATCCCCAGCCCATAATAATTCAACCTTATAGAGGAAGTTAATCTCTATGTGGTCCAGAGACAGATTTAACATGAAACAACTCAAGCTTTTATTTCATGGCTTTCTGCTATTCCAGCCACAGAAACTAATATTTCTAAGTTCATTTTGTTTTTCTTAAGAGAGCCCTGGAATGAGAGCAGCATCAGGCCTTCACAGACCTCCACTCATAAATGGTTCTTTAAAAATATACAAAGAATGAGTGAATAAATGAATGAATGGATATGTCTTTTTATGAGGTATAGTCTATGTGAGAGGATATGTCTTGGGCTCTGGTGTGAATAGATTCTCCCAGGGAATATCCTGGATAATAGATGCACCTGTGTTTATCACAACTGCATGAAGTACAGATGTTCCTGTAAGGATCACTTTTATCCTGACAATTTAAAAAAATATATGGCTGTCAAACACATAAAAAAATAAAATAAGGTACTAAATTTCAGACTCACAGGTGTTTCAAAATTATCAAATTAAAATGCAAATAAATATAAAATAAATAAAGTTCTAATTAAAACATCAGTGTAAGGGTTGACACTTTGATGAAACTAAGGAGTTGGTGTACATTTATTAGAAAAAAGAAGGAGTGGGTAGTTCAATAAGAGATAAATTTGGAGCTTGATATATTATTGTCTGTGTTGTGATTAGTAATTACTAAGGGAAGTTTATTTTAATTCAAAAGTGCTCTATTAAGTCCTCAGTGTATAATTTTATTATTTCATGAATCATTTAAAGATTAATCTCTGAATAATATATATTTTGCATTTATTACTACTTTTATATCTACTGAATTTCATGTTGATGCACATTAACAGTGAATGTGAAAAATAAATCATCTTTCAATAGGAAGATAGCAGTGAACATGTTAATGCAAATTCTTTGGAAAATGGCCTCTGTATAACCCATAATCAAAATAATAACCAAAATGTCCTGAAAAGTTTTATCCATCTAACTAACCATGATGCCTTGGTTTATAAAGTAATATTATTCCATTTACCCTTAATTTGGTAAAAATGGCACAAAAAGCATCATAATCAACAGGTATGTTAAATTATAAGTTAGTCACCACATGATTAGAAATATGCTTTTATTCAAAATTTGACTAATAAGGTGAGTGCAGTGGTGCACACTTATAATCCCAGCAACTCTGGAGGCTGAAGCAGAAGAATTGCAAGTTGGAGGCCAGCCTTAGCAACTTAGCAAGACCCTGTCTCAAAATAAAAAAATAAAAAGGGCTGTAGATGGTGCTCAGTGGCAAAGCACCACTGGATTCAATTACCTTCTCAGTACTACTACTACTACTACTACTACTACTAAGACTAATGGGATTATATCAAGTGAAAAAGCTTTGCACAGCAAAGGAAAAAAATCAATAGAGTGAAGAGACAATCTACAGAATGCAAGAAAATATTTGCCAAAATTTAATCTGACAGAGGGTTAATATGCAGAATATGTGAGACACTCAAAAAACTTAGCAACAAAAATCAAGTCATCTAATTTAAAACTGAACAAATGATTTGAATAGATAACTTCTTAGAAGAAAAAATACAAAAAAATTTCAATATCTAAGCCAGTAATGACACAAATCAAAACTCCAATGAGACATCACCTTAGTCCAGTTAGAATTATTACCAAAATAAATGTTATAATAATAATAAGTGCTGATAAGAATGTGAAGGAAAAGAAATTCTTATACAGTGGTGGTGAAAATGCAAATTAGTAGAACCTCTGGAGTATGAGGGTTCCTCAAAAAAACTGAAAATAGAACCCCCCCCATATGATCCAGCTATCCCACTTCTGGGAAATGAAAATGAGATGAGCAAATCCAAGAAATACCTGCACACTCATATTCACGTGGCATTATTCACAATAGCTAAGATAAAGAATCAACTGAGTTGTCCATGAACAGATGAATAGACAATGGAAAATGTGTTATAGATACACAGTGGAGTATTATCTAGACATTAAAAAAATGAAGTCCTTTCATTTGCAGTGAAATGGATGGAACTAGAAGATATTATATTAAGTGAAATAAGTCAGACACATTATGTTCTCTCTCATGTATGGGAGGTTTTTTTTGTGTGTGTGTGTGTGTGGTACTGGGGATTGAACTCAGGGGCACTCGACCACTGGGTCATATCCCCAGACCTTTTTTGTATTTTATTTAGAGACAGGGTATCATGAGTTTCTAAGTGCCTCGCCATTGCTGAGGCTGGCTTTGAACTCTCGATCCTACTGCCTCAGCCTCCCAAAGTGCTGGGATTACAGGTGTGTGTCACCACGCCCGGCTCATGTATGGGAGTTTAAAAAAAAAAAACTGACCTGAAAGTAGAATAGTGATTAGTAGGGCCTGGGATGGCTGTGGGTGGGATTTGGTCAGTGCACACTGTATGCATGTGTGGAATTATCACACTGAACCCCATTAATATACATAATTAATATGTGTTGATAATTTGAAATATTATAAAACAATTAAAAAATGTTTGTTATCCAACAGAAAACTCCAAATCTGACAATACCTCAGGTGTGGCAAACTTCTTTTCTATAAAAAACTAAATAATATGTATTTTAGACTTTGAGATCATAGTTTTCTGTTGGAGCTATTCAACTCTGCTGTTTTCACACAAAAGCAACCCTTTTCAACATGTAAGTGAATGGGCCTGGCTGCTTTTCAGTAAACCTATGTTTACAAAAAGAAGGCATGCTTTTCTGTTTGACCTCTGGGGCATAGGCTGCTGACCCCTGATACAGCCTGGAATTTATTTATATGTTCTCTCTCATGTATGGGAGTTAAAAAAAAATTACCTGAAAGTAGCATAGTGATTAGTAGAGCCTGGGATGGCTGTGGGGTAGGATTTGGTCAGTGCATACTGTATGCATGTGTGGAACTATCACACTGAACCACATTAATATATACATATAATTAATATGTGTTGATAATTTGAAATATTATAAAACAAATTTTAAAAATGTTTGTCATCCAACAGAAAACTGCAAATCTGACAATACCTCAGGTATGGCAAACTTCTTTTCTATAAAAAACCAAATAATATGTATTTTAGACTCTTAGATCATAGTTTTCTGTTGGAGTTATTCAACTCTGCTGTTTTCACACAAAAGCAACCCTTTTCAAAATGTAAGTGAATGGGCCTGGCTGCTTTTCAGTAAGCCTGTGTTTACAAAAAGAAGGCATGCTCTTCTATTTGACCTCTGGGGCATAGGCTTCTGATCCCTGTTATAGCCTGGAATTTATTTATATACCTCTAAAGATCCATGGACTAAAGTCTGAGAAACTGAGCCTGATTTTCATACATGTTTTTCCACAAGGATATTATCATAACTCTTATTAGAGAAGGCTTAAAATGAAGGATGTATGTTATCTAAGATACTGGATAATAAGGAGGAAGAAAGAGGGTTGATTCTCATCATACTTTGTGGCTGAGGATTCACAAGTGAGTTGCTCAGATTATCATCCCTGCCATTAACGAGCAAGCAGAGCAGTAAGAGAGATCATTGTTTTTTTTATTAAATACTCAAAAGAAATTAAGGAGAAATTGCATGTTTGAAAGCCAAAGGTCTCCAATTGTCAGAGAGGTCACTGAGATTCTTAACTTATAGACTCTTGACCAGATGTACAAGAATGAGTAAACAGTTAATAGTTTTCACTCTTTTCAGGGAAGGGAAAATAATTTATAGAGAAGGAGGAAAAGGAAGTGGAGGAAGAGAAGGAAAATGAACCCTTCAAATTGTTAGGTTTAGGTCACATTTAGAAAGTTTTTCTGTATTTTAAGAGCAAATGAGAATCCAGGTCAAACTGCCATGGTCTGACAAGGTTGCTCTCAATGCGAAGGTCTACACTGGTATGGTGAGTGTGTCAAGTGCAGTGGGGCAGAGGAGCATGGGAGTATGGTGGGTTTTTCATTAGGATGTGGAGGCAAATTAGGTGGTAGACATCTTTTGGAAAATTTTATGAGTTTAATCCAACAGAACTGAGAGAAATATTAAGTGTAGTAATTAAAGAAATGAGTAAATATGACCCAGAAAATTTATGAGTCCTAACATGCCCTTAGTGGTTTGCCTAATTGGTACCCATTCTTTCCTATTTCTTACTAATAGAACACTATTTTAATGTGGGTGGCAGACTTTTTAGGAAGTTCTGGATCCCCATGTCCCTCGCAGTTGGGGTGAGGGGTGGGCACATCTGGTGATTCTGGTGAGTGGAAGGTCAATGAAGGCTGCTAGGAAGAGTCTCTGCCAGCAGGTGCCCATCACCTGTGATCACTCCTTCTCTCCCTCTATGACATGGAAGGACCAAAGACATAGAAGGGGTATGACATGGAAGGCTCTCTAACAATTTCTTGTGGGTATAAACACAACACTAACACCTTAAGGATGAGAAATATTGAGCTGGAAAGACCTCAGTTTCCTCACAACATGACAAAAATCCCTAACAATGACAGACCTATTTCTAACAGAGCTGCTTTATGTGAGAGAAAAGTAACCTCTCCCAACACTGCTTGGGTCTTCTCTAACAAGAAGCTCTGCCAATCTCTTAATAAGGCTAAGGATATCCATTAAAAATACAACCCATCACCTTGTCAGAGCCCACTGAGTGAGCCAGCACTGAGCCCAGTAGTCCAGAACTTCTGTGGTGCTGGGTGACTCTGGCACAAGTGAGGCTGACAGGTCAAGGTGGAGCTTTTGGGAACCAGAGTCCCATCATCTGTTTCCCCTGCCCTCTGGGTCTTTTTCACCAAGAATGCATATAAGTACAAATGCCCTGAGTTTCCACACAAACACATTTTTAGTAGTGTCAAAACTGTGTCAAGAAAACTACAGTCAGCATTTATTTATTTTAATATGAGTGAGAATAAATAGATGGAAAACCAATGTATTTGATCCTAGAAGCCTTTAACAACACAGCATTTCAGGTCCTGGCCATTGGGAATATACACCCCTCTGTTAGATGGGGAACATTATGACTTTCTTAAAAATTCCCTTTATCCTAATGGAGAAGTTGAGGCTTGGAAGTCACACAACCCTGAAATGGCAGAATCTAATTCAGATGTTTCCCTCTCTTATTACACAGTGCCTCCAATACTCAGCTATGAAATGGAAGGTTTGCTTGGACATATCCTAAGACCCCTCCTAGCCCAATGCTGAGAGTCCACAACTTCATGGAACCAGAGGAAAGCAAAAGTCATCTCAGGGAATTCAAACACCCTTCTGGATCTAGGGCTGAAAAGGACAGGTGAGACCTTCCAATACTGCAAACTCCTTCCTCCTCCTCTGCTGGTATTCAGGGCTTACTTTTTTCTTGATAAAATCAGAATGTGAAGAATTGTTTGGGCTCAATGATCCAAATCTTTCACCTTAAGTGAGGATGTAGAAGGCATCTACACTGAGGATGAGCCTGAGAACATGGAGGCAGGATGTGAAGAACTGAGCCTGGCACTGCAGTTCCCTTTCCATATTTCATGACCTTTGCCCTATTCCAACATGCTTAAAATTTTCACAAATTTGAATGGGCTCCCTTCCCACTGCTTGTAGACTCCTTAATGGAGAATGTGTAACCACGATCAGGGCTTCTGGGAAGCAGCCATGGCAGGGTTTGAGTCAGGACTGCAGGTGCCTGCTGAGCACTGTGCATCTGTAGCACAGAAATAAGTAGCAGTATCTGCATCCTGGGAAGCTGTGATGGACAGGATGCTTCTTTGGGTGGAGGTGTCCAGGGTGGCTGTTAGTCTTCCGTTGTGTTTTTCTTTCTCATTTGAACGTATTAAAATCACCAAAGCAGGACCTTTATTTGAATCCTGCCTATACCACAGCAGGCTGGTAATACTAGCTTTATAACTGCAGTTAATGGTGGCATTTTCACCCTCCTGGATGCTCAGGACCTGAGGACTCGCTTCTCCTTGTTGGCTGTTCACCCCTAGGCAGAAACAAGACCAGAGACCAGAAGTCACTAATTGAATTTTTAAATCCCATTTCCAAAATCACAGGAAGACTTCACCTCTCTGGCAAGTGGACTCTAAACTCTGATCTCTCTGTTTCCATCTCCACCAGCCCCAACTCACTGGCCAGCTGAAGCCCCAGAGTCACCAAACACACTCCCAGGAGTTTCTGCATTCTTCTTCTTATTGGGATCACAGGAGGCACAGCTCTGGGACAGGAAAAGGAGCCAGGTCCCTCAGTCAGAATATTTAGTTCCCATTACTGAACATTTATATAATCATCCGGCCCCCACCCAGAGTCTTGATTTTTTTTTTTTCCCCAGCCAGTCTGTAGGAAACGCAATCCTTTGCTTTGAACACACATTCAATAAGCAAGTAAGCAAGGTCGCGCATGCACATGCCCCCCCTCCCCCGCCACACACACATCACAGATTGAAACTATATCTAAGAATAGGGAGGCACTGCCATCTGATGGTGGCAACATCGTCCTGCTGATGGAAGGTACTCTAGATGGTGAATTGTGCAGAGCTGACACAGAAGGCACTGGAAAGCTAATTTATTCTCTGCCTGCATTGAATTCTGGTTCTGGCTTAGGGTAAAAGCAAATACAGTTGAATTCAGGTAAGAACTCAGTGAAGGAAGAATGTCAGAGCCCAGAAATTACTGGATATGTTTGAGAAGCCCTATTAAGTTTCTTACTATTATAACATTTCTGCAAAGGTTATGTTTTTTATTTATTTATTTTTTGTTTTTGTTTTCTTTTTCTTTTTCTTCTTTTTTTTTACCTAATGCTGGAATGAGACTATGTATGTCAGAGTTTTTATTTTGTACGGAATGGAAATGGAATGTGATTGGTTTAAATTTATAAAAGGAACAAATTAGGGAATACTGAGAACTAGAGTCAAATCTACCAAGTCAGGCAGCACAGAAAAGCAGTCTGAAGAAGCTCTATTCTGAGCATCCATAGGTTCCTCTTCTGAGCACCATACTCTGAAGGTGTTGCCTGAAAGCCTGCTCAAGCAGGAGAACATACATAGCTGCAATTTTACTGTCCCCTTTGTCTTGTCATCTCTGGATTGTTGTAATTACTTCCACTCCCCAAAAGGAAACTCTTAATCTTTCCTTTATTTTATAACTAGCTCCTGAGTCAACATTGGGAACAATGCACCTGTCTCCTGGGGCCCAGTCATGTGATCACATGTAATCTGCACAGTAGGCTTCATATATGAAGTACCACTGTGCTAGGATTGTATTACAAAATACCACAGACTGGCTGAGCACAGTGATGCATGCCAAAAGTCCCAGCAGCTTGGGAGACTGAGGCAGCAGGATTGTGAATTCAAAGCCAGCTTCAGCAAAAGAGAGGTGCTAAACAACTCAGTGAGACTTTGTCTCTAAATTAAATACAAAATAGGGCTGGAGATGTGGCTCAGTGGTCCAGTGCCCTTCAGTTCGATACTCCCGCCTGGAGGGGAAAAAAAATAGACTGTGTGGCCTAAACAACAAAATTTATTTTCTCAGAATTCTGGAAGATTTAATCAAAAGTCCAGGTATCAGCAGCTTTGGGTTCTCCTGAGGTCTCTCTGATTGGCTTGCAGATGGCCTCTTCTCATGTCCTCACATGGTCGGTCCTCTTTGTTATGTCTGTGCTTTCTGTACCATAATCTCCTCTTCTTACATGGACATAGGTCATTTTGAATGAGAGATACCCTGAAGACCCGGTTTTAACTGAATCACCTCTTTAAAGGGCCTATCTTCAATACAGTCACATTCCAAGGTATTCAGCATTGCAAACTCAACATATGAATTTTGTGGAAACGTAACTCAGTGCATAACAATGAGTAGCTGCAGCTTTCAGTTTCTATGACAGGAGGAGGGGCACAGGCAGAAAAGGAGTTTTGCAGTCCAGACATGGAGGTCAATTTAATATCCATCCACTCTGTAGCTGTCCATGTCCTCTGGGGCAGTATTCTCTTGACTATAAAATATGAAAATGGGTAATATCAATACAGTGCTACCTTTTAGGAGTTTTGGAAATGTTAATAATGAGATAACAAAGTGCCATTTAGAGCAGGGCCTGACGGTGATGTCTCAAAACATGCTATTGCTAAAGAAAATGGGTCCTGATGCTGAGCAGTCAAAAAGAGTAGCAAAACCCTTCTATAAATTTTGTAGATGTTTCAATATTGAATTTAAGATATTCTGTGTGAAAAATGAGCTAGTAATTGAGCAGAAGGAAAGGAAGGTAGAAAGAGAAAAGAAGAAAATTAGGCTGGGGGAGAGTGTTGGCTGGAGTATGTGTGGATTGGAGAGTGCTAGAAGAGAAGCCTGCAGCATGGTGTGGGTGGGATCACAGCCACAGATCAATTTTTGTTAGAAAAAAATGGGAGATTTTTGATCAATAAACTGGTGGTGATTTTTTTTTTGTGTGTGTGTGTGTGTGTCTGTTATTTTAAAAGTTAAAGTTTTAATTTGCCTGTTTTAAGAGATTTTCCAGGAAATATAGAAAATAATTACGAGATGTCCCCTGACTCTAAGAAATCCCAAGACTTGTCCAATGTTATACAAAAAGAGGGTAGAAATCAGTTTTATCAATATTTTTACCAATATTTTATCAATATTATCCAGACTCTGGAAAGGAGAACTATGAAGTCAGCTAACTAGAATGAAAGGGGACCTACCTGTTCATTGTACCTTTGTTGAAACATGAGAATTCATTCCCCATTCATAAGTGAAATAGGTCAAGAAAGAATAAAAGATTCTCTTAAAACATACGTTTTATTCCAGGAACTCAAGTATGATGCAATATTAAGAGAACAATTAATATAATACATCAAGTTAAAAATCTACATGCTTTGCAAATTAAAAAATATCCAACTTTAAATTATTTTCCTGATATAAAGTCTTCATTATTAAGATAGACATAGAAACCAATGTAACATAACAGAGATACAGAAATAAACACATGCATACCAACTCAACTGTTCTTTGTCAAGGGCATCAAGAAAAGACAAGGGAAAGAAGAGTCTCTCCAATAAATGGTTGTGGGAAAACTGGATATCCACTTGCAAATTAATGACACTGGACCTTCAGCTTATACCATACACAAAAGTCAGCTGGACACAGATTAAAGACTTGAAATTGAACATCAGTTTAAAATGTGACACTCTTAGGAAAAGAAAGGAGAGGAGTTTCTTGCCTTTGGCCTTTGCAAAGACTGATTCATGGATATGATATCAAAAGCACAGCCAACAAAAGAAAAAGTAGAGAAGTGAGACTATGGCATCCTGAAGAGCTTCTTAACAGCAAATGAAACAATCTACAGAACAAAACAGTAACCTATGGGATGAAAGAAAATATTCACAACACATGTCTGATAAGAGGTAAATCCCTAATATATATAAAAACTCAATAGAAAAAATGAAAATACTGATTTAAAACTGGGAAAAGGACTTGATTATACATTTCCCCAAAGATATATAAATGGTCAAATATATATTTAAAATGTGTCCAACATCACTAATTATCAGGAAACTGACAATCAACATCATGAATCAGGGGATTCTAGCTTCACATTGTGTATTCTTTTTTTTTTTTTTTTTTTTTTTTTAAATGAACCTGTTTTATTTTATTCACACTTAAACATGATTATGCACATCTATGTGTCTAACACAATCTTCACTGTTACATTAAAATATAGTACAATAACATTCAACATTAGGTATTTCATATTTATATATTTTTTTCCTTCACAAATAATGCTGTAAACTGCTAAAGTCAAGCACAATGAGGCGTAAGTTGCTATAGTCTTGAGTTAGCTGAGCTTATCAAACACCTTAAAAAAAAAAAAGTACAGTTCAGTGCAATAATTATGTAGAAATTAGAGACCATTTACTTAAATACTATTTTAAGATATGCTTAAAGGATGTTACATTAGAACTGCTAGTCCAATTACCCATTAGCTCCAGTATAAACAATGACAAAAATCTGCCAGATGCTTTGGGGAAAGCATGTACAGTGTGTAATGAAGTGTGTTCATACACTATAGTTGCCTGCCTTGTCAAAACAATGGTTTCTGATTTTAAAAGCTACAAAATTCAAAATTATCAAATAAAACAAAGCAAGCTGATCAACGTTCATTTCATTTTGATGAAAATGCAGAAAGGAGACTCAGCTTAAAATATATTATTTTTATTCTAAATTAAAGTGTCAAATTTTATGCACAGCTTTTAGCACAATCCAATCAGACGGTGAATGTGTTTTTTTTTTTTTTTCCTTTTTCTGTTTAATAGTAATTTACAGAAAATTAAGTTCTTCTATATCCTATGTACAGGATCTCATGTGGCTTTCAGCCAGCTGTTTCTTAGCTGCGCAGAATGGAACTCAGCAACAGAAGCACTGATTGTGAGATGGTGAGTAGTGAAATTCCTAATGACACCCCTCTGAGACTATCACACTCACCTCTGCGACTATGAAATTAGTGCTAAGTAACATTTCATCTTCTCTGGCTTAAAACCGTGTGCCTTCTAATTAGCCCTACCAGTTTTCAAGGTAGGTATGAGTTACTGAAATTTTTAACCATAATTTATTAACAGAGTCCTTTGTAAAAGTATTTTTAATTAAAAATCTATCTTTATTTCATCATGCATTGTGTGTTCTTGGTATTCTTAACAAAGATCAGTTGAATGTACATGCATGGGCTTATTTCTGGGTTCTCTATTCCGTTCCATTGGTTTGTATGTCTGCCTTAATGATAGTAATAAAAAAAATGATAGTTTTGATTACTGAAGCTTAGTAATATTCTGAACCCAGGAGATGTGATACCTTCAGTTTTGTTCTTCTTTCTCAAGATGGTCTTAGCTCTTCAGGGTACCTTGTGCTCAACATCATTAATCCTCAGAAAAATGAGATATTGCAATTAGATTTCACCACATTTCTATGAAGATGGCTACAACATGAAAAAGACAAGAAGCCGGGCGCGGTGGCGCACGCCTGTAATCCCAGCACTTTGGGAGGCTGAGACAGGAGGATCGCGAGTTCAAAGCCAGCCTCAGCAATGGCGAGGCACTTAGCAACTCAGTGAGACCCTGTCTCTAAATAAAATACAAAAAAGGGCTGGGGATGTGGCCCAGTGGTCGAGTGCCCCTGAGTTCAATCCCCAGTACCAAAAAAAAAAAAAAAAAAAAAAAAAAGACAAGAAAGTGTTGGTGAGGATATGGAGAAATTGGAACCCTTGAACATGATTGTGGGGATGCAAAATGTTTTATCCATTATGGTAATCTGTATGGATCTTCCTCAAAAAATTACAGATAGAACTACTGTATGGTCCAAGAACCTTGCTTCTAGAAATTTATCAAAAATAACTTGAAATCAGAGAATCACAGCCTGTAAGACAAGAGTCCCCTCTGTTTCTCCTTTTCTAACAAAGCAATAAACCTTCCTTTTTCTCAAAATGGTGTCCTCATTATTGGATTGGCATCTAGGACAAGGACCAAGCTTTCAGCAACAAATCGGCACTCCAGATGGCACCTGAAAGCAGTCCCCATTCCAGCTTTCCTGGGCATGTCTGGCTCTCTAAGGAAGCCCACTTCCATTCTGAAGATTCATGGTGGCTGGCAAACTTGTTGAAAGCCAGCTCAAGAGAGTGAGAAGATGGGTGAGTTTTCCTTGGGTCAAACTCGAGGAGCTATTCCGGTGAGTTAAGAAAGAGACTGAGGAACCATCCCAGCAGCTACTGAAGCTTCTTTTGCTTCAGATAACTCCTTCCTTCTCTCTCTCTGAATGATAAAGGTTGCTCCATTGTGGTCCACTTTGAGATAAAGAAAATTGAACTCATTAAAGTTTTAACACCATTGGCCATTTAGTAAATCCACTAATGTGCAAGCTGAGATCCTTGAGTCCACACATCTGGTTCCTTTTTGTGAGAAATTTCTGGGGAAATATGTGGTGCCACTGGTGTAGGAGTCATGGTTAAGTGGGACACAAGATAGGAATATTTACTCCTAGGGATATTTACTCCTTTCTGATCTCTTCTAGATTCTCATCTGTTTGTGGGCCTTGGGTTTGGGAATTCCCTCTGATTATCAGTGTTTTCATTTTGTTTGTATCTGTTACTGCCCATTTTAAAACACGGCCAATACTGTGTCAATCCTATAAGTAGTCTCCTGGGAAAAATCTTGGTCAATTTAAAGCTTCCCATCTGTTGGCCATGGTTTTGGGGCTCCTCTCTGATTCTCATTCTCTCTCTCTCTCTCTCTCTCTCTCTCTCTCTCTCTCTCTGTGTGTGTGTGTTTCTTTTTTGTACAATCTTTCAATTGGAGTTGGTCTGTCAGCGGTAAAGTGAGTTGAAGAAAGGGCCACCTATAAGTCTGTCTAAGATAATGTTTT